>VBSM01001265.1:16290564-16378264 GCA_008086735.1 Cheirogaleus medius
AAAAAAAAAAAAAACCTGGCACTAGGATCAGATGACGGTGATAGGCTGCTCGGCACACAAAGGGAGCGTAGGGCAGGGTTTACGGAGCAAGCCTGCAGCGAATGGGGCACAGATTGTTCTGAGATCCAGTCGTTTTCTCAGTCAGATCTACGCGAAGGGAGGAGAGGGGAGGGGCAGGGAGGAGAGCGTGGCGGGAGGGGCTGGGCTTGGGGGCGGGGGGATTTCTGATCAGTCTGATGCAATTCCAAGCGTGCTGCAAAGGAACTCCAAGGCGCCCGCATCACCATCGCCACCCACCCTTCCCAGATGGTGCTGTTTTAAATACGGATCTGCAGGGCTGAACGCAGAACTGGGAGATTTATTGCAAAATCCCGGGAAGGGGGGGGAACGGGGAATGGAGGGGCAGAATTTAAAGGTGCAACGCTTGCTTTTCCCAATCAAGCGGAAACTGGTCGGAATTTTCTTTTTCCCTGTCTGCTTGTCTCTGGATTCTAATTCACCAAGGAAGAGGTGTAAATATTGTGACATTTTGAGGCAGCTTGATGGATGGGAAAAAAATCATCTGTCACTCTAAATTGCAGAGTTCCCTCTCCTCGCACTATGCCTTGCTAGCGAATGCTCGCTGCTGCCTAATACAGTTGCTAGGGCTTCAAATGAATGCATCGTTAAGGGAATATTATCCTTTTAGTCGACTTGCCAATTTATCTGACAGTTGAACCGAGAAAATTGTAGATTTCGTGTCTCTGAGAGACAAGGAGGAAAATGCTTAACAGTCTAATTCTTGTAACCTCGAGATCTTTAACAACTTAAATAAACCTCAAAAGTGTCACGTCATCCTCTCTCTCTCTCTCTCTCTCTCAAGATGAAATGGTTTTGCCTAAAGTGTCGTGGAAATGGATGTCACTTTAAGCATAGTGCACCTGACATGCACTGTTTATACGTATTTACATAGAGCTTTTTAGCATGAAGGCAAGAAATTTCACTTGTCCTGTTTGGAATCAGTCAGACAATTAGAAGGTGATAGAGATGAGAGGGAAAGAAAGAGGAAAGAGAGAGAGACAATTTTTAACCTTAAAAAATTAACAGTAACCTAGCCTACTTTTGTACCCCCTAGTCTTGAATATTAATATTGCTATGTGTGAGATTTTAGCTTGGTCTAGCTCCCCCAATGGAATATATCAGTATTGATTCAGATTAAAATATGTGCATCCTTCCCCACAGCTTTTTCAGTGTCATTGATAGTAAGACTTACAACACAGCAATTTTTGGAGAATAGAAGAGAATGTCTGAAAGAGCTTTGCAAACTGGGAGGCAGGCATTCCATAAATGGGAGGTATCATTATGACATTCTCTTTGCATATAGCATTTTCATTTGATTGAACCAGAGTACTAGTTATTTAAAAACATCCTCTAATTTCTATGCTCAAGGCAGTAAATGGGGATTTGAAAAGCAAGTGATTAGTTGGCTTACAAAATATTGTCAATTGTCTATCAACATAAATTGGAAAGAAGGCTTTTAAAAGATCTAAAATCAACATACACAAGCGTCCTTTTTCATTTGCCAAACTCTTTCCCTATCAAATCTCTGATCTAAATTCTTAATAAAAAGAGAAGCTGGTGAATTTAGTTTCTTTCCTTTTCCTGGCCTGTCCTCTAGGGGAAGCTTTAGTAAGAAACATCATTCCAAAATCAGGCAGTGAGAGAGAGAAGGCAAGGATGATCACAAAATAAATAATCAGTCACAAAGCCAACAAATAGAAAGGAGAGAAAATCAGCATTAAAGCATGACTTACACAAGGTTTTTATTTTTCAATTCTGTGATTTTGAGACCAGACTCCAACTTGCACAAATGACATTCACTCAATCATATTGCTTACAATCTGTCAGTTAAAATGATGTCTAACTGAGCATATTTTTATTAAATATACTTATTTCAAAGGCCAGTGAAGCTATTCTTTACTTTTAATAAGGACAAAATAATCTAACCATTTAAATAATCCTAATGAATATGAACTGATATCATCTGATTTTAAAACTCTGCTTAAAACTAAATTTGTTCTGAAAAGCACTGACTTGCCAGAAAAATATCTATTTTTGTAGCTTTCTTTTCACTCTATGGATAATTTAATGAGTTGCCTATTTTAATTTTACAACTGCTACCTCAGAAGTATCTCAAATTATCTTTCTTTGGCTGATGTCTTTCTCTGCTGATCTGCTACTGCTGTGTGTGTGTGTGTGTGTGTGTGTGTGTATGGGCGTGTGTCTCTGTATGTTTTCTAGTGGGAATTTAACAAGCAATGAGTCTCTTAAATTTACATGCCATAATCTTTGTAAAGAACAATGCATAGTACTTTATAATAAAAATAAACATTAGCATTTAGTGAAAGCTTACCATTATTGAGTGCTATAGAAATGAGAGGGGTGCCTTAAGAGGAGAAATATTAAATTCTTAAAGAATAAAAGCAATTTTTTTCTCTCCCTTTGGCTTAACCATGACCATAATTTCAAAAATATGAAATCTTTCTTCTTTTACTTTGGAGTTTAGAGCTGCTGCTGTAACAAGTGTCTCTTGAGAAAGATACACATGTTCCTTAAAGATTAACCCCCCCCAACACCATGGTCCAGAGATAGAAATATTGAATTCTTTTATTCTTGCCTCCACTTTCATTTGATGAATTTCAGAGTGTTCATTCTGAGTTTTTTAAAATTCAGGTGGACTTTCTTGCTTGCTTGTTTTCCCACAAAAGAATCCTGCAAGGAATTCTTTCTACTATAGTGTAGACTTTATTTTTATTTCCTAGGGACAGTACTTTATATTCATCTAGTGTTTTGACAGCTCTTTACAGGTTTCTTCATTTGATTTCCTTATCAATCATGTAGGGTAGAAATCATCAATCACCTTTTACAGATGAGGAAACTAAGATACAGAGTTGTCCAAGACCATACTGCCAGTAAGAGGTAAAGACTGACTCAAAATCTATTTCTTCAAACTTCAAGGAAATTTGCATTTGTTCCTCTCTAGACCATGCTGCCTCAAACCCCATTAAGGCATCTGAGGGAGCTGTATGCATTATTTCTCCTATTTTTATTTATTTAATTAAATAAAAAACATTATCTACAGATAGTTTCCAAAATTCTGCGGGCCAAATAGAAAGTGTTAACCAGCTTATGACCTTCCCTTACTGAGCCATTCTTTCTATCTCCCACAGTAGTAGGCACAAAGAGAGCAAGAAACTTCCTGTAGCTGACACACCATCTAAGTCATAGTTGCTAATTCCTTAAAAACACACACAGAGAATAGTAAGTACTGAAGCCAAGAAGTACGTTCCTTTTACTTGTGAGTCATAGAATCTGAGGGCTGGGAAGGTTCTCAGAGGTCAGTTAGCCCAGCCCATATCTGATGCATGAATTCATGCTGGCTTGTTTTCTTTCAACCCTCTGGAATTTCATCCCAGTCTTGGACACCTGGGTGCTCAATTATCTTGGTAGATATTCTGATACTTATGTGGATCATGAGCTTGACCGGCCATTTCACAATTTGTCCAAAGGTATACTTTATATGGAGATGCTCACATTCTTAATTTTATTCTATAAGTATTTAATATTAATTGACAACCTATTATGTGCCAAAAACTGTGTTGGAATCTGGAGATTCAGCAGTGAGCAAGACTGGTCCCTATCTTGGTGGAGCCTGTATCACAGAGACAAAGACTGGTCCCAAAATTCTACAGGCTTCATAGAAAGTGTTCTGATCCCTAGAAGGGGAAGGACTTCTGGATTCTTAACCTTTTTCAATAGAACACAGTAAATTAGATTAAAATGCCTGAGTTCAAGCTTTACTCCCAACTAATTGTCAGTAGCTAGAAAAGTCAATCAGTTACTTTTGATCTCCAGTCTGTTTCTTTACACATAAAACAAAGAGGATGTTCTCAGGATAACCTCTAAATTCCATTTCAGCTCCAAGTTTGAGTGATATAAAAGATATAGTTGATAACTCTTTCGTGGTGGAAATTAGGGCTTAAGTTGCCCTAACCTTCGATGATTTACAATTTTGAATACTACCAATTTTTAACTTAAGGAGTACATTATGAAAAACCAAAGCAACTTATTTGAACCCAGGATAGAAGGAATCTAGGTATTAAGCCTATTGTTTTATGAAGAATGGTGACTTGTATAGTTTTAATTCAAACAATGATCTCAAACTTTTGCAGATTATTTGTTTAAAGGGGTGATGTGATGGAAGACCTGCCATCACATTTGATGCTTATTTTCTTTGTGAAAGCAGAAGTTCTGATTTTTCAGGTCATTTCCTTTTAAAATCAAAGATATCACATCCTGAAATTGCCTGGGTCTCATGAAAAATGCATTATATACACATGATAATAGATAATTAGATGGACCGACCAAAAGAAAACATGAAAGAAAGTGGGTAGCCCAAGGATTGCAGAAGGTGTGTGGGCATTTTGACATCCAGGAAATGCTATAGATCTGTCCTTAGCTAACTCAGCCTGGTGGAGATAATTAAGAAAAAATGTGGGTGTAGAAAGACTGCAAGCCATTCCCTGGGATTGGCTAAATTGCTGCAGTAGTTCAAAAACAATTGGCACAGCCACCCACACTAGACATGATTGCCCTTTGATGAGGCAGCTATTGACTTTTATAAAGATGCCATATTTAAAATAACTTCTGATGCACTAGGGATGACAGACATCATTCTTGAATTCTATTTTAGACAAATGGCAAAATACATTCCAAAGTATTAATTTTATAATAAAAAAATCTTTAAAGGCTAGTTTCTAAAAACCAGCAGTTTAGCAACATGTGACCTCGGAATTTAACAAGTCAGCCTGAAGCTGGGAGAAATATGTAGATTATATGAGACATTTTGACCACTTGTGGGCATTTTCTGGACCACTACAGGAAGTAGAAAGTACTTTGCCAATGTTTTTAATCTCTGAGTGAATGTTAAATGCACTACAAAACCTTCCCACGCGGGGAAAGGGAATCCAACAATTGCCCTAAACAGCAGAAAATGCTCTGAGCTATGTGTGCCCAGAATACATGTTATAATGCTATGGTATCTAGAAATTCCCTCAGAATATGTTAAACCCCTTACTCATCAGTACCAGAAGGAGTTAGAACTGATTTATCTCCGGCTTCGTGGAAATATATCAACCACCTACTATCCCTAAGTAATAAGGCTACTGTGGGAAGAATACCCAAATTAGGTGATTGCAGAAAGTCTCCAAAACATCCAAAGGCTTTGGGATAGGACATTGCAGGGTGCATGAATGGGGAAGAGATAGGGAATGTGGAGAAAATTGAGTACAGAAATAAAAAGGGAAACCAAGATAGGGTTAAAATTATACAAGGGCTCTGGAATTGCAGTGTCCTTTCTGTGAGTATTCCTTAAGGCCATTTGTTCCTTGAGACTGATATCTACCTTCCAGCTTATTATTGTTATGGTTACTTTAGTAGGAAACAATGATTTCTTCTGCTTTCACCTTCTTCCTCCACCACGGGCTCCTTTCTGCCCCCAAACTTCCATAATCAATGTTTAAGAATTGTTCTTGTTATTATCCTTTACAGTATGTAGAATTAATATGGTGCTTGTAGACACTTTTGTGCCATGGACTCCACTCTTTTGGCAGTCTGGTAAAGCCTATGTAAACCCTTCTCAGAAAAATGTTTCTAAGTGAAATAAAATTAAAAATGTAAGATTACAAAGGAAGCCAATTACATTGACACACAGTTATAAAAATATTTTTAAACAGTATATTATGTGACATAGTAATATATGTACTTTTTAATGCATAAATAAGACCTAACAGCAAGGTAAATACTATAGTTTTGAAGTAGTGATAAGCATCAGTGTCTTTTGAAATATCTATAACTATTAGGTGATATGAAGGTGTCTGTGATTTCTATAGGTGGCAAAGTCTGCAAATCCTACTGCATAACATTTCCACACATATTTGACAACAGAACACTCGGGAAGCACTTATTAACACAGCATAAATTCAGAAATGTTCATTTAGTCAATGACAACATTAGCCATTGGGTTTTCCTTCCTGGCAAAAGGAAATTGGTGTCAGAAGAAAACTTGTAAAATTCACTTTTGCCATTAGACAAGCTGCCAAATGGGGAAAAGACCAAATGATGAGATGGCTAAGCATGTTTATATTGGCTGAACTTGCTATTACTCTGAAGTTTATCCTTAGTGTCACCAGCACAACCCCACTGCCCTAGAAATCCATAACTCTATTGAAAAAGATAAAAAATTCAGACTTTGGTCATTAACGCAGTGAGCATTGCCTCAGATCCCTGATATGACCTCATTAATTCAGTAGACTATTAAAATTCTTTGTGTTTGTCATTACTACACTGTGGGAAGGTATATGCAAATTACAATGAGGTGGGATAAAATTTATTTTGTATTCATCCAGTGCTAAGTTATTTGTTTTGCATTTGACATATATTATTTAATCCTCAAAGGAACTCTCAGAGATAGATTTTAAAAACTAGAGCTCAGAGAATTTAAGTAACTTGCCTAAACAAACACAGCAAATTTCAAGTGGAAAAACTAAACTTCTGCTTCCAAAGTCCATTATAAAAATCATGCCTTCCTATCTAATAGCTACCACCCAGATTTGATTTGGGTTTGATTTGGGGCCCATTTTCAGATGGTTTGCACACACATTTTCTAAAGAGGTTTTAACCACAATGCTTTGAGATGATTGAGAGTCTCAAAATTAGTTGCCACATGTGCTACTTTATAATCGTTTTGAATCTTTGCTAACTAATGAGAGACTTTCAAATCACTAATTTTTACCTATCTATTTGCAGCCCAGTTTTCACAGTCATAGAATGGAGGGAGTGTTAAAGTGTTTTGTGAGGATCAAATAAATGAATAATAAAATATAAATTTATTGAGCTCACTATGGTGAGCATTCTGTATTTCTGTAGTTCACTGAAACTTCACAATAATCTTTCTAGGCAAGGACTGTTATTCTTATTGTAAAGATGAGGAAACTGAGGCATCAGTTAATTAATTAACTATCCTAAATTAGCAGAGCCAATAAGTGGCAAAGCTAGACTCAAACCTAGGTCTGTCTAATGCCAAAGCCCATTCTTTTAATCACTAAATTAATCTTCAAATTACTATGCAATCTTAGCCATTATTTTTATAATTATCACACTTAAAACACTATCAAGATAGATAATTATCCAGAAATAAGTGTTGTAGCCAGTGAAGAGAAAGATTAGAATCTGGAACTCTTCACCTGCACATTTCTTCCTTCCACTTACTTTAGTTTATTAACGCAGTGGATGATGTCTAACTCTTTTCTTAACTTGTTTAGAGCAGTTCCAAGTTAGTTGACTTCTGAGAGTTATTGAGTAAGAAACGTTATAAATTGTTTAGATTAGGATTTACTGTGTTTAGAAGCCATTTCATAAGTTTGCCTTTTCGAACGGTTACTGGCTATAACATTGCAGATGCTGTGATGAGGAACACCCTCTCCAAAGACACACAGTGGATGACAAACCTCCAAGGTTAACATGTTGTTTACAGATACGGAGGAGAAGAGGATGGACAAGCACAGTCTTAAACATAGTTACAGGGCTTACAGTCCCTGCTGGGGACTAAAATGTTTATTGGCTTTCCTTGTGTAATTCAATGTTCTTCCTCCAAAGGCTCTACTCCAAACTTGGAACTTTTCTGGATATAGTATCTCATTTGGGAGAATGCCAGGAATTGATGTCTGGGTCCTTTGTGTCTTTGCACTGACTCAGAATTCAAGATACCAACTCTAGAAACTAAGCTGGGATATAGTCTGAGTAAGGGAGTCATATATCTACATGAGCATCTTCCTGATATATTTCATCCATCTTCCTCCTAGAAAGCAACTCCTAGAAAGATGTGGTTTTAAATGAGGGATTGGATGCATACTGGTATGTCTTAGCACAAGTCAGAGCTCTTTGCAGTACTGCCAAAGTCATGTAAGTAATCAAAGATGCAGAAGTCTATGGAGAGACTTCATCCCGCCTCCACTCTGATTTATGAAGGGACGGACACCGTGAACTCATAATGTATTTGATATGTCCCAGAGCTCAGAAACCAGCTCAGCAGAAAGGATGCTCTTAAAGGACATTTCAATGTGTGAAAAAGTCCACCTAAAGTCTTGTCAGAGATAAATAAGTAACATAATAGAAGAGTATGAATCTTTACCTTGGCTCAAAGCTCTAACTTTAGAGGAAATAATTACATGAGTTCCAAATTAAGTTTACCAAATGATATACAGTTCCTGAAAGGAATCCAAATTTAGATTTTAAAAATTGCCTTAAAGATGATCCAGTTCACTTGTTCCTCTGGTACACTGAAATCACCTCAACCATTCATTCTTTTTGAGTGAAGGTCTGACTGTGTCACCAGGTTTGGCAACCACAGCTTATAGCCCACTGACTTCATTTTATTGACTGGGCAGCTGAGGTACACAGTAGTGAAGATCTCTCAGTTTACTCAGTAAACATTTGTATGGCACTTTTACTAGCTATGTGAACAAGCTTGGGCTAGTGAAGTGGCTTGCCCAGCTCACATGACCAGAAAGTGACAGAGTTTAAATTAGGACCTAAGTTCTCTTGACTACTATCTGGGCGTTAAAATCATATCACATGACAATGATATTACTTGTATTTCTCAATAATCAAAATACAAGAAAACCATGGACAGTCTGTGAAAGACTTTAATTACCTTGATTTTCAAAATAAAGTGAAAAACGTAGGTTAATTACTAAAATATAAACAAAATTTTAAGAGCATGCTAATAAGATTATTACTACTAAAATGATGTAACAAAACTAATTATACTTTAAACTTATTAAATACTTTATAGTTACTTTATGATTATTGAGACACTACCTAAAACAAGATGAATTGAAACCTCAAGTTTTCATTGATTCCTATATTACTACTGGTGTTTCAGAGTTTCTTCCTTTGGTTCTCCTATGTAAGATTTGACAGTTTTATTTGATTTTCAGTGACAAAATTCTTTTTTCTTCCCTCCCCACCCCCAGGAAATCAAAAACAACAACCGATTTGTTTACCTTAAAATGATTTAGAGTTAAGGGGGGAACTCTAAAATTAACTGTATCTGTTAAGATCCCCAGTCCAAAATATCTTAGAAAATGTTTACTAATTTAAAATTTATATTTTTAACCCACATCAGTTTGAAAAATACTCCTTAGAGCTGTTTCTTTGTTCTTCATATGACATCCATAATATAATTCTGCTTTCATGATTAACTTCCATTATTAAATATTGTCCTAAAGTTGTGCTCTTATAAATGTCAGTTAACTGAAGAGTGAGTTAGATATTTTATAAATTCTTTCTAGAAATGGAGGGCAAACTCATATAAATAAATATGAATTTTCAAAATACTATGACAAAAAGTAGTATTACAAAAAACATCAGTCTAGCAAATACTCAAGAATATGTCAAACTTCTGCATACTTTTGAGATAAATTGGCATCATATAGATTAGCAAGATTCTTGTTTATGGAATTCACTTATTTTTACTCACTTTAGTCTAATTAGTTTTTGTGTGCAGACAAAATGGAAGGCAATGGAAATTTGGCTTGCAAAGTAGTTCTAACACGATCTATAATACATCCACAATCTTGTTATAATACTATAAGAGTATGTTTATCATGTGAGAATGGTAGTTGAAGTTAGTATTCAGTATCAACATAATGCAATAAGCAATACAAAGCTAATTTCTGTTGTTTATACTGGGAACTTTTTTTAATGAAAAAGGTCAGTGGGCAATATGTTTGGCTCATTCTTCCCAAGGTCTTCAGGAAAACATGCCTATGAAATAGAAGATCCTCAATGCTAAATTTTACTATACTTGGGAGAGGCATGAAATGTAATAAATGAAGTATTGGGTCTTCATATTTATATTAATAATTCAGCATAGAGGCTGACTTGAGGAAAGCTGACTGTGGTCTGAGTTTGTGTCCCAGAAATATATTTAACTTGAGTCATAGCATCAACATCTTACTTCCAAAATTTGGTATCTTACCATATACAACCCCACCCCCTACACATACACACACACCACCCCCTCTCCCAGGTCATGACTACTGCCCAAGCAGTAAAATATAAGGCATATATATATATCAGTGACTATCAAAAGAAAAAAAAATCGATTATGGGGCCTTTGAATTTAAATGCATGGCTCTGCTCTCATTCATTCCCCATTCCATCCCATCTCTCTGTCCTCTATTTTTATAAAACATTATATTTTTCCTATCCATCTGTGTCAGCATCACTCTTTCTTAGGTCTAATTAGACTTATCACTTCTTGGTGCCCTTCACTGGCAGATTAAGGTTTCAGAAGTACCACTTATAGCAAACACTTTTATTAGTCCCCTTTTGGTCACAGAGTCCCCTGACAATTTCTCAAAGTGATGTTATGAAGAAGAAGTAAATGTTTTCCTCTCTTACCCAGTTTCTTTTTAGAGTGCTGACTTCATTCTATATCTGGCCTAATTTCTTCTTGAGACAATTGGATTGATTTTACAGTAACCATTGAATATGCCCTGAACAGATAATCATGAGTATTGGAAATGTTGTTTCTGCTGATCTCATGCTCTTCGGGTGGGCTATAGAGAATTAGTAGGCCTAAAATAGTTAGTCGCATTGAATTGTGAGGCTATAATGAAGATATAACTGATGAGTGAAATATTCAGGTAAACTTGATTCTAGTTAACATTTAAGTTAGCATGATTTTCTTCTATGGGATTCAACCTAGTTTTATTTGCTTTATTCTAATTAGGTTTTGTATGCAGACAAAATAAAAAGAAATGATTCAATTTAGGACAAAGTAAAAACTTCAAATGTAGAGTTTCATAGACCTCACCTTTTGAGAGAAGTTATATCAAAATATAAACATCTGAGGAAACAAAAGCACTATCCCAACCCAACAGTTAAAGTTCCACAACTTGGGATATTAAGTGGAATACAGAAAAATCACTTGTACTTAAACAATTTTGTTGAAGGAGGAAAAAAAAGGAAAGCTATGTTCTACTCAAGATCTGTTTCTTTTGGAAAAAATGTTTCATCTAAAACTTAAGGATAAAAGATATGACTTTGTTATGAAGACTCATCTCTTTATTAAACAACCACTTCTGTCTCCAAGTTGCAAGGGGAGGATTTGTCAATCTGATTGAATCTTCCCTTTAGTTTTTCCCAACAGCTGTGTTCAGATAATTCATGACTCCCATGTTTCCTGAGCCCTGGATAATTTTACACACATGTCTGCTTTGTGGCTCCACATTTTCAGAAGAATATGGAGACCTTGGAGGAGGTCCAGAGTAGACCAAGGGAAATGATTAATGGATTGAAAGTTGGAGTTTATGAAGAAAGGTTGTGAGATCTAATCTTTCACTATGAGAAAAGTCTGAGTGGTGACTTAATAACACAAGGAGGTTAGTAAGCAGCTGTTCCCCATCTTCATGAAGGTTGGATGAAATGAAGTAAGATATAAATTGCAACAAGAACAAAAATGCATTATAAGTGGGAACTTCCAAGCACTAGCATTGCTGGATTCTAGAAAGGTCCTCAGAAGAAGGATGTGTAATCTAAATCCCTGGTTTGCAATGATAGGCTTATAAGTGATGAAGAAGATGAGATAATTTCTTAAGATCCCTTCTGGACCTATCTTTTCATAAGACTACTTACCAGATTTAGAACAATTATTTGCCTCAAACAAAAATTATTTGTCTCATTTCTTCCCCTTCCCTACACCCTCCACTTCTTATCCTTTGTCTACCTTTTGTAAAACACTGCTAACCAAGAATGACCTGGCACTGACAATCACAGTGGCCCTCTCCAACCCCTTGGTACCCCTCCAACTTTGGGAACAAGTTTCTTGTCCATCACTACTACTCCCTGGCCACTAGGGGCATCACCTTCCTATATACCAAAGCTACTGCAAAGGAAAACAAAACAAAACAAAACATCCTACCCTTAACAAATTCACAAGTGGCCCAACAGATTAAAATGCAACTCTTATGTCCTAGAATACCAGTACCTAAAGGGCTGAAATCTATCTTATTCATTTGCCTGTATCACAGCTCACACAATCGTCTCTGACACATAGTAGGTGCTCAGCAAGTTTTCATCAATTGAACGAATATAACTATGCAATGAAGTGAAACTGAAGGGAAATTGAAGGTGAGAAAGTCAAGAATTTCAGATGTTTCCAAATGATGTTGTATGTAGGCTAGACAAATCTAAAGCCTGACCCGTGCTGCACACATGTGTGATTAAGGATTTTATTCCCACCATACCTATGCTATCTGGGGGACTAGGAAAAGGGAGGCCATTGCGTATCCTGTCCAGGCTCTTGGTTAAAAAGACCACTAAAGACAGGCACTGTGTAAATTCATATATCAGAATCACACAAAAATAGGCCAAATTCTTAATGTAGTTTTTTAAATATGACTTTGGGAAGTTCAGTAATTATTTTTTTCTAAACTATTTTTTTTGCTTACTTTTTTCTTTCTCATTTTTTTTCATGAGGAATATAAAATTAAGCAGTAGAAAATCTCTCACTCCAATCATCACACAGCCTAAATACTTGAGTTTTAAAAGTAAGGTAATCTGTTCCTTACAGCCGATGCAATGTCCTGAAACCCCTTGGTAAATTTGTTAATTCTTCTCATGGCTCTTTTCCTAGCAAAACCAACAAATACCACAGCCATTTATTATTGTCAGCTCTAACTTATGTCCCGAGTCCTCAATCGGACATCCCTTTTGACCGTGCTTACAGAAATATTACAACAAATAAATCAAATTTATTCTTTGGTATTAATTTTTAACTGTTCTCATGGAAAATCTGGTAACTCAAAGTGTTACAAGTTGATGATTCTCATATGTTTGTAGGTTAGTCTTAGCAGTTTCCTAATGGTTTGTGCACTGTTTTTCTTGATCCAACTAAATATTATTCCCAGATGGGATCGGTTTTTTAACCTCTTGTACTCTTCTAATCTTGGCCTTTAAAATTTTCTTACTGTAGTTCCTTTGCTTTGTCTGCTATAATGACCATGCCTAGTTACATAACTCCTGTAACAGGTGTTGACCAATTTCAACACATATGAGTATGGCACAGAGCTATTCTTATGGTTCATAAAAAGCTTATAGAGAAAAAGGATCATCTAATCAATAGGGAAGTTATTTCTTCCTTTAGATTTTTCTCAGAACAGGCCTTATACAATAATTCCGAGAATTGTGAGTTACACAGTTGAACGCTGGATTGGGCCTTTGAAATCATTCAGAATGAATTTGAAAACATCTCTACCACTCTGCTCAGCAGAGGAGTTTTCTGTTTACTTACTATTTACCCTATGCTAATTACTTCCTTCAATTTGCAGCAGTTTTTGAGGTCAATTCATTTGATACTAGACTAGACAACCCTTTTTGTTTTGGCAAGGAAGACTGAAGGTAGGAGTAACTAGGAAACTTAAACCAACATAATTAAACATAAAATGCTTATAGGGATGGTAGAATTGACCTCAGCCAATTAAAATTATTAATAGAAAAACTATGTCAGTGTCAAATTGAGCCTCTGTTCTCACTTGAGTAATGAGGATTAGTTTATATTTCCTGACAAGAATAGATGGGAATTCATATTTCTTCCTGACCTTTGTCTTCCTGAAACATTGGGTTAGGATAGTATTAGACCATAACCAAAAAAAAAATAAAAACTTATACTAATTCAAAATTAATTTTTAAGTCCCACAAAAGTGAAATAGGTAGTATTTTCAAGCTGTGAAGCTTTTCTTCCTTTTGGAGAGAGAGAAAATGTTGCAATCATAAACTTGAAATCTTTGCTTCTAACATGAATTATATCAGAGTCCAATCTTTAAAAAGAATCGGAAATGCCTGCTCTATATTATCGGCATCACCCTTTGTTACAATAGGAAGATAAAACTTTTGTAAAAAGTTTAATCTCAGACCTCCAAAACTATCTCTGTATGCTACCTGAATTAAACAAATAAAAAATATTCAGAATTCCATGCAAGGCACTGGTACAACTTTAGTTCATCTTGGTTTCATTGGTTTTGAATGTTAGATGTACATTTAAGGCAAATAGGTAAGTGTTTTAAGTCTGGTCTCTTAATGTTTTGGTACTGCTACAATCACAAATCAGAAAGTTTGGAAATGCTCAGAAGTGTTGAGAGGTGTGATTCATCAGGCTTATCTGAATTGGCATTTGATCTTCTTTTATTTCCAAATTTCCCTGCCATTTCTGACTCCTCTGTCTTTTCTTCAGTAAAACTGCACCACACACTGGAAAGTGAAGATACACACATTTATTTATATAATGTCAAGGGAGAGTAGGATTAAGAAGATTGGCCATAGACCCACCCAATCAGAGTCTGGGAAATGAGAACATTTTTTTCTTCAGCAGAAATGCTGACGTAGGAATGTGAATTTAGCAGGTAAAAGATTTGCCGTAACTTCTAACTGAGCATCTTTGAGACTGCTAGCTTAGATTCCTGACGTTAACTTGCCAGGTAGTTTTCAGAAAGGAAGTAAATTGCAATTGAGCTTAAAAACCTAGGGATATAACTCATTTCAAGCAAATTTAAAGTTGGAAAGTAAGCATCAGTTTGAAGTTAACCTAAAGTTATAAAAGAAAAAGTTTGTAGTAGGGATCCTACAGTCCCTTATGATGTAGTACAAGTATGTTTTCTTTATTTGTAAAACCAGTTTCTTAAGTTGTATCACAATATTTAAAGAAATTGGGTCTGCATTCAGCCTACACACCCCTGAGAATGCAAAGGGTCTTCTGGGAGGCCAAGTCCAGCTTTATGCCCTCAGACCTTTATTGCTTTCTGGTTAGCCTGCATATTTCACATATGTTAAATATTCCACAATAAACTCCACCATCTGTGTTTTAGGGTAGTTTGTATTGGTCATGTGCTCTGTCAAGTTGACAGAGGTGCAAAGCTAAATGTGTGATACTCTAAGAATATGCATATATTTGAATAATTTGACTATTTAGTCCAACAATTTGCAAAGGAGCTCTGGATGATCACACATTCTGATAACACTGCCAGGGAACAGATAGCTTCCTTTACTGGGGTGGGGGAGGGGATGGAAGCAGAGTTATTTCTAGCTGGAGTTCTTGAGTTCACTAAGTCTCCTCCCTGGTACATAACTGTGTGAACTTGAGTAAATTATTTCCCGGCACTGAGTCTCAGATTCTTCTTTTATAAAACAGGAATAATCATTTCTGTCATTAGCCTTTAGAAGCTCTAAAACAGCCAATGTTAGTGAACTCATTTTGTGAACTGTAAACGCTTAGGTAAATTGAACTAAGTATGTAATAATATTACATATTCAGTTCAACAACACATTCTTGATAACCACAAGAGGGTCTAGGGAAGGAAACTGTTTATAAATCTTTTCCTTTAGCAAAATTAATGTTAGAGTGTTTAGGAAAATTCTTACAGCAATGAGTCTTAGCAATTATTAGGTCAAACCACCTTTGAGATTACAGAAAAATGCACATACACATAAAACTTCCTACAGAATTCGCATGTGGGGTGGGTGGGAGATTGATCTGATACCCATTTTTGCACCCCTTAAGAGAGTGTCTTTCAAAGCGTGACTTCAGATATCTTGCATCCGAATTGCTTGGGGTGCTTATTAAAACGCTAATTCCTGAACCGTGCCCCACCCTTACTAAATCACAATTTCAGTAGCAGAAACCTTCATTTTAACACTCCCTCAGGTGGTTTTTATGCTTCCAGGAGATCCAGGGACTCCAAGTTAGGTACGGTACTGCTGTTTGTTCTTTATTCTAAATTTTAAGGTATTTCCTAGTGCGTACAAATTGGTTGAACTAATAACAACAACAACAACAAATCAGCTTTAAAGCAGGAACACAGGTAGATGGTTAACGGAGTCCGTCAAATGGCTAATTGAAAATAGTCCTCTGGCCTCTAGCCATGTAAGTTCTCTCCAAGGGTCTTGGCTACAGGCAAATGAGAACCCGAAAGACAGTTTGCTCTTTTGCTGCGGGCGGGGTTGGGCTAGGGGGAGTGGTGGAGGAGTAACAGAGCCAACTCTCCCCTCGACCCCCTCCCCCCGACTCTGGTTAAAGCAGGAGGCTTTTTATTTATCTTTGCTGCCTAGGATCATTATTAAAAAGGGTTAGCTTATGTGTGTAAGTTTGCTAGGGCTGGAAGGGAAAACATCTGCAAAAGCATGCAATGCCCTAGAACGGAACTCTTCTAATAAAAGATGTATCATTTTAAATGCGCTGAATTTTGATTCTGGTAATTCGTGCACTAGAGTGTCTATTTCGAGGCAGTGGAGGTATCATATGACAGCGCACGTCAAGGCACCGTGGAGCCCTCTCGTGGACTCCCACCCACTTTCCCATTCACCGCGGAGAGGGCTGCTGGCGCTGCCGCTCCCCCCGGCGAGCTAGCATGAAATCTCCCTGCCTCTGCCGAGATCAAATGGAGCTCCTCGCTCAAGGGGTGCGAGTATTACCTCCGCCATGCAATTTCCACTATCAATAATTTAACTTCTTTGCTGCAGAACAGAAGGAGTACATACTGGGCACCAAAGACTCGCCCCCCCACCCACCCTTTTTTAAGCGAAGGGGACGTGAAAAAATAATAGAGTCTGGGAGTTTTCGGGCCGAAGTCTTCCCCAGAGCAGCTGCCTTGATGTTTACTTTGACAAGTAGTAACTGAAAAGGTGGGTTTCTTTTCTTTCTTTCTCTTTCCGTTTTTCTGTTTAGTCTGCTAGAAAGCGTGTGCCTTTAGTGAGGTCTGTCATTGCCTGGGCTTCCTGGCTGGAACAAGTAACTTGGTGTAACGTTATCTGGGGGCGTTCATTAATAAAAAATGCTGTTATTATCTTGATTGAATTCCTATTAGGCAAACTCTGGAGAGGTCAGTGCGCGAACTCTGTTTAAGCCGGCGTGTTTAAGGCAGCGGAGTAAACCAATAGCCCCACGCTCTGTGCCATTTCATTGTGTGGTCGCGTTTGCAAGCTCTGTCGTGCGGGAAGGTGCGGAGAGGTGTGTCTGTGGCCCGGCAAACGCACGACCTCTCCCACAGAACTTGGGTGCTGGGATGGGTAGGAAGGGGAGAGTTGCGAGCTAGGGGAGGGAGACCTCCGGGAGTCCGATTCGCACTCGCTCCCACCCGCCCCAGCGCACACTGCCGGGGTTTCCGCAGAGGGTGCGGGACGCGGGGTTCCGCGGGGTTGGGGCTCGACCACCCCTCGAAGCCGCGGGCGTCCCGCCGAGGCGTCCCGGGCGGGCGCGGGGCTCGCGGGGTGACGTCGCGTGGTCCCGGAAGAACGGGACCAGGGAACAGGCTCCATGGGAGAGGGGAGTCCCGGGCGTCCCTTGGGGCCCGGGGGAGGGGGGGGCGAGCTGGGGCGAGGAAAAGGCGCGGCGTTCACTTTAAGCTGCCGCCCCGAACGGGTATCGGTAGCGCGGGCGATCCGGGGGAGGGGAGCGGGGGGCGGCGCCGTTTGACCAATCGAAGCTCAACCGAAGAGCTAAATAATGTCTGACCCGAGCGCAAGGCACAGGCTGGAGCTCCGGGTCCCCGCCGCCGCTGCCGCGCCCGGGCGCACCCGCCCGCTCGCTGTCCCGCGCACCCCGTCGCTCCTCGGGCTCCCGGGCCGGGCGGAGCAGCCGGCCCGGTGCGCCCCTCACCTCCTGCTCGCGAAGCTTTGATGAGACATTTGAATGCAGCTGCCACCGCTGCTGTGGGGCCGGCGGGGAGCAGCACCGCCACGGGGACCAGGGCTGGGCGCTGGGGCCAGGAGCGGGACAACGATGTGACTCCGCCGCCGGGGACCCGTGAGCTTTGTGTGGACCCCGAGGTAGGCGAGCGCCCGGCGTGGGGCTGGCGCGGGAGCCGCCCGTCCGCGGGGGAAAGTTGATTGAGTCCCCCCCACAAAGTTATGGGAAGAGGCCAGGCTCCTTCTTTCCTCTCCCCCAAGAGAAAGGAGGATTTGGAGTTGCCCCTGGGGAGCTTTCTCCCCATATCCCACGACCCAGAGGGGCAGCCGGCACTTGCCCCCCAGGGAGAGGGACCTCGGGAAGCCCTTAAGTAGGGGAGAGAAGGCCAAGAGGAGACGCGGAGCTCCGCAATGGGAGTAAAAACTGCGCCCGGGGGATCCCCGAAACCCTCCCCCAGCCAAGGAGGGCTAGTGAGAGATTTAGGGCGCCAGCTGTCTGGGGCCCTGACCGAGGGGAGGGTGTTGGGGCTGGGATACGAATCCTTCCCGTGGGCTGGTCGGCCCCCGCGCCGATTTGCTGGGGTGGAGGGGCCAGGGATCTTGCGCCCTCTTCCCGCATCCCGTCCCCGGGGCTTGGACCCGGCTGCACGTGGTCACCTGCTTCCCTGGAGTTGAGACCAAAGCGGACTTACAAGTCCACAGCCAATGTAGCTTGGAAAACTTGGAGCATTTCTGCCGCGGAAACCTGAAAGGGTCTTGCGAGACTCCGGGGCGGGCCATACCCACATCTCTCCCCCTCTGCTACCCCCCCACCCCGCTCCCGGAGCATTCTCCAGGGACATAAAAGTTTTGACTTTTGGGGGGTGGGTGGGATGTACATGGGGAATTCCTGACTCCGGCTGGTCTCTGGGAATGCAGAGCCAAGAAGTGAGAAATGGGTGAGTGAGCTGAGCTTGGAAAGAAATAGCTGAGGGTTGGGGGCTTTATGCCTGACGGGCAAGGAACAGGGGAAATTGCAGACTGGGGACACCCCCAAGGGGAAGAAACCTTAGGCCTGCGGGGATGAACTGGAGGATGCAGTGTTTGTGTGTTGGGGGTGGAGCGAGGATGAGGGACCGGGGTTGGGGAGACGAGGAGGAGGAGGAGGAGAAGAGGGAGGAGGAGAGGGAGGAGGAGAGGGAGGAGGAGGAGGAGGGAACTGAGAGAGCCGTGCTAGGGAAGGTAGAGAGTGCCCTCTGCCGGCCATGCTGCCACGAGCAGCTGCTGTGGGCGGGAGGCTGGGGGTGGGGAGTGGTAAGGGATGGTTTTATGGGATCCCTTAGGGAGCTGGTAGGAGGGACTTGAATGGTGCTTCTGACTCCAGCTCAGTAGGGCGTGAGACTAGTCGTCGGACTTAGACTCCTCACTCTTCTTTGGCTCCAATGCAAAAAGTTTTCCTTGCTCTGGGGAGCTTTGATAAGCCACAGTTGGTGGTTGTGTTAAGGCTTCCTGGATGTTATTTTAGGGTTCTCCAGGTATCTTGCACTTACTCCTCACTGTCAGCAGCAACCAGTGAACATTTTCTGACAAGAATGCAGGAGTGTTCTTGGCCAGAAGCAAAGAAAAGCATATTTCTGAGTGTTTATTGATCCTGCTAGTACAGTGATCTTTAAAGCAAAGTGATATATAATTGGGAACGTTGATTTTTTTTTCTAGCTGTGTATAAATAAGGTGCTATGCTATTAAATGAGATCCCTAAATTGACTCACCTTCTTGGAAAATATCTTCCCCCTCCTTTATTTTTATCCAAGATCTGTTTTTATATGAGTTTGTTATAAGGTCAAAAGCCATTTTGGCCTTACAATTTGATAAGTATTTTTTACATTTTAATTTATTGTGATATAATTACAGAGTCAATTTGTGTAAGCATGGGAGCCTTCAGTGCTTTACTTCATGCAATATTATTATTTTTAGGTGGGAGGTTTCTGAGATTATGACACATAATGCTTCACACCATTACACATAACAGATCACATAATATACTGAAATTATACTACAAGTTTTGATGCTGGGAACGGTACCTTTTTAAAACAATCACTAAAACTCCTATTCCCTGATCTTGCAAATGCCTCGCTTAAGACTTTTTTTCTTTTGTAAGTTTACCTCTGGGTTAGCAGCAGAGGTAAGAGAAAGGAAAGAAACACTTGTTGAAATGTAACCATAACCTTTACTGGAATTTAAAACATGTTGGTCACCATTACTGGAATTCCAGGGCCATAAAGTCGTTGTCTTTTTTTCCTTCTACTTTATTTTGTAAAATGTGATAAATGTTGGTAAATATAGACCAGTAGTAAGTCTTATGACACGAAAAGCATTATGTATGTAGAACTATTTTAAGTTATTACAAGAACATTTTCTATTTATAAATGATATAAGCAGAAAGAAATGATTTCCAGATAAACAAGACTTACGTACGTGTTTTGAACCATTAGAACATTGCAGACACACTTAGACATCACATTTTTTTAAAGCAAAATAACAGTAATTTTTCACATACCTTTGGAGACTTTCATAGCCCATTCAGAGCTGAGTTAGTACCTGGAAATCTTATTTAAATTAAGGTGATATTTAAGGCCATCTAAGATAGTAGGTCAATGTGTTTTCCCAGAAAATAAGGCATTTGGGAAATCTGCTTTAGAATATCTTTTCAGTGTGTGTAACTTTTACTTGCAAACCAAAGGAAAGGGATCATTTGCCTAAAATGCAGTAATCACCTCAAATGATTTATTTATACTATGTGAGTTAATTGCCTTAATCTTATAATGCCCAAAGGTGTGGAAGGGCGGTGCTGGGGTATTTCTGGTTCATTTTGACTCCCTAGGAGGGGGAAATCCTGTAAATAATGCAAATTTCTAAAATCCTGGCTCAAAGTCCTCGGGTTTCTTGTTTACAAGGGGCATCACTAGAATGTAAGCTATCCCCCTCTTCCTGGAATCTTTTAAGAGTCCCAGCTTTTCAGTAGTCAAAATGTGGATGATTGATAATCTCATTTGTTTCTAATATAAATAGCTCTGGTTTGTAGCTCAGCACACATAGTGAGTTCAGCACGCCCACCTAATAGTATAGCAAAGAGCTTGTTTACATTTTTTTTTGCATTTATCTTTTAAAACATTCTGTAAATCTATGTGTGTGTGTGTGAGACACACACAGAGCTCTTATATATGTGAACTGTGACATATAACACAAGCCAACAGCTTTGGATCTCAGTCATAGACTTAATCTTAAGAAAACTGAAGATGTACAGAATGGAAAGGTCATATACTAGCAGCTTATTAACATTTTAAGATCTAGGAAATTAGTCCCAGAGTAGAGAGAAGAACAATTTCAGACTTCCTGAACGAAAACAGACAACTCTATGTTTTAAGATGAAAGGCACTCCCATTTCAGATGTCCATAATACTGATTTTATTTTAATGATAAAAACATTAATGTTCAACGTGCATCTCCCTGTGTAGAAGAGTTCAGTTTGTGTGAGGGGGCTGCCTAGTCCAATGCAAGTGAATATATCCCTTTAATAGGGTAATTGCTAACTTGTCTCAACTTGTTTTCAAACAATTGTAGAGCACTCAGTTTCCACTAATTGCAAAATTGCTGCTTAATTGAAGGACTCTCAGCCATCTAGTGCAGCCATTCAGCCACTGGCAGCTCTGTGATCTCAAGCTGTGAATGCATTTTAAAGAGGAATGGAGGAGAGAATTTTGTGAAATTCTAGGTTTAAAGTGCTAGCTGTTGTTTAATGGAGGAAGAAACCATTTGAACAAGATACACATTAAGTTGTGTTGTGATAAATTTTCTTTATTAGGATGAATAACATGCACAGATGGGATTCAGAAGTGAATGAACAAACTTATTGGTTACATTCTGCATCCATTTACTCTGTTTAGTATGGAGTGATGCTAAACAATAAATGATGTTGGGAAATGAAATCCGTATGTCATTTGCATGTGGGATTTAACCCTAGGAAACATAGAAAGGCTTTGGTATTATTAAGCTTAGGCATATGTATCCTAAAAGTCCCCTTAAACTTCCACTTAAGATACAGAATTATTTAATCCTAAATAATTTTATACTTAAATGCATCACTGGATTTCTAGAATACTTATACTAAAAGATTTAGAAAAGTCATGGACTCAATTATTGAACATATGGAATCATTGATGGCAGATACAGAACAACAGAGCTCTCTAATGTATTGACATTGAAAATTTTTTGCTGGGGAGAGGGTGGTAAATGGGTGTGTTCTGTAAGTGGCACAGGAAGGTATTCTCTTTTCTGTAGAAAAACATGAGTATCTGGTCAGATACATATGGAAGCTTTCATTTAAATATAAGTATATAAGTTCAGGTACAACTCTAGGACACTTATGCTCTTGGTGAGCAAATCTAACTAAATATACTGGCTGCTAAGAAGTGGCTTATTGCCCTGATATCTCATTTATAGATTGCCTAACATTTGGAGGATGGGTTGCATTAGGTAAGTTAGGGAACTGGGTGTGGGGACAGGAGAGTGATTGGGAGGAAGTGAACTAAATTTACAAGCTTCAGTGATAGCCATATAAAGTAAAAGTTTATTTCCAGAGAGCCCAGAGAGTAACGAATGTTATGTAGTTTTCCCCAAAGGTTCACTTGAAAGAACTTTTCATTGGTTGTCATGGTAGTAATGTCCTGATTTTGAAAGCTCCCAGAACCTAGTAGCTCTTAAATGTGCTTTCATCTTTGTTCCTTTGGTCTGATGGAAACTTTATGACGACCTTCTGTGTTTTTGACATGCCTCTGCATTTTTGGAGAGAGGAGAGCAGGCAAAAGAGGATTTCTTAATTCTAAGACAATATAACAAGGCAATGTAAAATTATATGATTAAAAAATATCACTGAACTTCAGATTGGCTTATTAAAATAAAACCTAGAAGGCAATCTGTCATTTAATTGCAACTAGTTCATATGAAATTAAGATTTGTATAATGGAAACTAAAAAAAAAAAAAAAAAAAACCTGAGCAGTTTCAAGTAATTTAAGCAACTCATCAAAAATTGAAGTAATAGTGCCACCTAGAGAACGAAATCCCCAGCTTTACCAGCCAAATGGCTTATCTCCATATGAACCATTTTTCCAAGGCTACAGTTACTAGGATTTCCTTGCCATCCTATTCAGATTTGGCAGGTGTGGGGGGCGGGGGATGCGGGAGAGTATGCATATGGAGTTGTAGATGAAATTTTAAAAACAAGGAGATCCTACAACTCGATATATACACAAAGTCCTTTTAGCGTTTTAATGTAGTAGCCAAATATAAAATAGCCCTGCCAGGAATCAAGGGCTGGCCTCCTTTTTAACATTTATTATTTTTAGAGATATGTACTGAAGCATTCAGTACAAAGGTTCTGATCTGATTCATTTGCCACAGGCAATTCATTACACTTTCTGAGATACAGTAACACCAAATAAATTGAGTAGAGAGACCTTTAAGACTGTCTTTGATCCATGATTCAATTTTAACTTTAGTGATTTAAGAAGGCATAAGAAGAAAATAAAGGGTCATGTATGGCAGGATTTTAAACACCAAAAAAAAGTAAGGAAAAAAAAAAAAGGGGAAGGAAATTATAAGGATTCCCTCAACTCTAGAGTAAAGATATATATATCTGAGCCAGCACCAAAAAAACATTAAAGGAACCAGGAACCAATAATTGCACATTGGCTTAACATTCTTTGATGATAAAGACTATATTTAGTTCATTTTTACATGTTCCCATAATAACATCTAGAATAATGCTGATGGCAGAGGAGGCACTTTGATAAATGTTGTTGAATGAACAAATAGACTGATTAATAGTTGCTTCAGATTCTCACTAGTGATGCAGACAATGAAGAAACTTTATAGAAAAATAATTATTTGTTTTGCTGATAGGAAGACAGAAATTGAAGGAAATAAGTTTACACACTGTGTGGGGGATGGGCACGCTTGTTGCTCTGACTCAGGCAGAGCAAAGACAATATATGTAACCTAAACATTTGTACCCCTGTAATATTCTGAAATTTAAAAAAATAAAACAATTTTAAAAAAGGAAATAAGTTTAATATTTTTTTCAATACCTATTATAAAAGTCAGTTAGTTGGCTTAGTTCTAAAATTTCTTATGTGTAATTTGATTCACTCATGAAATTATGTTTGGAATATATGAAATGTTAAAGTTCATTTAGACAGCAACTATATACTTGTGGATTTTCTTTTAAATGTCTTGAAATTTTTGGATGTCAGTGGAGATGCCAGTTACTGTGCTTCAGGGAATGGAATATGGTTTATCTTAAATTTGTGCCAATTTTGGTAAGCAGAGAAAAAATGGCATGATAACCAAAGAAAGTCATTATATTGCCTGTGCTTTTTGTATCCATAGAAGCAATCAGGGGCAGAAAACTTTCTTTTTCAGAAACAAAATGTCCAAGAAAAGGGATATGTGTGTTTATGTGTAAATATATTTTACAGAAAAAGTCTTAAAAAAAAAAAAGGTATAGGGGAGCGTGGGGAGAGAAGGAAGCTCATTGAATAAAATTTTTGCCACATGGGATTTAGTCTAATCAGTCTTGATTTTGGAGCTGCTACCATCAGCAGTTCCATTTTCTGATGCTTTCTTTCTGCTTTCATGTGCCTTTGGAAACTGAAACTACGCCCAAATTGAAACAAGTTTCTCTGTCTTTTCACATGTTCACTTATTTCATGAATGTGTTTTTAAACACAGACAAATTTCTTTTACATCATGTAGAATCTAAAGGTCGAGAAATTTGCAATCATGTTGCTGGAGCGAGATGCCTGGCGGAGTCCCAGGCCACATTCCTAGGCCAAACTCTCGAAGGTATTCTCTCTTATGCAACGTTGGGAACATACACCCAGCACCGACATGTTGGCTGATAATGTGTGTGAAGGCGCAGACGATAACGCTTATCATATTGAAACGTAAAGCCAGCAGATATTACAAACATTCTGTTGAATGATAGAATCTGGATCATTTACATTTACTTACATGCAAATTACTGTGATTAAGTTCAAAAAATCAATTGCATAAACACAGGATAGAATAGGGAGGGAGTTGGTGGTGCAGTTTTGGGGGATGACTTATCAGCAGACTGTAGAAAGGAAACTTGGGTGTTTTAAATTAACTGCATTTTTTCATGTGAGCCAGTGGTGTGAACAGGGGCTGTTGACAATATGACTGAAATTCTGGGCTGTGCCATTAGCAACATAATGCTCAAAGTCAAAAGCTAATAACTCTCTGTTAAATCAACTATGTCTAGAATATTATCTCCGGTTCAAGAACTGAAATAGGTTGTTTTGGGTACATCATTGATAAATTTGTGTACACTCAGATCATTGTGACCAGATGCATAGGGAATTTGAAAGCATTGCATGTGAAGAATCGTTAAGGGAACTTGAAATGGCTGGCCTGGGGACAAGAAAACTTAGGCTGGAATGGTAAATGGTTTTTGTTTCCCTTAGCAACTCTAATCCCATGGTAGTAGCTACCTGGAATGCTGGGTTGGGAAGAATTCCGAAACTGTCCAGGCTCAATGAGAAAGGATGTTCTGATTGCTAATGCCTACTGTGACTGGGATTAGAGTGGCAGCATGCATGATGTATTTTTGACATCCTTATTTTGAGGACAATCTTTAAAAATTTGAAGAACTATTATATAGAAGAGGGAGTAGGTATATTTTGTGTTGCCTCAGAGAGCAGATCTAGGACCAATGATGTAAAATTAGGTACTGTGCTAGCTACAAGAACTTTCAGTTCAATTTAATTAAGCATTTAATTTAATATTGAATGCTTACTGCATACAAAGCACATTATTAGGGTAATTTATACTCTGATAAAGAAAAAGATGCTTCTTTGGAATCTGGTCAGTTTCTTATTATAAATGTTTAAGCAGAGGCAGAAACCCTTTTAGAAATGACACTAAAGTGGGAGGTTGGAATTAGGTATTCTCTGAAGTATCTTTATATTCTTAAGTTTTTCTAATATACTGATCGTAAGTATGCTCCTTATTTTTAGTTCCCAAACAATCCACATGAAGACAATCATATATTTCTATCTTTGAATCCTCTTCTTGATGTGTTTTGCATCATGAACTGAGTATCAGAAATTCTTTCCATTTCTTTGCAAAGTTCTGTACTTTACTTTTTCCATACTTATATATGGATTCTCAAAAGTAGTTATTTTTCCTTTGAGTCAGGCAGAACAGAATGTCTGGGAAAAAAAAGAGTCCTTATCAGATGCAGATGCCCAAATTGCTTAAGAAATTAACTTTTAACATTAGATTTGTTGTAGAGAGTTCAGCAGCCGAACTAAGAAAACTTCCTACCATTTACCTTCACTTTCTGGGAACCACAGAATCTTCAGATACTAGTTTTCCAAAGAGTTTTTCTTTGTAAATGTAAACTCTCAAAGAAATTGACTCCTTCCCCAACTCCATCAGGCTTCAACATGCATAGAGTTACTTTTTTTTATATAATTCATTTTACCCTTCTGGAGAACGGTTGGAGATTAACCAATATGGAGATGCCATAAGATGAGCAGCCCACTCCAAGGATCAATGAATATTTATTCTTTATGATCTTTCAGACTGCTTTCAAGTATTAATACTGTTGGTCAGCAAAACAGTTTACTATTCACATCTCTTTAGGACATCACATATTTTATAATTTATATATATTTTCTTTCGTTTCAAAGCTTTTTTTTAAAAAAAAGTAAAATTGTTATCTGCAGGATGTGACTCTTTCACTCATTAATTCACCAAGCATTAATTGGGTGCCCAGTGGGTGCCAGGCACTGGGCTAGTTGGGTTTACTTTCCCCTACATTGATCCTATCCTTCTTCAGGTCTACGTGAGAAGGAACTCCATTGATTCTGTCACATAAGGCTTTTATTAGCTATTCATATATTCCCTCCCAAAGAGACCTGTTCTAAAAAAAAAAAAAGTCTTGAGCAAATTCTCTGAGTTATTTTAGAACTTCTTGCCCATACTGTATTTTCATTTATTGACTGTAACATTTTGAAAGAACTTATTTCTCTCTTTTAGAGGTTGAACTTTTAGCCTCTGGTTTTCAGGTATCATTTTGTGTTCAAATTAAGACAACAAAAATGCTTCTTAGACAATATCTTAAGCCATTTTGCTATTTAAGAGTATTTCATGAGGAACTATTGCAGCAATGCCTCTACAACAGAAGCCACAATAGAAGGAAACTTCTGGACCAAAGATGTTGTTTGCTTCCACTGACTTTATGATGGATTTTTTTCTTACATGCACGGGTCTCCTAGTATTCAGGAATGTGTCTTTAATTTGATAGTATTTATAAATTCTGTGTGTTCCTCTCCTTAAAAAACTTACATTGTGAGAATGTTTCCATTTACTAGAAGTTGGTTTCATGGTTATGCTGAATGAGGAAAAAGATGAAAAATCAGTTTAGCGAATACTATTTTGCCTTTAAACATTAGTTAATAACATGTTTAACTTAGTAATTTAGTAATGGCGTCTCTTGAGTTTGCTAGAAACACATTCACCCATTAGGTCTCCCTTCACTGGGAAGTCAGCAGGTGATTTTGCTCAAATATGTAGTGTAAGAATCTGGAGGTGATATTCATGGATGGTGTAAACATGCTAATATAACTGTAGCACAATTTAGCATCATCAACTCAGAAATGTTTAACCTCTTGATATACAGCAAGGAAACAGACATTTGCATAGTTCTTTTGTGAACTGCAAAAAAAAAAAAAAAAAAAAGAACCACAGGATGAGGAAATGGGAATAGGTTCCACTTTCCTTCTAATACCAAACCTACAGCCAAGTGCCTAGCCTTCTCTCTCACACCTGAGCAGGGCAATCATGCAAATGACAGTCTTGCTGCCCATTTCTGTGACCATTCACTTGCACTAAGAGGTGTATTCACCTGCTTGTTGAGAACATTCACAAATGGTAACCTGATAAAGTAGATATTGCTTTAAAAATATGAAATTTTTTGCATTGCATAATTTTTAGAAATAATCATGTATAATGGTTGAGAAGCAATACAGGATGACCTTATCTTAAATGTTTTATTAATCATTCAAATGTCTTATCATTAATGAAATTTATTTTAAAATGCTTTTCCTAAAATACCAGATTATTTTCTGGTTTTCAAATCTCTAACAATGACTTTCTTAAACCTGGTAGCATCTATTGTTCCAGAGTCTGTAATTGCTCTTCAGAGTCAGTCTCATATAAAAACCTAGGAGAACCTCACCACAGCTGTTCCAAGCAACAGGAGGAGTTATAAAAACTTACCTTCACACAGTGCCCCAGTTAGGCATTGGTATAAGAACCAAAATTCAGCTGGTTTGTTGTCACTAAGATTCCTATGTGATTTTACTGGCTAAAGTCATGTAGACAAGATTGCATACTTTGATAATAATCTTGTCCAAATGTGTAGTAGTCCATACACTAAAAAATATGCTCACATGTCTCATTTCATTTGATACTACAAATAACCCCCCCCCAAAAGACTGGGCAGATGTTATTTGTATATAACAGAGGGGGAAACTGAAACTCAGAGAAGCTAAATAATGATCAAAAATGCACAGCTATAGAACCAGAGCAAGGATTATAGCCCAGTGACTTCACCTAACCCAGTTCTCTTACAACCACCCAGGTTGTCTATAGCCATGACCTACAGTATTTAAGTAAGAAACCATATTTCACCCTTGATGCATTTTTTTACTTATTTTTTTTTAATTTTAGCATATTACGGGGATACAAATGTTTAGGCTACCTATATTGCCTTTGCCCCACCTGAGTCAGAGCTTCAACCATGTCCATACCCCAGACGGTACACACTTCATCCATTAGGTATGAATATACCCATCCCTTCCTCCCCCTTCCCACCTGCCGGACACCTGATGAATGTTACTACTATATGTGCACTTAAGTGTTGCTCAGTTAAGTCAGTTAATACCACTTTGATGGTGAGTACATAGGGTGCTTGTTTTTCCATTCTTGTGATACTTCACTTAGTAGAATAATGTGAGGGCCTAGAGCAGGTGCAGGCTGATATTGTCACCCTGGCCTAGTATTCACTTTTCTTTCTGCATCAGAGTCTGTATGCCAAGGAAAAAAATAGTGATGGGAAGATAAAAAATGTTTATTCTAAGAAGTTTTTGAATTTTGTTTTTTTAAGGGAAAAACTCTTGAAAAGAAGGAAAATGGATATATGATTTTGATGTATTGTTTGTTGAGCTTCTTAGTTATAATTTTGCTTAAAGCTGATGATCTTAGTAAGTGAGCTATTGGAGATACTAATAAAATAGAACATAATATCGCTAGGGATTCTCAAGCATGGTGATCAGACCAGGTGCAGTGGCTCAGGCCTTTAATCCTAACACTTTGGGAGGCCAAGGTGGGAGGATTGCTTGAGGTCAGGAGTTCAAGACCAGTCTGAAGAAGAGCAAGACCCCATTTCTACAAAAAATAGAAAAATTAGCCAGGCATGGTAGTGCTTGCCTGTAGTCCAAGCTACTCAGGCTGAGGTAGGAGGATCACTTGAGCCCAGAAGTTTGAGGTTGCAATATGCTAAGATGATGCCACTATACGCTAGCCTAGGCAACAGAGCGAGAATGTGTATCAAAACAACAACAACAAAACCCTGGTGATCATCAGAATTCCTTCTGAAACTTTTAAAAACTTATAGATATGAAATCCTAATATCTGAGGTTTGTAGATTTTGGATAGGGCCTCTGGGCCTATATTATGTTCAGAAACTTCCACAGGTGGTTCAGATGTACAGGAAAGTTTGAGAATTTCTGAATTAGAAACCAAATAAACTGAATATCCTGTGATTTAGAGAGACTTATCATTTACTACATTGTCCAAATACTTGGATTAGAGCATGGTTAGAAGGGATTTGCAGCCTTGTAAATGATCAGAAATTCAGAGGCTTTGAGATGAGCAGCCTGTGGAAGATTTTCTTCTGACTTGAAAGAAATTTTCTAATAAGAAACTTCCACGTGAGAGCAAAAGACCTGGGACAATATTCCTGAGCCCCAGGATCGAGTTTGATCCCAGGCCTAACACTTACTAGATATTTGACCTTGGGCAAGTTACTTAAATTCTCTGTACCTTGACCTCTTAACAGAGTACTGGTAGGGATTAAATGTGTTAATACATATGAAGTACTTAGAACAGTGCTTGGCATAGTAAATGCTTAATGAATTTCAACCACTGTTTTTATTAGTAGTACTTTCCAGCTCCAATAAAACCACTTTTCTAAAGACTTGTTATCAAGACAATACAAAGCTTCATCAGCATGCTTCACAACTAAATTTGCGTCACTTAGTAGCAAGGTTGACAAAACTCAAACTCTGTTTTGTTGTAATTCCCTGAGTCTAATTTGTTTATTCATGACTTTTTCTGCTCCTTTTATCCATTGAAATCCTATTCATTCTTCGAGACCCAGCTGGAATTCTACTTCCTCTAGAAAGGCTCCTGTCTATAATAAACCTGCCCTATCTAGAGCTCCTGGGTCATCTATGGTCTGCATCTCACAACTTAGTAGTTAATTGTATAAGCAGTTATATAACCATTAAATCATTATTGTGTGTCTTTGTGTCAGATCCTATGCTAGGAGTTTCAGGTACAATGTTTTAGTCTAGAAAGATGTTCTAGACTCACAGGGGTCCTCAGACTTTTAAAACAGTTCACTGTCCCTCAGACCGTTGGAGGGCCGGACTATAGTTTAAAAAAAACTATGAACAAATTCCTATGCACACTGCACATATCTTATTTTGAAGTAAAAAAACAAACGGGCAAAAACACCTGCATGTGGCCTGTGGGCCATAGTTTGAGGATGCCTGTTTTAGAGTATCCTGCTCAGGATAGTTTCTTGACTTGAAAGAAGAATTTTCTAAATAGAAAATTTCATGATTAACCTGTAATATTGACCATTTGAGATAATACTGAAACACCTCTTTTGAGGGCTATTGATAGGTGGGAGTGTGCCCACCTCCATGGGTCTCTGCTTTTCTTGTCATACTTGAAAATCAGTGATGATTGAAACTTGGGATAATCACTTAACAAATCCATTGAGAATTACCAAACTAATATTCCTACTTTCCATGAAGCAACCTTAAAAATTATTTTCCTAAAGCAAAGTACATCTAAACTTGGTAGGTTATTAATTAACCTTTGCTGAATGAATAAATGAATAATTAACTAAACTGTAACACAGTTTTAATTCTTAATCAGAGGCAGTTTAAGCCTTTTGTGCAAGAGGAGGCCCTAACTTGAAATAACATAGGATAGTAAACCTCCTAGAGAAATTTCTGCAGTGAAACATGGTCTGCTATGAAGCATGAACATTATATTTGGCCCAAAGTGGCCTCAGAGCTTCTCAACCTGGGGCCTAAAGTCAAGATGCCTCATTTCATTAAGAGGTAGTTCCTGAGTGTACACCAGTTAGGTGACTTAGACCCTGCTGGAACCAGGAACCCTACACAGGGGCCTTGCCTAACCAAAATAGGAGTACTTGCTTTTTCTGAGTTCCAAATAAGTGGTTTCCTAACCCAGTGTCTGGATTAGCAGCACCAAGTTGGAGCACCTTCTCTGAACTTGCTCATGTGGTTATTTCTAGCCTTTGGGAATGTTTCACTTCAGGAAGGTAAGAAAAGCAGCCCTTGAATGTTCGTGATGAGTTTAACATTGTGGTTCAGCTTTGACCATCCGTTTAATGGGAGATCTGTTTTCCAGATGACTGTACATATGGAGATGAGAACTTTGTTGAGTTTTATTTTTTGCCGTTTTACAGAGTGGTTTTTCATTCAGTCTCTAAATGGTGAGGTAAAAGGTCCTCTAGGGAGCATTTTCAGAAGTGTTTGAAGTTTGCATTTGATTTTGGAGGTAAGTTGTAGGCCTAACTGTGTGTGATAGGCACTTGTCTCCAACAACTATACTGATCACCAGGAATAAGGGCCATCCTTTTGGGTCATTCATTCAATATTGACCTCACATTCATGTTCAAGTCCATATCCTTATAGTTTGCTCCCATATATGTCTCCCTGATTTCCCTAGTAGTCTTTACAGAATTTGCAGTATGTTCAATTGCAGATGACCACATATTAACCACATCTTCCACTGTGCATCAGCCTGCTCTTGTTTTTTGGTTTACATTTAGATTTTATCTTTTAGAAGTTTCCTCTTCTCTCCACTATCTCAGTGTCTCAGGTACTGGATCCTATTCCCCTCCTGTGCTTGCCCATGGTCACCCCTTAGGCTTGTGTTGTGTTTTACAAAAGTTGTTTGTAGAGTTTCCCTTTACAGTTTACAAAGTCCTTTTCCATCTATTGACAATCCCTGGTGTGATGCTGAGAATCAGGCAGGGTGGGTATACTTACCCTCATTGTATCACAGAGGTGAGGCAGCATGTTCACTCATGAATATGTGTGATTTGTTGGTAAAAAGCAGTCAAATATCAGCCATTTCATAGGGTCAACTTAATAGAAAGTTAGGCAGGACCAGAACTCAGGTCTGCAGCCCACAGACCCAGGGACTGTCCTCTATACCCACGTGTCCTACCTCAAGCTAGTTTTTTCCAGGGAAGTGCCCCCCAGACTGAGATGGCACCCACCAGACTTCTTAATTGTCGTCACCACCAAGACACGCACAAGCAAAGGAAACCTCTGGAGTATCTGTTGCATCAGAGCATTGTGGGAGATGGTTTGGTGCCAAAAGTGAAGCCACTAGGCTAAACATTTTTACTTAAATTGGTTATTTTTTTATTTAATTTTTTGATAGTTAATTTGTAGTATTCGAAAATCAAAATAGTGTTAAAAAGAAGTTGAGGGGTCTTGCTCTACTTGTGCCTCACTCACCTGTTTACCCCAACACAAACCATCAATGGATGTTCATTTGTATTACTTTCTTGTGAATCCTTTATAGTGTGTTTTATGTAAATACAGGTAAATGTGAATATGTGTTATTATTTTCCCCCATTTTTTAGGTTAGGTTTTTGTTTCTTTAGTGTCTTGATCTGTTGCCTGGGCTAGAGTGCCATAGCATCAGCCTAGCTCACAGTAACCCCAAACTCCTGGGCTCAGGCAATCCTTCTGCCTCAGCTTCCTGAGCAGCTGGGACTATAGGCATATGCCACCATGCCTGGCTAATTTTTTCTATTTTTAGTAGAGACAAGGTGTCACTCTTGCTCAGGCTGGTCTTGAACTCCTGAGCTCAAGCAGTCCTCCCACCTCGACCTACCAGAGTGCTAGGATTATAGGCATGAGCCACAGTGCCCGGCAATTTTCCCCCATTTTTTAAACAAAAGATAGCATGCCATATATACATTGTTTTGTGCCATGTTTTTATGGCTTACCAATATATTCCAGAGAGCTTTCCATTTTGGTATATGGGGAAATATTCTTCTTTACAGTTGCATGGATTGTAAGTATATGCTATAGTTTATCTACTTTCCTATAGTTGGAAAGTGGGCTATTTTTAGTATTTTTTGCTATTATATACCTTGTTGCAATTAATAGCCTTGTATAGACATCATTTTGTACATGTGTCCCTATATCTGTACATTTATTCCCAGAAGAGGAATTGCTGGGTCAGCAGGAAAATTCATTTATATTTTGGTAGGTATTCCATAATTGTCCTGCAAAGGACTTGGACTGTTTTTACATCCACCATTAGTGGATGAGAATACCTCTTTCTCTAAAGCCTCGCCAAACAGAGTGTGTGAGATGAGATGAGAAATGGGAGGCAAACTTCTAAATGAAGACCCAGTCTTTCACCTTGTCGCTAGTTTGCAGTGGGAATACTACACAGTTCCAAGAGCTGGTGCAGGCATCAGTTCCAATGGAAATAATGCCTCACCACAGCCATGGGCTTGTGCCAGTTCTAGTGACACACATGGAAGGGACCCACGTTGCCACTTGCAGAATTTCCTGTCATGGAAAGTTGAGGATGCATTCATTATCCACCTAATTAGCAATGCTGGATCTAAACAGCACAACAGTGTTTTCTTAGAACAGAAAGGGAAACTGTTCCACCACAATGCACTATGTATCAGGCTTTCAGTGCCCTTTTCTCAACTGTTAACATTTTTCCAGGAACTGAGTTCAAGAGATGTATCTTAAATCACAGAGAAAGTCTTGCTAAGCTTGGAACTTTAATACCCAAAGGGTACATTTTTGAGGAATGATTTTGTACTTCCCCCAAGATTTGTAATTAAGTAACAAGTACTTTATAAGATAAATTAAAACTACCAAAATGTAGTATGAACCTTGAACTATGATGTGATACTGCTAGATTTCTTCCTTAAAGTTGCCAGGCAGTTTTCTGCATTAGACAAATAGGGAATCATATAAAAACACCATGATTTATGGCCTAGATAACATCTCCACATTTTACAAGGTATACATTCCAGGCCATTCTCATACAACTCTTTACCATTCTCTTTAGAAAAATTGATTCTCAGTCTTACCTTTCTCTGAGGACAGAAGAAATCCCTTTCAGGTCTACTGCATAGAAAAGTATGGTAAATGGAGCCAGGCAGAGTGATTATTACATCCAAATGGAAACTCTTTTTTTGTTTGTTTTTTTTCATAGAATTTTTGAAGGACCACTTTTTAGGGGGAAGCCACTCCTTTTCCCCTTTATGGAATAGTTGCACTTAGATAGTTGCATTGATGACTGTATCTGGTCTACACAAGAGATCTTTCTGGGGCATTGGATGGACAGCCAAAGGCTAGCTGATACACCAATGACAAATACACATTTTCTTTTGCAAATAATGCCAGTAAAGGCTTCCACAACAGGCATTTCCAGTTTTGTTCTCAGGTTCCTTGCAGCTGCTTCTCTAAAAGTCTGCTCTCTTCCAAGGGCTGATGAGGGCCAGGAGTAAGGTGTTGTCTTTTGTACCTTCTTCATCTAACCCACCGCACACATTCAGAATGTCAGTCCAGGTATATGTTTTGCACCAACTCAATGTGGCTGTGGGGTCCAGTCGCCTTTGTCATTTGTGCCCAGGGCCTCCAGGTATCACTTTGGTGGGAGAGAACCCATTCCATGACCTTCATTCCTTTGGCTGTTTTCACTCCATTGCTCTTGTTGGCACAATCTGTGAGTGTCTGATGCTCTGTCCATGCCAGACCATCTGTTCTGCTGTCTTTGTGGTCTTAACCAGTTGTCTGAATTACTCCTTGAGAATAAATTTGAGATTGTCTTGCTATACCTTTCTTTTCACTTGTACCTGAGCCCCTCAGCTATATCCCTGAAGGACAGGACACATGAATGGGTCGCAAGTGGGGTGGTGTAGGGTATCAGACCACAAGACTTTGAGGGGATTAGGTTTGAGTGCTAAAAAGAAAGATTTGGGGTCATAATTATTTCTTTAAAAGGCACATTGACACTTGGGCCTTGATTGAAAACTCTTACTCAAGTAGAGTTGACACAGGAGTATTTGGTAGTTGTGGATACTGGTCTGAAAAACATGTGCTTCTATTCCAACACCTGAAGAGATTGTCTCAGGGAAAAATGTTCTGACATCTCAAACATATTACCTTCATGCACAGTTTGTTGGTACCTTGTGGGAATAATTCAATATTTGAAAAAGAGTAGTAATGAAGAAACATTAGGGTTATATTAACCTCTGTGAAATTAGTATGTAAATTGCTTATCAGAAATGACTGTATGGTACTTTGCTTAAATAAATAAGAAACTGGTGCATAGGATCTGTAGGATATCTCTGCCAAGTAGTATACCTCTTTCAAAATAGAAGACACCCCATCCATACCTGACCCAATATAGAGAGAGGCACTGCAAGCCAGCCTGGTTTCCTCTTCCAGCCCTACGACATACCTTGTGTATGGTCTTTGGCAATTTACTGAATCTCTCTGAGTTTCCATTTCCTCAGCTATAAACTATAGATAATCAAATTATTTCATAGTTAATATGTTAACTATTTTTTTTTAGCTTGCTCTGTTTCCTGGACTAGCATATAGTAGGGTCATCATAGCTCACTGCAATCTCAAACTCCCAGGCCCAAGCGATCCTCCTGCCTCAGTCTCCTGAGTAGCTGGGAGCTACAGGTGCATGTCACCGTGCGCAGCTAATTTTTCTATTTTTTGTAGAAATGGGGTCTTGCTCTTGCTCACACTGGTCTCGAACTCCTGGTCTCAAGCAACCCTCTCACCTTGGCCTTCCAGAGTGCTAGGATTATAGGCATGAGCCACCATATCTAACCAGCTATTAGGTTGGTGCAAAAGTAATTGTGGTTTTGGACCATGACTTTTAAATCATAACTAGGCTCAAAAAATCTTTATCAATCAAAATAGGAACCATTACAATCAACACATTTTTGCCAATGAGGAATAAGTTTGTTTATTCTTGTAGTGTAACAATTCGGGATTCTACAAACTCTTGGAAAGCATTTTCTGCATCCTGCTGGTTGTGGAAGTGTTTTCCCTGCAAAAAGTTGTCAAGATGCTTGAAGAAGTGGTAGTTGGTTGGCTAGAGGTGAATATGATGGAGGAGGATAAACTTCGTAGCCCAGTTCATTCAACTTTTGAATCATTGGTTGTGCAATGTGTAGTTGGGCGTTGTTGTGGAGAAGAATTGGGCCCTTTCTGTTGACCAATGCCAGCTGCATGTGTTGCAGTTTTCAGTGCATCTCATTGATTTGCTGAGCATAATTCTCAGATGTAATGGTTTTGCCAGGATTCATAAAGTTGTAGTGGATCAGACTGACAGCAAACCACCAAACAGTGACCATGACCTTTTTGTGGTGCAAGTGTGGCTTTGGAAAGTGCTTTGGAACTGCTTCTTGGTCCAACCACTGAGCTGGTCATCATTAGTTGTTGTATAAAATCCACTTTTTGTTGCACATCACAATCCGATTGAGAAATGGTTTGTTGTTGTTGCGTACAAGAAGAGAAGATTACACTTCAAAACAACAATATTTTTGATTTTCGGTCAGCTCATGAGGCACCCACTTATTGAGCTTTTTCACCTTTCCAATTTGCTTCAAATGCCAAATGACCATAGAATGGTTGACACTGAGGTCTTTGGCAATTTCTTATGTAGTTGTAAGAGGATCAGCTTCGATGATTGCTCCCAACTGGTCGTTGTAAACTTCCGATGGCTGGCCACTGCGCTCCTCATCTTCAAGGCTGTCATCACCTTTGCAAAACTTCTTGAACCACCACTGCACTGTATGTTCATTAGCGGTTCCTGGGCCAAATGCATTGTTGATGTTGCAAGTTGTCTCTGCTGTTGTATGACCTATTTTTAACTGGAATAAGAAAATCTCTTGAACTTGCTTTTTGTCTAACATTATTTCCATAATCTAAAATAAATGTAAAATAAACAGCAAATAATAAGTTATTAGCAAAACAACATAAAGCAAGAAATGCACATTAAAATGATGTATAACATGACCACATTTAAGAATGTATTCCAATATCAAAAAGCAAGTTTCAGCAATGCTAAAACCGCGATTACTTTTGCACCAACCTAATATTATTTTTTAAATTATGTTTAATTCAAAGAGAAGCTTGAAATTATTTATCATTTATACAGCTGCCCAGAGCATCTTCCAAACATCTCACCCATCTACCACCACCACCACCAACAAATACAGTACTGTATTTATTTATAGATACTGTGTAAAAATACAGTACCTGTCCTGTGCTTAGATTAAATATATTGGTATTTGAGTTTGCATGTCATCTGGAGGAATCAGTGTTTAGTGAAAAGGGATGGAGACAAACAGATGTTCTCCCAGTCCTGTTATTCATGGAACCACAGAAGTGAATGTTTCCATATAGGTATATTCTGATGGCTTAAATGATGTGGACATTTTTTGGCCAGCCATATAGATCTTTCATCATCTGAGATGTTAATATTTTCCCTTTTATTTTATAGTACCTCTGGAGCACAGCCAGTTTTTTGAATAGGGCTCACATGGCTCATAATCTTGAATAGGGCCCGGAAACTGCCTTACTTGTGCTGTTCAGATGAACAGTGACACTCAGAAGAGTTGGGAGCTGGGCTAGAGCAGTGGGCAGGAGAATATATTCAATTATTTTCCCTCTTCCATTAAGCTATAAACAATGAGCACTTTCCTGTGCTTTACAGTAAGTAATTAAAAGAAATTATAGAGTTGGATGTAAAAATAACCTGAAGGACAAGTGGATCTGTGGAGCCACCAGTTTTCTCCTTGTGAGCACAAAGTTAATCCTCATTGCTGCTCAGAGCATTGAGTTTCTACAGAAAGGGTTGCGTGTCCTCACATGTTTTGGCATCTGCCCACATGCTTCTGTGTGGTATGACTATGTGTCCCAGGAGGAGGGCTGTGGTGTGTGCCTCCGCGCTTCAGTGGAATTTAACAAACTGATCCCCGAAAATGGTCTCATAAAGGTGAGCAACACATAGATAATAGCCTTCTCTTGCTAATTTTATCTTTTCCCCAGGATTTCTCAATAGTAGTTCAAAAAGCAACGTTATTCTTTTGTCTCTAGAGGCAACTTAACTTTCCAGTTTCTTCCCCCACCTGTTTTCTTCTCTCTTGCTTTTTAAAATTTAATGTTCTATGTACTTCAGAGAATAAGGTCTAATCTAGTGAGGTTCCTTCATCAGGTGAGAATTATGTATCCCATGCTCGTTTTAGCCCTTGCCAGGTTAATGACATTGAAGCTTGCCAGCTTGGTCCTAAAATGGGTTTAATTATGTACAGATATTCTTTCTATAATAGAAGTTGCTCAGGTAACTAATTAACCACAAGAATATACTAGCTGTGGAAAATTTCGAGAGCACCATCTGGAAAAACTGGGAAGGGTGTGCCTTTACCACAGCTCTGGGGTCCATTAAGAGAGTGGTTGTGGGGTGATGGTGTCTAGTGAGGTGTTGGCTCTCAGCTGTCAGAATTACCATGGCAACTCATAGCAGGAACTTGGGGTGTCTAGCAATACTCTAAAAGCAACCTGTTGATTAAAAGTTTCTAATTCTAAAGAAAGAGACTGAAATAAGACAGACTGCTATTAACTTTATCTTTCTCCCTCTCTTTTTTTTTAAAAAATTGTGATTGTTCTGGCACATTCCCAATCCCCACATAATGGCAAACTTCTTTTCTTAAAGGGGGATTCCCTTTATCCTGGGATCTGAGAGTTACTGCATGTTCCTCCCCTTAGGGACAAAGAATGCAGTTGAGTCACCCTTGCATTTTTGGTTTATTTATGTTTTTGGTACAGAGCATGCTGATTCGTGGATGCAGGGACTTGGAAGACAGTGCCCGGCTTGGCTCTTACAACATCCCCTGTTAGTAGGTGTGCCTTGTGTATAAGTTGGAGGAGGCAGTCCCTTAGCTGTGTTGACAATGCAGGGCTGAAGGTGGAACCCAACCATACTTGAGATACCACCTAGGAAAACAGGGCTATGTGTCATGTGTCATCTCAGCCCCACCCATTTGTAAATGATTTAACAACAGCACAATCAGGGTTCCAGTGAGAGTCATTTGCATTTAGACTGGTGAACTTGGTGACTTCCTGGTGTTGGAAACTAACAATATTTACAGTCCTTTAAAAAAAGGCTAAATGGTAGACCAGTCTCCTGTTCTGTTTACAAAACTGCCCCCATCAACTCCCTCACAATGTCCAACTCAAAAAATTTTACACTTTTCTCTGAAATTTTTTTTTTTAACCATTTGGCATATTTCATTCTTGAAGCAAATGATCCCAAATACTGGACACCAACTGAAAGATTGGGTTACCTGCTGGGAATCTTAGGGGCACTTGATGCTTGATACTTACACTAATAGTAATATATTTTAACATTTTGTTGCTGCTGCTGCTGCTGCTGCTGTTGTTTTATCTTATGAGTTGTTTTGTTTTGTTTAAATTTCCTGGTACTTGGTAGGAGAGGGCTGGACCTATTGGCTTCAGGACAAGTCTAGAAATAAGAAATCTGCCATTGAGTGAGTGAGTCAGTTCTCCCTGCCTCTGTCTCTATTTCACCATTTCAGGACAGAAAGAATTCACAAGGACCAGAGACATCCATCTGAAAATAATATTAGTGTGCCTAGAAATCTACTACCTGCTACAGCTGGTCATATCATTTGTAGTATGATTCTGATTGAGTGAGTGATATTAGGCTGTGTCAAGTGATCAGGGAGGCCAATTATGGTTGCACTTGCCCTGTAGCATTTAGGCAAAAATTAATGACTGAGTAGAAGTCCAGATTTAGGTCAACAGTACTCCATAAACATTTATAGGTATCCTACACTTTATGACATAACCACAATAGTGGAAAAGCCAGTTGACATAAAGGGAACTCATATTTTACTTAATACCATTACAAAAGCAGAGATGAATTTCCCACATAAATGTCCCCATAAAACAAGTTGAACCAAAGAGAGGAGATGACAGGTAAGCCCATGGCATGCTGAGAAAGTACCATAATACTTAAGTTGACTTTAGCCCTTTCATTCCCTTATCTTAAGCAGCTTCCTTTCTCTTTATCATTTAGTCTAGTGCTTCTCAACTTTAATAAGTATATGAATCACCTTAAACTATATGTATCTTGTTGAAATGCAGGTTTTGATCGGGTGGGGGCTTGGGCTGGGGGAAGCTGATTTCTGCATTTCTTATAAGCTTCCAGGTTATGCTAAAGCAGCTGATCCATCTCTTTGAGAAAGAAGATTTCACTTAATTTCAGCCCATGGAAGTTTACCTCATACTTATGTTACCTAAAACTCTAATTTCAGGCCCCATAAATGTCTCCTTTTGTTATAATATTTTTAGTAACAAATTTGAATTGTATTAATACACATAATTTATAAAGGTAGCACTCAAATAAAAAACTATCTGAAGTTTGAGACTTTAGGTTGCATAAAATTAATTTCATACTTGAAGTTTTTCTATAAATTTCAAAGTCTTTATGTATATTTAAGTACAATGCAAATGCTGCCTAAATGTGTTACAATGACATTTGTTTTTCAAGCTCTCTATTCACCATTTTCAGAGTCATGATCCCATTACAGTAAATTTTTCCCCACATGATTTCACAGTAGTTGTAGAACACCTGTCATTAAATGTGATACTTACTTGATAATTTTTCCAGGTTCTTCATTACAAAGTGGGTCACTGAGACTTCATGGAACCGATTGGCATTATCTTCTTAATTAATGTCACTGTCTACCATGTGTGGGAATTTGGTAAATAATACATGTTTTTGATAACTCAGTAGTTAGAACATTGTTAAATCTAAACTTAACTTTAGTGAATTGTAACACATCCCACCTGAAATTCTAAAGAAAACCGAATCCTAATTAAAGAGGTTAAACTTTTTAATTGAATGTCAACTGCCATTTGGGTCTTGTAAACAAAAAAATAGTAGTTTTAAAGTATATTATAAAGTATTTTCAGATAACCTCATTTGATATGCAAGTGGCTTGGGTATGCTTGATGCTAAGACTTCTGTATTATAGACTAGAGGTGTGTGCTATTGGGGCAGTGTTGCTCTGTGACAAGGAGGCAGAGGAGGAGGGCAAGGACCAGATGGGACTGGGTTTCGGGGGCCTCTAGTGTTCAGGGAGACTTCATCAGTTACAGCAGAACAGTCAGTTTCCTAGGGCAACAATGGTAGAAGCACTTAGAGCTCTTTGGATGGTGGCAGCTATGCCTGGGGTCAAGATGCCAGGTAGGATGTTCTCTGCCTGGATCTGGTCTTTGTGCTGAGCATTATTTACCCTTATTCCAAATTCATGACATCATTTCAACTCACTTTAAGACTTATTGCTCTTACTTTAATTGCATCTTCCTAAATACTAAACAAATATTACCAGCACAAAGAGTTATTCAGTGTGTTGGGGGAACCTAGTTTGTGCAAGGTACTGTACAAATTGCTTTAGGTGGTAATTCAAGGAAGAATATCCAATCCCTATCTTTATGGATTATGTGGTCTAGTTTTACTCTTGAAGAGGGGTAGACCATCTGCCAGTAGAAAAAGGCTTATTTTGTCAGGGATAGGTTGGGGAATAGCGGGAGGTAACAGAGGAGTAGAGCTATGTGTTTTCTGTCAAAGATGCATATATATAAATTTATCCATCAGATTAATGATTCAGGAGAATATACAGTTTTTTTCTCATGGTATAATAGTTACAGGTGTGCATCACTCTGGGTATGAACTAAGAATCAGCAATCTCTCTGGCACTCTTAGTGAGTTTAAATAATGTCTGCAAGTTTCACTTAATACCATGGGCATACTGGGGGATCAGAGGGTCCTCTGATATGAAGGACTATGTTTTATAGGAAGTGTATTTGGATACTAGGACATAAACTACATTATGGTTAAAAACTACATTTTAAAAGGCACTTCCTTTAAAGCTTTTTAATATCTGCAATATTAGATATATCGGGTATCATTTACTAAAATATTTATTAGTTTTAATTGAATGGCCATCCAGATAAGTAGGTGAGCATCTGTAATGATCATTATATTTTTTTTTCCATTTTATTTACAGATTTCAACTACTAATTATTTTCTTTGAGGAATTTGTATGGGAGTTTTTGTGGTGGGTGGTTTTTTGTTTGTTTAGTCTTCTTGGCTAAGCAATATGTATATAATGGGAAAATAATGTAGAGAAATGGAACAAACTAGTCCCTGTAGTGTAAGGCCTAGTTTCCTTTGGAACCTGGAGTTCTGACCTTGTTCTATCAGGGGAACCACAGCGAGTGGATGAGTTGATTAAAAACTCTGATCCTCTTTCCTCCTGTACGAAATGGGGATAATTATAGTTACCTACACCTCTAGGGTCCTATGAGTCTTAATTACTTAATATTTGCAAAGTGTTCGGAGATCTTTCAATTAAAAGTGCTGAACAGTGGAATCAAAGTTCAGTTTAATTATAATTGGAATGAAAGTTTGTGGTCTCACCTTCACTCTACCTCTGTCCTGTTCTTCCTCCCAACCTGGACATCACTGATGGTTACTACTCAACTCTGCACACTTCTAACTGCTTTTCTTTTTGCAACCCATGTCAGCCTATAAATTCATTAATTGTTTAATAGATTAAAATTGATTAATTAAAAAGATATATCCAGGCCTTTAACACCACACTTAGGTAACTAATATTGTTTTTAAAGCTCAATAGTCACTAAGAATAAAATCAGTCAATTAATTAGTTTCTTCCAGTCTATCTTTCTTTCGAATCCTCCAGTAAACTGGTCTTCTTGCAACATTCCCCTGCTCTGAAACTCTCATTGGTTCTTTAGTACTCATATGCTGACATCCACAGTCTTTAGCATTACCCTCAGAGCTTTCTAGAATCTGGCAATCATTCAATCTTATTTCTCACTATTACTATTCTAAAACTCTTCTGCCCGGACATGCATTCCATGCCTTTCCACCTCCATGCCATTAATCAAGCTGCTATTCACCCACTGCTATCTTTTCTGAGTACATTCAAACCCTTTGTAGTCTTCTTCACAAAACATGCCTTCATTCTCTAGCTGCAAGTAACTTCGTTCTCCTTACAGAATTTTATTCATACATTTCTTGGATTGTTTCTACCTTGATATTCTAGTTACATAAATGTCTTACCCCCCTCCTAGACTGTAAGATTGGAAAGTAGACTTCAGTTCTTATGGATGAATGAACAAAAGGGAGGCTAGTATATGGATGTAGTGGACTGGATGTAAATTAAAGATTTTATTGATTTGTAAGATTTCATTAAGGTGGTCCCTTAATTGGTTTGCATAATATATGTTAGAAATTAAATATTAATTGATCATTTCTTCAACATTACCATTATCGTTGTTGTTTATAGGACTGTCTAAAATGAGTGGTCTTATCTCTAAACTGTGTTTTCTTTCATTACAAAACACAAAGGGGCTGGGAAGAACAAAATTTTGCATTTTTTTTCCTGTATACCTGGATTGCCCATACTATTGTTTGGTTCCCCTTCTCAGCTTTGGCCATGGAAACTTAGTTCTAACAAGCCAAAATTTTTGCAAAACTTTCTCTTAGAAGAAGACTGTATTGTCTGAAATTCCATCCACTGAAGTAATCAAGACTTCAAGTTGAAGGGTCTTAGAGGTCATGATTAGTCCAGTCCTATGAAGTAGTATCTTAATTGATGCTGCCTTTAGAAAGTTGGGCTCCAGGATACACATCACTGATGGTAAAAGCTTGGATCAGGAGACAGGTGACCTACTAGCTTTATGACATTTGACCGGTTACTTAACCTCTCTGAAGTGTAATTGCCTCATCTGTGTAATAGGGATAATAATACCCATCCTGTCTCCTTGTAAAAATCAAATTAGATGGTGCTTGTGAATGTTCTATAGTCTCTTAGACAAATGTAAGGAGAGCATTTGAATGGACATTCTTCTGATTGAATGTTTAAGACTTGTGAGTCATGTGTAAAACTAAACTTTATATCAACTTCTTTGATTTTTTTTCAGTCCTATGTCTATATTGAATTTTCTGAGAGTGGAGCTAAGAAAACCTTCCTAGCATTTTATAGATGTGGCTGAGTTGATTGCTTTAAGCCTTGGAGCAGAATTAGACAGCACCAATTTATGCAGTATAAATAGATATATAGGCTAATGATCTACTTAGCAATATTACACAACCTCTTTATCTTTTGTGTAATAAAGACTCATCTGAAGGGTGAAAATGAAGGATTGCCATGGAAGCTTTTATTTCATCTTTTATGATTTTCTAATGCAGTATATAAAATTACTCATTGATGAACTTGGCAGAATAAGAAAATGGAAGTTAAAAGACTGAAAACTCCAAATTTTAATATTATTATCATTATTACTACTACTTTGTACTTTCTGAGTATTTTATTGATATGTTAGAAATGGAGCTGCACAGGAAGGAGTAGGACAGTTAGTATGTTGAAGTGTAATTTGCTTTTTAATTATTCAAGTAAAGTTTTACCCTATTAGAGGCACTCAAGAAATTGCTCATGGCTAATAATTGCTATCTGTTACATTCCTTCCAGCTTATATTATAATTTGGGGTCAATATAGCCTATACTTTACTTAGGAATTTCAGTGAGTTCACTGATGCTTTCCAAATGAAAGGGCTTCCCATAAAAATTATGTCAGAACTGTCTTTTCTCTTAGTTTAATAAACCCATTAGTTTCTACCGAGTACTACTATTACATTTTCCTGTGTTAAGCATTATGGGTGATCAGAAATGATCCATTCCCTCTCAAGGAGCTTATCTTCCAACTGAGGACTGACCATAATTAGTGAATATAGTTAACAATGAGTAGGGAATAAAGTTCTAAATAAGATATAATGTGGAATGGTAGAGAAGGAAGGTAGTACGTGTTGCGGTAATTAGAGAAGGTGTCTTGATGCTTGACTGGACTATGAGGGATAAAAAAGATTTAGCCAGGAGCAAGACACAGAGAAGACTTTGCCAGAAGAATGGGGCAAGTCACTTCCAGGCAATAATGTGTATAGGGCTCTCGTCTGATCAGAGCAGAAATGATGAAGCATTGAGTAATACGAGAAAGTGAAGCATTGAGTAATAAGAGAAAGCTAGCTAAGAAGGACGAGGCCAGATTTTGGAGGGTGTTTAATACCAGGTAGAAGAGGTTAGATTTGATCTGATGGAACAAAAAAGCCATTGCAAGTTTTTGTGTGAAAGAATAATAAGAGGAGAGTGGTTAGTCAGGAGGTGGTCATCGGAGTTGAATGGAGCAGAAGGGGTGTCCAGTATAGCAGGGGGACATTGTAGTCACCAAATGAGACGGTGAGGGCTGAGCCAAGCTGGTGGCAATGAGATGGAGAAAAAGGGATGAACAAGGAGAAGTGTTTTAAAGGAAAAATTAGCAGGACATCTTTACTGACTGGATTTGAAGGCTATGCAAGAAATGTATTGTCAAACTTGATTTCTCCTCCAAGATTTCTACTCTGTGTCTGGCTGGTTAGAAATAGAAGAAGTAGGAGGTACCATTGTTCTGACAAAAAGTATTGAGTTTGGTATTGGATCCACTTGACTGCAAGGCCTTATAAATGAATAGGCGGTTAGAATTAGAGAAGTGTAGATGTGGGATTGGACTTTATCACCATTTAGTTAATTCCTAATTCTATGCACATGTTCAGCTTTGAGGAATGTTTGGATTTCACAATAAAAGCCAAGTAATATTTACTCAGATGTTAATTGTTCATCTGAAATGTTTGCTTGTGGATCTGATGAGAAAATGATATATAAAGAATTAATTACCTTTCTAATCAAAAAGTTATTAATAAAGAGATAAATGAGACCAGTGAAAGGCAGGATAAACTTCTTGAAGCCAAAGATAGAAAAAGGTATCATTAAAAGACTCATTACTATAGCAGTGATAACAAAACAATTTTCCAACCCTGTTTAAGATGCCTCATTACCTTGGCCATTTTAAGCAGTTAGTGTGGGCACTTAGTAAATACTTATTAAACTTAATATATTTAATTAATTCTAAGATGTACCTTTTTTCTTATGTGAACATCTTTCAAGTTGGCTTGTGTCTTACAGTTGATGTCATCTTGTTGTTTTTGTTGGCTATGTGGCAGTCACTACATAGTTGTCATTGTCTTAATTTACTTTGCTTATTTTTCTATTTTAAACATGCATAAAAGTTATATATGATAAGAGGTGTCCAAATAAGTCTAAAAGAATTCCTTTGGTAAGTATACAATAAAAGTTCTAAGTGAAAAAGCAATACTTTGGCTGCATTTTTTTCTCTCTTAGCAGTACATAAAATGTTATGTTTTATAATGATGGTATCTTAGATTTGATGAAATATGATGTTAAAAGATAGCTGATTACAGAAAAGCTCTATCAATCTGACATAGACGGCTAAAGTATTATAAATTTGCATCCTTTCATCAACTTAAGTAGGAGGTGCCCCCTTGGATTGTTTTAATTTGGCCTGGGAATATCAGGAGAAAGATATATCCATTCAATGATGTATCATCTGCCAGGAATAGAATTCTCCTTGGAGGATCCATTTCTTTGATGATGCAAAATCCAAAACATTCACAAAGGTTTAGATATTAACAGAATGGACATCTGTATTTTATTCAAACCAATTTGTACTTCCTAATCTCTGACCACTGAGAGATCCAAGCAGTTCTGAGCATGCTTGCTATTCATGCAAAGTGAGAGTGAATCTAAAGGAAATTCGTTTGTGTTTACGCATGGTAATAAAGTCTCTTAGTGATAGAAAATGTCATCTCTCATAAAAATGAAGATCAGAAACATTTGATATTCATTACTAGAGTTTTTGACCATTTCTGCCTTCTGACCTATTGACTGGAGGTAGGTCGCCTTTGCATTCAGTGACACTTCATGGACAGAAACACAGTCCATTTTCCTAATTACTTGCACAGCATAACGACTGTGGCATGTATGTAATTTTTTGTAAGTCCTTGCCCCAAAACTGAGAAGCAGGAATAAAGTTAGTGTGTCAGGGCTGGGGATGCTACTCGTTACTACTAAGGGACATAGTGCTTCAGGTAAGTGATTCTGAACTCCTTCACCACCTGACGATAACCTTGGGTTAGTCCATGGGTATGTTTTCATTTTGCTTGTCTGTCCATTCTAATTGGCTTCCTAGAGCATGCCTGTAGATGTAGAGCCAAATTTAGAGGAGAGCAACCCTCTGGCAAACAGGAAGAGATTAATTTTGTGGTATGCTGTTAAGGGACTTCCCAGGAAACTTCAAAAGCACAGAAAGAAGCACTAACTGCCTATTCCAAAATGTATAAAATACCACTGAGCATTTTAAAGGTGTGATAAACTCAGAGCTCACACACACACACACACAAACATACATAGGACCACATTTCCAATAAAAAAAGAAGTTGAGCTTTCTTAGCTAGGTCTGTGTATTAGTCAGAAAAAGCCAAGGGGTGTGAGGGGTTTCGGAGAGTTGATGGAGCTAAACATGGAGTCTGCATATGGGAGGCATTTGAATTTGACTTTCATGCCTTTTTAATGCTGACTTTGTCAGTTTTCTCTTAAGCAGACACATTGTTTTCATGTATGCGCCCCAAGCACAGACACATCATTAAAATGAACATGTAGAAAATGATTTCTGTTTGGAAATAAGCAAAACATTTTCAGTTATGACCACCCAGGTATAGTAGAAAGAACAGTGGAGCTGGGAGGCCCAAGTTCTAATATAAACTTTCTTCATGACACAAGGCAAGTCCTCTATGGCCTTTGGCATCCTTATCTGTAAAACAGGATGGCTCAATGAAATTATCTTTCTTCTTTGCTATAATAGAGGATCTCTGTGGGAGGGGGAAAAAGTCAATGGAAAGGCTCCTTATAGCTCCCTGACTGCTGTTTTTTTTGTGCTATTCATGCCTGGACATCACATAGCTAGAAAGGCCCATCGGACCCCTCAGGCCACTGCGTTCCTGTCACACATTCCTGCAAAGGACCATGTTGCTCACTCGAAAAAAAATTACTATTACAGTTGTAGTTGTTGCTTAGTAACATTTCTGATTTTGTGTTTCTTATGACAGCATGAGCAGAGATCATTAAAAATTAAACTTACAAAGCTGCTAAAGTGGGAGGAAGGAGGAGAAATTGAAACCACAATTTTTTCACTTGCTTAGAAGCCATCTAATCTCAGGTTTAGTTGCTAAATCTTGGGGGAAACACTGCATGTCTCTGGTTTATATTAAACCACGTATAGCACACTACTGACAGTGATTTGTGTCTGGTGCAGCTGGAGTTTATCACCAAGACATAAAAAACCTTGACCCTGCAGAATGGGCTGGAATTACAATCAGATGGGCCACGTTGTATTCCCGTGAAAGAAAGCCCTAACCAGCTTTGTGTCTTGTTTCTGTTTTCTCCCGACAGTTCCACCAGGTGAGAAGAGTGATGACCATCCTTTTCCTTACTATGGTTATTTCATACTTCGGTTGCATGAAGGCTGCCCCCATGAAAGAAGCAAACGTCCGAGGACAAGGCGGCTTGGCCTACCCAGGTGTGCGGACCCATGGGACTCTGGAGAGCATGAATGGGCCCAAGGCAGGTTCAAGAGGCCTGACATCGTTGGCTGACACTTTTGAACACGTGATAGAAGAGCTGTTGGATGAGGACCAGAAAGTTCGGCCCAACGAAGAAAACAATAAGGACGCGGACTTGTACACTTCCAGGGTGATGCTTAGTAGTCAAGTGCCTTTGGAGCCTCCTCTTCTCTTTCTGCTTGAGGAATACAAAAATTACCTGGATGCTGCAAACATGTCTATGAGGGTCCGGCGCCACTCTGACCCCGCCCGCCGTGGGGAGCTGAGCGTGTGTGACAGTATTAGCGAGTGGGTGACAGCGGCAGACAAAAAGACTGCAGTGGACATGTCGGGCGGAACGGTCACTGTCCTTGAAAAAGTCCCTGTTTCGAAAGGCCAACTGAAGCAGTACTTCTACGAGACCAAGTGCAATCCCATGGGTTACACAAAGGAAGGATGCAGGGGCATAGACAAGAGGCACTGGAACTCCCAATGCCGAACTACCCAATCGTACGTGAGGGCCCTTACCATGGATAGCAAAAAGAGAATTGGCTGGCGATTCATAAGGATAGACACTTCCTGTGTATGTACATTGACCATTAAAAGGGGAAGATAGTGGATTTATGTTGTATAGATTATATTGAGACAAAAATTATCTATTTGTATATATACATAACAGGGTAAATTATTCAGTTAAGAAAAAATAATTTTATGAACTGCATGTATAAATGAAGTTTATACAGTACAGTGGTTCTACAATCTATTTATTGGACATATCCATGACCAGAAGGGAAACAGTCATTTGCGCACAACTTTAAAAAAAAGTCTGCATTACATTCCTCGATAATGTTGTGGTTTGTTGCCGTTGCCAAGAATTGAAAACATAAAAAGTTTAAAAAAAAATAAGAATAAATTGCATGCTGCTTTAATTGTGAATTGATAATAAACTGTCCTCTTTCAGAAAACAGACAAAAAAAAAAAACACAACAAAAATTTGAACCAAAACATTCCGTTTACATTTTAGACAGTAAGTATCTTCGTTCTTGTTAGTACTATATCTGTTTTACTGCTTTTAACTTCTGATAGCGTTGGAATTAAAACAATGTCAAGGTGCTGTTGTCATTGCTTTACTGGCTTTAGGGGATGGGGTTTGGGAGGGTATATTTTTGTTTGTTTTGTGTTTTTTTTTTGTTTGTTTGTTTTGTTTTTTTAGTTCCCACAGGGAGTAGGGATGGGGAAAGAATTCCTTCAATATATATTCTGGTTGATAAAAGATACCTTTGTATGTTGTAAAGATGTTTGCAATATCAATCAGAAGACTGGAAAGTGAATAAAAATTAAGACAACTGAACAAAAAAATGCTCACACTCCACATCCATGATGCACCTCCCAGGCCCCTGGCTCACCCTTTGGGTGTTGGTCTGGGGAAGCTTCTTTTGTTGGAAAGACCTATGTTTGCTTAGAGCACATTCTTTCCCCCCTCCCCCTCTGGTCTCCTCTTTGTTTTGTTTTTATCTTAGGGAAGAAAAATTAGTTGCGCGCTCCGAAATATTTTACCATTGCTATGAATATGTGAACAAATTGTATCACATCATGGCACTCACATAAGCATGGAGAACAGTGATTTATTTATTTATCTTTTTTAGGAGAGAAAAAGAACAGCAAAAAAACTAAATATAAAGATTCTTTTTTATGAAGGGTAAACATTTGAATAAATCATGGTAAGGCTTAAAAAAAAATTCATGGTAAGGCTTAAAAATGTCTTGCAAGCAAAAGGTAGAGTTCTATATGAGCCCATAAATAGCTAGGTCAGAGCAGGAATCCACATTGCCAGTGAAATGAGACTAAGCAGCTATATGGAGGCTATGTGGAGCTGATGTGTCATTTACCGGCAGTGCAGGAGGAATTTCTCAGTGGCCCTCCCAAGGTCTAGGTGGAGGTGAGGAATGGTACTTGAGACATTCCAAAAGGAAGGCCTCTGAAGGACCCTTCAGGTGGCCCTGGAATGACATGTATCAAGTTGGTTTGACCTCATGCTTTAAGTGCCTACATTATCTAACTGTGCTCAAGAGGTTCTCAACTGGAGGACCACACTCAAGCCGACTTATGCCCTCCATCCCACCTCTAGATAATTTTGCATAAAGTTGGATTAGCCTGGAGTAGGTTTGGAGCCAAATGTGGCATTTGTGATCATGAGATTATACAATGAGAAAAAAGATGTTTGCTACATGAACACTTATTGCTTTGAAATTAGACTTGAGGAAACCAGGGTTTTATCTTTTGAAAACTTTTGGTAAGGGGAAAGGGAATAGGAAAAAAAAAAAAAAACCCAAAACTCAGGCCGAATGATCAAGGGAACCAATAGAAAATCTTGTCCAGAGATAACACTTTGGGAAGGTATCTGGACATCCAGAACACCAGGGCTTGAAGGTGCCTTGCTCAATGGAAGAGGCCAGGACAGAGCTGACAAAATGTTGCTCCCCAGTGAAGGCCACAGCAACCTCCTGCCCATCTTGTCTGTTCATGGAGAGGGAGGGTACCTGCCTCACCTCTGCCATTTTGGGCTAGGAGGAGTCACGTTGGGAGCCTGGAATAGTGGTTCTGGGGAAAATAGGTACCCCAGTGAAAACTAAGCCCATTCACCCACTCAGCCCATTTCAAGCCTGAAAATGTTAGTGGTCACCACCTGGAACAGTGTCCTTGAGTATCAGAAAGCCGCAAGCAATTGCTGCATCTTAGTAGAGTGAGAGATAAACAGAACAGGTTGTCCACCATGACCCAGGGAATGAAGATACCATCAGCAAATAATGTCTATTTGTTCAGTCTTTCATTTGGAGCTAGCCTGTCTTTTACAGTACCATCCGAATACCTGTCTTTAAAAGAAGGAAGACTTTATGTAGTATAGGTTTGTTTTGTGCTGTTTGAAAAAATATTATCTTTGTTATTATTTTCAACATGTAAGGAATGCTTGGAATATCTGCTATATATTAACCTTTCACAGCTTCCTTTTGAGGGACAAAATTAAAAAGCAAGCAAAAAGTCCCCATCACAATCTCAAAGGATTGCCAAGACCAGATCTGTTAAGTGGCTTTGTGGGAGACATTCAGCAATTGTGTGGTCAGTGGCTCTCTCTTACCCAATAAGATACATCACAGTCACATGCTTGGTGGTTTATGTTGACCTAAGATTTATTTTGTTAAAATCTCTCTCTGTTGCTGTTTGTTCTTGTTCTGTTCTGTTTTGTTTTGTTTTTTAAAGTCTTGCTGTGGTCTCTTTGTGGCAGAAGTGTTTTCATGCATGGCAGCAGGCCTGTTGCTTTTTTATGGTGATTCCCATTGAAAATGTAAGTAAATGTCTGTGGCCTTGTTCTCTCTATGGTAAAGATATTATTCACCATGTAAAACAAAAAAAAATATTTATTGTATTTTAGTATATTTATATAATTATGTTATTGAAAAAAATTGGCATTAAAACTTAACCGCATCAGAAGCCTATTGTAAATACAAGTTCTATTTAAGTGTACTAATTAACATATAATATATGTTTTAAATATAGAATTTTTAATGTTTTTAAATATATTTTCAAAGTACATAAAATCTGGGGGTTCTGGGTTTTTTTCTCTTCACTGTAAAACAAACATGAAAACATGTTTTATTATAAATATGTGTGTTCCTTGCTTTAAGACTAACCTGACTAGTTTTAGCAATTGAACAGCCCTCCAAAGAGGATATTTATTTCAAAGCATGGGGAGGCCAATCCTGCAGTCTATGAGCTTCTGAGAAGCTCTAGGATTGGGTCTGTCTTCCATGGAGGAAGATGAGAGTGTCATTTTCTAGGACACTTGAAAGTTTTCCCCTTTGAAGTGATATACTTTCATCAAATACCAAACCATGTATCCTAGCAACATCAGAATCCATGAATCAGGGCTGGCTGGCTCTATTTGATTATAAATTGCTGTTAAAAAAATCAAAGTAGGTTTACTTAGGGATAATAAGTTGGCCCAAATTTAGAAAGTCAACTACTGAATAAAAATATAGAAATTCAATATTTGGAGACAGGTCATGTACTCTTGGTTTGAAAATGGTGCCATTTGCAGTATGTATTTGTATCCATTGCACTGATTTAATTTTTGTACATGGAGCACACAGATTTTATATCATAGTACCCATGATCTAACAGATTGCTAGGATTTCTAAAAGGATTTGCCTCTGTGGTGGCTGCCAAGCCGCTGGGTAATTTAGTTAAAGTGTTTAAAGTTATCGCTAAATCTTAGGGAAATCAATGAAAGGATTTTAAATTAGAGAAAGGGCCATTAAGGAAAAAAGGCATCTGTTCTTACTCTTCAGACTCCCCATTTGAACACTGACAACTCATCCCAGAACGTGGTGAACTATATCTGTGCAATGTATCATTTCTATTTCTAAACATACGCACATGGTTTCCTCTTGTATTGTCTTATAAATAAGGATCAAGAAAGTCATAACAAACATTGACTTGTGTTATGTATATGGAAGAACAGATCGAATGAGATGAATTATTCTAATCTGTCTAGTGAACTTGCAAAGGTACTCTAAACTCTAAGAGAAGCCCTTGACTGCCAGTCATGACAGCCCAGTCGTGGAATTAAAATTCTCATAAACTTCAGGCTTAACCAATTTTCATAGTCAAGGAAGACTAAAATATTTTTGAAATGGTTCAGTGAAAAGAAGTGACAATTAAACATGACATCTAAATTACTTGAAGTTAAAGGAGTTTGGTAAACATGACTGAAAGCTTTTATTAGAAGATGAGGTCAGAGAAACAACAAAATATGGAGGTATCTACTCAATTAACCAAGGAGTTAATAGAAATAACCAATTTGTACTGTATTCATTGGGTAAGCAGTTAAACCTGTTTAATCATTAAGATGCCTGGAAATATCTCAGATCATTACTTTGACCTGTTGTTTTTCTCCATACTGATCAGCCTCTGGGGTCATTAGTTGTGTCAATGAAGTCTTGATCGGCTCTACTAATTCTATGAATAACATGACAGTTCTGAGTGAGAATCTGAACTAAATCCTAGCATGGATCAATGTTACATTGTCCCTTATTCATTTAAGTGGTTACTAGAGTCTAGATAACATGTCAAACACCTTTTGAACTGCAACAGAAGGCTTCAGCCAGCACTCCAGGTAGCATTAGGGTTTAAGCTTAATTTAAAACATACATGTGTCCATCATGTTCTAACTTCAAGCCTGTTCTATAAAGCAGAAATGGCTGCATCTTTTGGTAAGCCATTGTTAAGTAAAGAATGCTAGTAATTAGAATAAGAATATATGTGCATACATGTAGGTAGTAGAAGTATTTAGCCTGGAAAGAGCCATCCATGGATTTGAGCCAACCTCAAAATGTTGAACATTAGCGTTTGATGGAACCTGGGCCATTCTTTTTTAACTGTGGGTGGTTTCAACTGTTATTTTAAAGGTTGATTGGTTTGAGGGCAAGAAGGGGAGTGGTTGGGAATCTGACTCTTGTTGGTTACATTGAACTAACTGGTGGTTGGTGAACTCCCCACCTAAGGTCAAACTCATTGACTAGAGTGGGTGCAGCCACCCCAAACCAGCCAGTGTTTATGGGCATTCCCACTAATAAACCACCCAGCGCACACCTCTACTCACAATCTTGAGTACCTTCATCTATTCTCTCAATTCTGGCCACTATTTTAATTCTCTGTAGAAAAAAAATACAACCTCCTTGCCTTCTGATACAAGATTAGATGCGGTAAATTACCTGAAGAATATGCTTTAAATATTAAAAGAAAAAAATTGTGATGTTACACATTATATTCCTCATTAAGAGAAAGATTCACTTACGTGGCACTCAGTAGGATTTCCATAGGCCTTCACCTCAACCCCTCTCATTATTTGTGAGGCACGGACCACCAGATCAGGAGCTCCTCCATTTGACATTTGCTTTTCTGACTAACAACAATTCTGTGTGCTTGGTAATGTCAGTAGCATGGAATTGTAAAAGCTGGCCTTCTGATTAAATCTCACCACACACACACACGCACACACAAGACCTTTGCGTTCATTACATATTTATGTGTAAGCAGCTAATTTATATCTGGCAAAAAAAAAAAAGTCCTTTAGAAAAACAAACGCTTCTGTCCTGAAAACAACATCACACAAGGTGCTATATAGTTAATGACAGGACTTGTCTTAAGCCTGTAAATGACCAAAAAGTGGTTGAGTTTGAGGTGTATGTTCTACATTTAGATAGGACATAAGGATACTTCTGCAGCACTGCACTTTGGTACTGTAATCTGTTTCAAATGATTCCTTAGAAACCAGGAGCTGGACTACACAGAATGGTTGAACCCAGGAGAAATATTTCTGTCTTGCTTAAGTGCTCACATTTTGGAAAAATACATATCAAGTACTGCAGTACACATTCAAATTTATTTAGGCAAGCTGCATTCTCCATTGAGCTCCAACATTTAAAAAATAGTCTCTAAACTGGGATTTGGTACATATCAGGAAGCAAAGAGGAAAAAGACATAAAATAGAAACCCTTAAACAGCAGAAGCCTTCTCCAAAAGATACTAAGCTGTGTTTACTTAGAGCTGACACTACCCATACTCCCCTCCAAGTGGACTCATGCAATGATTCTCAAAGTGCAATCTCCAATCTGCAACCACAGCAGCATCAATATCTTTGGGAACTTGTTAGAAATGCACATTCCCAGGCCCCATCCTAGACTTACTGAATCAGAAGCTCTGGGATTAGGACCCAGCAGTCTGTGCTTTAAAAGCCTTCCAGGTGATTCTGTGCCTACTCAAATTTGAGAATTATTGGACTAAGGAAATTAAGCAATCAGCTTTCCACGTGTTCTTCTAGATAATAGGAAGATAGCACAACCCAAGAATTTGGAACTGAGAGTTCTTATCCCAGCCACATCACTACCTCTTTCCTGGACCCTGAAAACATTCAAACCATCTAGGGTTTCCATTTCCTAAAAAACACAAGAGCGATGGGTGCTTGCAGGTGGAGCAATGCCTAGTGTGGCAGGAGTTGGAAGAGTGCACTGAAGATTTGAAAGCGAGCATGTAAATGCGAGCCAGGAAAGCTCACTGCCATTTATAGTCAACAATTTTTTTTTCTTTCCTTTCAAAACGACAGCAGTAGTGGATTCGGGACCCAGAGCATATAGTCGTTTGTAACACATTTGGAATGACTGTGAGAATTGAGACGCAACATGCAGCAAATTAATAAGGAAAAGATTACTCCATCTGGGGAGCTGGGCTCTGCACATGCCAACACAGCCCTCTCTGTGAAATAGAGGTTTATTGGTCACGAATTAAATCAGTGTCCTGAATTAATCAGCTATTGATGTCCAGCTGAGGAATCCTAGGTTCACGCCTCCAAAATGACCAGATTGTAAATACAAAGGGCTTCCCCAGACTTTGTGGCAAACCATTTCCTGACTGTAGGAACTGGTTTCTGGAAATGAGGACCTGAACATAAGCTACTCCCGTCTCCACCCCATCTCTGTGTGTATGTGTATGTCTGTGTGTGCACACTCCTGCACGTTTTAGGCTGCAACTGCATTTGAAGATTTTCTGTTCATGGCATGGAGGGGAGTGTGTCCAAATATATCACCCAGCTATGAAGCAAATGGAAATGTGAATTCTAACAAGCCTATCTTAAGGGCCAAGAATCCCAGACGTTAAGTCATTAGGTTGGCCAACCATTTCCACTCTCTGAGCCTCCCAGCCCTCATCTGTCAGAGGAAGAGGCTGAACTGGATGGCCTTAGGAGTAAATTCCAATTTTGACTCTACAGTTCCATTCTTCCCACTTCATTGTTTGCAGTAAAAAGAGATTAAAGAGGTTTCTGAAGCACTGAAAGGCTGGGGAACAATCTGAGATAATTCCCCGTCCATTTCCTGCCTCTCTCCATCATTGGTGTTTTTATTATTACTTGGCACATGCCACAAGGTTGAAACCAGGAAGCACCTTGGGTCAGCGTGGGGATTGGGGAGCGGGAGATGTGCCCCAAGGAAGGTTTTTTCACTTCATATGTAACTATAAACATGTTGCCAACTCTTTGACAATCAGGCAGAACATGGCTTGAGGACGGTGCCCAAATATTCTTCAAGGTGCAAACTATTTCTGCCTGGCTCTAACCTTTCTTTCAAAGCCAGGCAATGCCATTTCCCTATGTTTTACATCACTCATTTGTGCCGTATTGCATGGTGCCTGACAAAGAGAGATCCAGTGTATTTTGCTGAGTTGCAGAGTCAGGAAACTAGATTAGACCATTGGATTTGCATCCTGTAGAGTTGCTGTTGATAGAACTCTCGGAAACAAAATGGGCTCACATCTTAATTCCTTCAGGCTTGATAACTTCAGCAAGGATGTGCAGCTCTCAATCTACTTCGCCGCCACCCCCAAGCACTCTGGATGCATCCTCTTCTTGAGAGAATAGCTTTGAGGACAAGGGAGTCTCAGGACAAAATCATGGCAAATCCACACCAGCAGAGCGACAAAATCTACTTCAATATTGTGGGGAAGGTCACTCTGAGTGGAGATTGGGCCAGATTAGGAGACAAACCTCACTGGCTTACGAGGGTCTAGAGTTCCTCATTCTAGCCCCCCAACTTTGGCTTATTCCTGGCCCAGAGTCCTTTGGGCCTGAATCTCTGAGAAGCCTCTGTTTTCTTTCTATTTTAATAGTTCTGTCCATTCTGCTCTACTCCCACTTCAGGCCCTGCTTCTCCTCCTGGCTACCTCGGGGCTTTGTTTCCTCTGGGATTCAACTTTTCACCTCTCAGAGGACACATCGTATGGTAGTTAAGGGTATAGATTTTGGAGCCTGACCGCTGGGGTCTGGATTCCAGATCTGCCCCAAGAGCTGTGTGACTGTGGACGAGTCACTTAACTTCTCTGTGCCTCAGTTTCTTCACCTATAAAGGACAGGTAAAAACACTACCATCTACTTCATAGGATTTTGTGAGAATCAAATGTGGTAATACATGTAAAACACTTAGAAAAGTGATGGGCCCATGAAAAAAAGCCTCAAAAATTGTTTACAAACTCTTAGTAGTTACTCTGCTGACTGGTAATAAGCTGGTCTTACCTAGAGCAGACCTTAGAGATATTTTTCTAATATTCTGACTCCTGGAAAGGATCCCATGTTGTCTGTGTCATCAGCATCTAGGGCCACTTTGTCTTTTCTGGAATTCTTATTTAAGAGGCAATTCTTATTTATTCACTCACAATACTGCCTGGCAGTTAAGCTGTGGCCATGACATGCACACAGGCAAATGGAGGAGATACATACAATAAAAGGTGTTCTTCTAGACTGTACATTCCAAATGAAGCCCATTATCCCTACATGTTCACACAGCTGAATGGCAATGACTGACGGCAGTTCGAGAAACTGGATGAACTCATGTAGTCTGGGAGAAAAACACAGGGCCACAGACACATTTCTAAAAGTCACGATGGCTCATCAGGAAAATCCTCCCTTTACCTTCTGCCCATCACTGACATACACGCAGTCCACCACACAGCTGTGATGCCTAGTGCTTACTACCCACAGGCAGTGTTCCAGGCAATAGTATTAGTACTCCTGTTTTAGAGATGAGGAAATTTAGGCTCAGAGAATTCAATTTAAGTTGCCAAAAATCACAATACTTGTGAGCAGCAGCCCAGGGACTGGATTCCATGCAGCCTGGATATGGTTAACCACTGCCAAATTGAAAGAATCTGAAGGGCATAAAGAAAATACAGAAGCAAAAGTAATGGAAAGTTGATAGTTATATGTCTGAGAGGACTTGGGCTTCCATCAGTATAACCCTACTGGAAAATAGTATGGAGATTCCTCAAAGAACTAAAAGTAGACCTACCATTCAATCCAGCAATTTCACTATCGTGTTTCTACCCAGAGGAAAAGAAGACTTTTCATTAAAAAAGACACATGCACTTGAAAGTTTATTGCAGCACAATTCACAATTGCAAAGATGTGGAATCAACCCAGGTGCCCATCAATACATGAGTGGATTAATAAAATGTGGTATATGTATACCATGGAGTACTACTCAGCCATAAAAAAGATTAATTAATACCTTTTGCAATGACCTGCATGTAACTGAAGGCCATTCTCTTAAGTGAAGTATCTCAAGAATGGAAAAACAAGCACCATATATACTCACTATTTAATTGGAATTAACTGATGAGCACACATGTGCACAGAGGAAAGTAAAACTCAGTGGAAATCAACCAAAAGAGAGAAGGAAGAGGGGAGGGACAAAACCCTACATAATGTGTACAATGAACACTATTTGGGTGATGAGCACACCTACATACGTCACTCAAGCATTACAAAAGTGATCTATCTTATCTAAAACATTTGTGCCCCCTTAATATTTTGAAATTAAAAAAGAAAGGGAGAACACTAGTGGTAATTACATTTTTTTAGCATTCAAGAGAGCACCAGCTTGCTCTTTTAAGGGTTAACATGCATACAGGCTCACATTGCATGGACACCCTTCCAAAAGTGGACATAACACTACTCTGTGCTGAACAATCTGAGTGCAGGGTTTCTAGAGCTCCATGCTACCTGTTTCCAATACCTGCAAATGGGGCAGCTGTCATCCATTCAACCTCACGGCAGATCTGAAAAGCTTCCTGTGAGTTACCAGGATTGGGTAGATGGGCAGAGCTTTCTGGAACTACTTGCTAGACCTAGGAATTCTCAGTCTTCCCTAGGTAGATACTACTACAGTTACTTTGTGTTTGGGATTAGTCTGCTGGGTCTGCAATAGTCTTGGACATTAGTGCCAGCCTTCTCTCCCCAACTCTTCTATGTATGGCAGACGTTACTTGTAAGTACTAGCTGAGCTCAGCCTCAGCCTCAGAATCCTTCCCAAGGTCATGCTCCATATAGTAACTGTCAATTGAATAGAACTGACCCGAAAGATGAACTCAGTTTGCTGTGGTGGTTTCCCCAGTTTCTCGAAACAGATCCCATAGGTGATGGGGTAGATCAGGCAGCAAAGTCAAGGTGCTGAGGACTAGATGTGCCCCTTCACTTAAACAGAAGTTAGGTGTGAAAGGGTGGAGAATGTTCTATAATAACCATAAAGAGTGGTATCCATGGGCTTCAGACAGAGGACCCATATGCGAGAAGCCCAGTAAAGGGTGACTACCCTAGGAATGGGTTGGACACAAGGACAAGTGCTTGGCAATAGGCAATACTATTGCATCCTATTTTGTACCAGATGCCATGCTAAATGCTTTGCATGCTATCTAAAATACTCATCAAGCATGAGACAGGTGTAATTTTAGAGACAAGGAGACTGACAACATAGGAGCTTAAATAACTTGCCCAAGGTCAGATAATAAATGATATAGTCAGATTTGAAGCCACATCTATATAATCCCAAGGCCTCAATCTTAACCACCAGATCAGTGGCTATCAATCCTAACCTGTACATTTGAATTACATTTGAATCACACAGGGAATTTTTTGTAAAGGTTAAGTCAGAATCTCTGGGACTTTGATTCAGGCATTTGTATTGTTAAAAAAAATCTTCCCAGTGGGTTCTGTTGACCAGCCATGGAAGAGACCTCCAGGTAAACAGGACTTACAGCTATCAGAGAATTCTGCCCACAGGAAGCAGGGCCCTAACCTGGTGGCTAGTGCTTGGATATGGGATTCTAATGACTGGGGATAAGTAAACAAGACCCTAGTAATAGGGGAAATTGAAGACAAATAGGAGCCTAACCATAGAAACAAAAAAAACAACTTTGGATAGTAAAATCGACATTCAGGGTCTGAATGGACCCACGAGAAAGCTCCATCCGAGCTCCTGAACTAGGGTCCTTAATTCCCTCCCAATTCCCTGTGATCAGAAACAGGAGAGGCACTGAAGGCTACAGAAAGCTGAGTTGACAGATGCAGGTCAACTGGCCCAGTGGTGGAGAGAACAGGGCTCCACGGGCTTCTCACAGGCAGGTCATCTCCTGTCCCACCTCCAAGCAACTCGCTCTGAGCTGGCAGCGTGTTCCCACACGCCATTTCATGGCTGCTTGGCTTATTCTGCTGGACTCCAAAAGGCTTTATAAAGTTCAAGCAAACAGTGAAAAAACAAATAATCTATGTCTATTGTTTGGAGTATTTTCTGTCTCAGAAGTGACTATTAGATTAATATTTGGCTTTGTCTTCTGCTCCTTCTAATATTAAAATATCTTCCTCACCCCTACCTCAAATTGCCAGTTAGTCCTGACTGACACTTAGAAGGAAAAAACAAAAACAAAAAGACTCCATCTCTGAGTCTCACGGCTCCTTCCTGGAGGGCTTCTTTTAGCAGCAATGCAGGACATGCCTGGCTTAGCCAGGCTACAGAGCTAATCGAATCTGGCAGATGCTCCGTGTCAGCAGGCACCGGGGTGCTAATGCCCCAGGTCAGCTGGTGAAAGGGTAAGTGGGCAAATGCCTGGCTTCTTCCCTATGTTTTCAGAACAGGAATCTGAGTCCCAGTAATCACAAGTCTGTGGGACCAGAGGCTATTTTGGGCCCTCCCTTATCCAATGGAAAGTTAAGGGTGGTGTCATCTGAAACTGCCAAGGAGCATCTGGTTTCACCCTTATCCAGGACATGTCCCTAGAGGAAATGGAAGCAACGTCAAGGAGACCAAAACGTGGGTGTCAGAACTTCCCTTCGGTTTTGTTTCTGTGCCATTTCTTTTATCTGTCCCTTTCCACTACTTCATTCCATCTCACCTGGACTGTCCCAGCAGCCTTTCAGTGATCCCTCCACCTCCCATCCATTACCTTCCCCCTACCAGTCTATCCTCCCATGATAGCAGAATGATTGCTCTGAAGGTTCAATGGAAGTAATGAATGTGAAAACACTTTGTGACACATTGTACAAATAGCAACACCCACCTATACACAAATGGACCCAAATGGACCAATTTGGCAGGAGAGACAGGGATGTAGTCCTTACTCACTGTTGACTACACAGGGGTAAAGTCCAGTGCTTTTGCAAAGGGATGACATAAGCAGAGTGAGAGGAATATTTTAGGATCATAAGGGTATAAAAGTTGGTGCATACAGTATTGGAACCTTTAATGAGGTCTCAAAAAAAGCATTCAAGGTGGCTTTGTCACCTTGGTAATTATATGTCACTATTATAATCCTGATAAGAAGCATAGGATGTAGATCTAATTATGCCATTTCTCAGGGAACTGAGGCTGAGAGAGGCTGTGGATTTGTGGAACATCACTCAGAGAGCACGTAGCAGAACCAGAATAGATATTCAGAGGACATGTGCTTTTGAATGTACCATATTGATACAGATACACTGATGCAGATGGATGGATGGAGCATAGGATGTCCCTCCCACTAACATGTCAAAGGGTTCTTTATTGCTAACAGAGCACAAATCAGTGAGACTGGCATTCATGGCCTTCTAGGATGTGGCTTTAGGTTATTTTCCTACTTTAATGCCCAGACAACTCCCAACATACTTTGCATTGCACTCTCACCCTACTTCTCCCTATTCCCTAAATATACCTTACACTCTCCCTCCTTTGTGCCTTTGTTCATTTCTTGTCTCTCTCTTTGATTATAAAAACGCTACCAAACCATAGCCCATAGTAGGGTTGCCAGATAAAACACAGGATGCCCAGTTAAATTTGAATTTCAGATAAACAATGAATAATTGTTTAATATAAGTATGTGTGAATATTCCATGGAGTATATTTATACTGAAAAATTATGCATTCATTTAAATTCAAATTTCACTGCATGTCCTGCAATTTTAATTGCAAAACCTGGCAACACCACCCATGGTTGTCCTTTGTGTACCCTCTGGTTTTATTCTGCCCATCTCAAAGGGGGATTAAACACTTCTTTCTATTTTCCATACAGAATCCACTCTCACCAAATCATTAATGAGCAATATGTATTTTATAGAAGATGTGTTAATAAATATGGAAAATAGGGTTTACAGTTTATAATATCTACATTTTGTTTTTAAAAGTTCTTATTAAAAAATAGCCTCATGGGGCCAGGCACGGTGGCTCACGCCTATAATCCTAGCACTCTGGGAGGCCAAGGCAGGAGGCTCACTTGAGCTCAGGAGTTCAAGACCAGCCTGAGCAAGAGTGAGATGCTGTCTCTACTAAAAATAGAAAAATTAGCCAGGTACAGTGGCATGTGCCTGTAACCCCAGCTACTGAAGAGGCTGAGGCAGGAGAATCGCTTGAGACCAGGAATTTGGGGTTGCAGTGAGCTATGAGGATGCCACTGCATTCTTCCTGGGGTGACAGAGCAAGACTCCGTCTCAAAAACAAAAACAAAAACAAAAAACCTCATGAACTTCTGTTGTTAGAGAAAAAGTCGCTAAGTGTTCTTTTGACCACTTCCCTACCTAGCATTTAGCCCTGATCCCTTGCTCCCGCTTTCTATCATGCAGAGAAGCTTCTGTCTTCCAAGCCCAGGCACTAGCCCAAGGCTCGTTTTTACACCATGGTGGACTTATCAAAGCAAATTTTCAATTAAGCAGGTCTCTCTTTACAAAGGAATTTTCTCCTATGAAAATAAAAAATGTTCCTGCATGTCATAGAATCTTCAAGGTTCAATTCCATAAGGACTTTTGGATTTTCTCAAGAAAAAGGAAGTGCTCCCTTCCTAGGCAGTAGTTATTTATATAGGTGACTGAACCCCTTATTTTACACTCATTTTACAACAACCACTCATAGTTTTCAACCTTGTCTGCCTGGTAAAATCATCTTAGAGCTCTCAAAATAATACCGATGCCTGGACTCCACCCACAGATAGTCTGATTCACTTGATCTGGGATGGGGTGTGGACATCATGATTTTTTAAAACTCTTTAAGCTCTTCTAGGGCAGTGAACATTTTCATTCACCTATACAATCACTGCAGCCCATCTAGCCATGTGCCAGGAAGTGTTCAACAAGTATCTGTTAAATTAGATGGATGTTGTGTAAGACCACGTTATGAGTGTATTTAGCCCTAAGTGGCTACAAAATAGTTTGTAGCAGCACAAGGAATGGAACCCAGCACTCAGGGAGAGCTTCCTGATGTCTAATTGAGTAATTCTCCATTCTAGTTGCACATTAAACATTTGGGGAGTTTTAAAAAATCATGATGTCCAGACCCCATCCCAGATCAAGTGAATCAGACTGTCTGGGGGTGGCGCCCAGGCATCGGTATTATTTTGAGAGCTCTAAGGTGATTTTACCAGGCAGGCAAGGTTGAAAACTATGAGTGGTTGTTGGAGATTTAGGCCAATATTTTTATCTGGTTCTAATCTATGATGGAGGAGAGAGAACAAGGTAATATGTGTAAGAGTTATGAATTTCTTTTTTTCTTTTTGTATATATTTTATAATTTCCACAGTGCTTTCACACACACATGGACATGTTTGCACATCCCACATCCACTACAGAATCTAGCCATTGAGCCTTGGGCCATGTGTTCACTTTGTGAGTGTAAAGAACAAAATGGCTATGGAAGTGCTACGTGAACACGCAGTCTTGGTTTTGGCTGGGTGAAACATGGCTTCACCAGGTTCCCCACTACCCTTTGACTGCTTTGGGCTCTGGTTTCGCCAAGAACTCAATGACTGTGGTACCTTCAGGGTACGAAAAGATAAAAAACTTGCTAAAGTAGAACTGGCCATCTCCCCACACCCCTACCCCTACCACACACCAACCTGAACTGACCATCCAGAGGAAAACCAGGGGAAGGTTTCTTCCTGGTTTGGATACATTCCATTTGAGGCTCCTCCAGGCATTGTGAAGTGGAATTCCTTCTAGTATATGTGACTGTAAAGAAATGAATTCTTGAAATGGAGAGTTTGGAAAATAAGGATGAGCATGTACAGAGTGAAAACTTGGGCCCACTAGTCAGCAAATTGGAATCCCTGGCCTTGCTCTGCCCACCTCCAGGCATGTGGGCTGGGCAAGTCCCCCTGCTTTTGTCAGCCTCGATTTTCTCCTCTGCAAAAGGAACGTCTTGGTCTGTTTGTGCTGCTATAATAGAATACCTGGGACTGGGTAATTTATGAAGAACAGAAAATTTATTTCTCATGGTTCTGGAGGCCAAGAAGTCCCAGATCAAGGCACCAGCAGGTTTAGCTTTCTGGTGAGGGCTGCTCTCTGCTTCCAAGATGGCACCTCGATGCTGCATCCTCCAAAAGGGAGGAAAGCTATGTCCTCACATGGCAGAAGGGACAGAGGGTGAAAAGGGGCCAAATTCCCTCTTCCAAGCCCTTTTATAATGGCATTAATCTATTCATGAGGGCAGAGCCCTCATCACCTAAATACCTCCCGAAAGGTCCCACCTCCCAACATTGTTGCCAATTTGGGAATTAAGTTTCCAATGTATGAATTTTGAGGGGCACATTCAGACCATAACAAGGAAGATGCCGGTTTTGACAATTTTAAGGTTCCCTCCAGCTCTAAATATCTGTAGATTCTAAGTCTTGAAGCGGTACATGAGAAATCTTTTGAGACTTTGTGAACAAATCCTAAGAAGCTAAATTCCCCAGAACCCTGCTTATACATGTGCTCAGACAATATACTGAAATAAGCACTAGATAGGAGACACAGAACAAGTCTAGGTCCCAGTTCTCCCTTGAACTGGCTCTATGTGCTTAAAAAAATCACATTTCCTCTCTGAGCTTTAGTCTTCTTATTCATAATGTGAATACTAGAATAAATCATCTTTACTGTCCCTTTCAACTCTGCCATTCTAAGGATGTTAGGTGCCCTAGTGGCTGAGAATTCATGTCATGATGAATGTGAAACTTGAACATAAGCATTTAAAACATGAATGAAAGATCAGAATTAAAGACAGAAAAAATACCTGTTGTCTAGGAGAGAGGAAGGAAGGAAGGAAGGAAAGAAGGAAGGGAGAGAGAAAGTGAGAAAGAAAGGAGGGAAGGGAGGGAGGAAGGAAAGAATTCACAAATAAAATTTAAATTCCAGATATATTTTATCCAATTAAGAAAATATACCTATAATTGCATTTTAGTTTAAATATAGAAATTATATCACATTTCAGAAAGAACGTTTTAACTCTTCAAATGAACAAGCATGTAGTTTACAAAATCAACTCCTTTTGTGGTTTAAAAAAAGGGGCCTTTTTCCCTGGGAACCAAAGTAGCTTTTTCAGAGCTAACCAGATAAATAAAACCATATTTTGCCAATTCTTACTGGTAAATAATCACCCTGTCTCAGATTCTTAGGTTGTATTTTTTCTTTTAGTTCTTTCTCCATTTGGTCTTTTTAAAGAGCCCTTCAAGGATGTGCACTCTTTCTCTTGGTACTTGAGGGCCCCGTGATCTGGCTTCAGGGTTTCAGCCTCATCCCTCCCTGCTCTCCTACACATACCTGAGGGTCCACCTTTATTGACCCAACTACTGCCTATTTCCCATCTATACGTCGCCATTCCACCCCTGGCCCTTTGTTGGTCCTTTCTCACTCCTGCTTCTGCATAAATAAGTCCTTTAAGACTCAACCCAATTCCACTGCCACCTTGAAGCTGCTTCTGATTTGCTAAGCTAGAAACAATTGGTCCTGAAATCCCCATCCCACATTATTTCTCTCTATCTAGTGGCACTTAGTGTTTTCAGCTCTACAATAAGGCTTCTAGAATACAAGCTTCTTGAGGGCAAGGTTTGTGTCTGAGGTCAACACACAGCACAGGGCTTATGAGGCCAGGCCTGGCTATTAGACAGACCTGGGCTTGAATCTTGGCTCTGCTGCTGGTTACTGGGTGACCTTAAGCAGGCTACTTGACCTCTTAGCTTCAGTTTACTCCTCTATTAAAAGTGGATATTACCTATTTCATACAGTTAAGGTGAGACCCAGTGTGATAGTACATGTAAAATAACTGTTAATATAGCACTTACTATATGTCAGACACTTACAAGCACCTGATAGTTATTAAACCCATGGCACTCGCAGCAACTATTAGTAAGCCCCACTTTACACATGAAGAACCTGAAGCACAAAGACCTTAAAGGGTCTTGCTCAAAATTAACCACACAGCTATTAATAGTAAGTAGCTAGACTGGCTCCACAGTCCATGTTTTGGCTACTGTGCTATATTGTTTCTGTTCTATAAATGTTTATTATTTTTTATCTGTAATTTGAATTTTTTTTTTTTGAGACAAGGTCTCCCTCTGTCACCAGAACTAGAGTGCAGTGATGTGATCATAGCTCACTGCAACCTCAAACTCCTGGGTTCAATCTGTCCTCCTGCCTCAGCCTCCCAGTAGCTGGGACTACAGGCACACACCACCATGCCCAGCTAATTTTTTCTATTTTTTTGTAGAGATGGGGTCTCACTCTTGCTCAGTCTTCAACTCCTGACTTCAAGCAATCCTTCTGCCTCGGCCTCCCAAAGTGCTAGGATTATAGCTTTGAGCCACCGCACCCGGTCTATCATTTGAATTTATTTTCTTACAGAATCTAGCACACTGTTGGCATCAAGTAAATGCTCAAGAAATAATTATTTGAATGAAATGACTCAATATTTAATTTGAAGAAATTCACCTGGTTAGATGCATTTTTGCTGTTATATGATTAGCCACTTGAATGACACCTTTGTAGTGAGCCAATAGACAACTGGCGCACCTGAAGGGCTTTTTTGTTTTCCCTACAACCCTCTTAAGTGACCCTAAGATACATTGCACTGGCCCTTGGAAGAAAATATTTCATTTTAAAAATTATTCTTTTTCCAAAAATATGTCAACAATACTGAAGACGTCAAAATATTTCAAAGGGAGAACAATGACAAAAAAAGATTACTATTTTGCTGTGCTACCTTAGGCAAGTCTCTTAGTCTTAGTCTTAGACTTCATGTCTCCTATACTTATTCTCCTCATCTGTACAATGATATAGCTGAACATTCTGATCTTTAAGCTCCAACATTTTGTGATTCCATGTTATATCTTTCTTTCTTCTTTTGATATCTTGAAATGTACCTTAAGGCACACAGAATGCAGAAATGTAGAAAGTTGACTTATATAGGCTGTATTTGCCAAATGCAAAGAAAAAAACAGAAACAAAAGCATTTTTACTTAGTTATTATTTCCATTACTACTCATAAATTTGTACAGCATTAGTAGTAATAGCTCGTCCTGTAAATTTAATAATACCTTTGTATTCATACAAGACTTTTTGAGATTTTTCAAAGGCTTTCTCTCCCATTGTCTATGCAGCTGCAGAAGTAAAAATGGAAAAGAATAAAAAGGAAAAAAGAAAGAAAAAATCATCCCCATTGTTAAGAGGTCTCCAGACTACTGAAAAACATTGCAAAACATGAAAGACAGATGCATAGAAAGCCTGAATTTTATCCGTACATCTAGCATTTATTAGATATCCATCATTTCTAAATTCTGTAAAGAAACTTGAAAGACACACCCTAGACTCAAAATTCTTGTCACTTAAAAAGTAAGACATGCAAACATATACAGCTACAAATTAAGAGTGTGAAAGTATTGTCCAAACAATGGCCTTCCTAAAATGTCTTGGGAGCCAGGCAAGAGGACATAAGGTCATTCTAGGATTTTCCTGCCTTAATAGTAATCTCTTCCAAGTGTGTGGTACCTTAGAGTATCCAGAACATTTCACATGCTTTTCTTAATTTAATCCTTAGAACAGACATACACATCACCACCACCACCAACTCCACATCTTATTTTTCATATGGGGAAACTGTGATTCAGAACTATAAAAAGACTTGCCTTGAGTCAAACAATTAGTATAAGGCTGATGCAAGATTCAAATTCAGGTCTTCTGATTTCAAATCTTGCGTCCTTGCCACTTTTTTTTTTATTAAAAAAATTATTATTATTTTTTTGAGACAGAGTCTTATTCTGTTGCCCCGGCTAGAGTACCATAGCATCAGCCTAGCTCACAGCAACCTCAAACTCCTGAACTCAAGCGAGCCTTCTGCCTCAGCCTCCCGAGTGCTGGAACTACAGGCATGTGCCACCATGCCCGGCTAATTTTTTCTATACATTTTTAGTTGGCCAAATAATTTCTTTCTATTTTTAGTAGAGACGGGATCTCGCTCTTGCTCAGGCTGGTTTTGAACTCCTGAGCTCAAGTGATCCACCCGCCTCTGCCTCCCAGAGTGCTAGGATTACAGGCGTGAGCCACCACGCCCAGCCCCTTGTCACTTTTTAAACTGTTATCTGAGGTTGGTATTTCCTGGCAATGGGAGGGTAAGTAAAGGGCTGTGGAGGTTTGCTTATAGTCAGGAAGAGTAAGAGAGAACAGGTGTGCTCAGGTGAGAAAGGATATCCCAGATACATGAAGGAAAGAATGATTGGCCTTAGTTGCCTAGTTGAAAAACATTTTTAGCTGGGAAGATATTTTTATCTCCATTTATAGATGAGGAAACTGAGACCTGGAGTGATTTGTCCAAAATCATGTAGTTCATGGCAACCTCAAGGTTTGAAACCAGGTGTGTCTGACTCTAAATATAGTGATTGAAAGCCTGCATTTTGGTTTGAGCTCTGTTCTGCACATAGATCTCCATTCAGTCAACTCCATAAGCCTGGTGTTCTTGTGTGAAATTAGGTTAGTAATAGTAATCACTGGTAAGGTTTTCTTGTCTGTAATAGATGAGACAATTCCTGTGATGCACTCAAGACAGGATCTGGCACATAGAAATTGTTCAGTAAATATTATCTACTAAGATTATTTGCTAGACTTTACTCCTTCTCTGAGTATCACTTTTCTGCTCCTCAATGTCTTTCCAGAAAGGTACAGTAAATGTGAGAAATTGGGGGAAAAATATGATCAGGTAGAATAGATGTGTTTATGGCTCTCCAGCTCACATCGACCTTCTCCATGGAGTGTCTTTGATCCACAGATGCAGACTGGGTGGATGGAGCAGAACTGAGGTAAACACTGATCTAAACAAAAACATTCAAATTCTCCCTCTAGGAACTTAAAGTTGGGATCAGAAAGAACATAACAAGTCTTGCATATTTCTAGAACTATTACATCTAAACCTGAAAGTGATAGGATGGCCATATGCCATGCCATTAACTGGGGAGGCAAAGGTAGACAGTCTGCAGAGAAAGAGAATGAAGCCAGTCTACAGAGGAAGGCGGAAACTAGAGAGTTCACTGCCTCAGTCCCTTCCTTAGACCCAGCCATAACCCTTTCCTTGGGTTCCACCTTGTTCCATTTCCTCCTTGTTGCTTAAGCTGGCTCAAGGAGTCCCACATATTGCAGCAGCATCCGTGACCCTGTAGCTCACAGTGTTGGAGTCCAAACCCCCAAATCTCCCCTAAGTCACAGAGGAGTCTCTTACCACTTCAGGAAAGAGGACATGGAAGCTGCAAAGCTAAGCATCCACAGGAACACATAAGCCAACCTGTGTCTTGATTGAGGCTGTGTAATAAACCTATTTCAGATGATCTGGGCTTTAAAGATTTAAGTATTTTTATATAAAAATAATGCCACCTAAGATTTCACAGGATTCAGCTTGATGACTCTGAGCCACAGCCATCACTACTGACATTCAGCCACGCCCAGTGCAGGCAAGATAGCGAGGGCTTGCACAGGGGAGTGAAGAGCCACCTGGGGGGAAACTTGGTTAAGTGAACAGGGCATTAAGTGGACAGTCTTGGTGCAAAAAGAAAGCCTTAGTCACCAAAGGGGAGAAGCAAACCCTAGTTCAGTGTTGTTTCTGCCAGCCCAGTTCCTGATGACATCTCTTCTGAATCCTATGGAGCAATGTAGGAGTATTAATATATATGGAGGAAAGGGGGTGTTGTGATAAAAACCAACCATACTAAGACTCTCCAAGACATTGGGCTCCCAGCAGAACATGAGAGAGAAGCATTCATTCGACCCACCACCACATCGGACCTCACAGTGCCTGAACACCTCTTGGCAGGTAAAAGACTATGGTGCATAGCAAAAATGGCTCACCAGGGAGCTTTGACTAAACAAGCTGGACACCCTGTAGAAACCCAGAGGACAAAGTGTCTGCTACACATACAGCAACCCCTGTGGCTCTCCGAAATAATTAGGATAGGGAAGACTTTTAAAATAATACCAGAAGTACTGCAAGAGCAATTAAGGGTAGTAGGAGGTGGGAGCAGTAAAGCACAGGTTAGAAATGGCAATAACTCATGGGACATAAAAATGCACTCAGCAACCACAGAGATTGGGACCAGATGACCTGAAAGAATTTAATGAGGCTGAAAATTCAGGCCAGTGATGTGAAGTGCAGGTGGCTGCTGAATTGCCGGACTGAGAGTCATCCAATCTCTTTCCCTTTAATGCAAATGGTAACCTCAGTGATATACAAAGAAGTTTCTCCTACTCTATTTGAATATCACTGCACACATTCTCATTAGAGACTCAGAGAGCAGAGAGGGTACCAGCCAGGGCAGGAGAAAAACAAGACTCCTCTTGGATTTCCTTGGTACCAAGAATGGTGACCAATATAATATTAACTCTGAGATACCTGACAGGACATCAAGTGCCCTGGGGATGCAGCAATGTGTGGGCACCCTACTCATAAGAGGGAAGCAGGTCCTAGGTGAGGCCATTGCAGCAGAGCAGGATTTTGTGGTCACACAACTTGGAGCCAGAGAGGCCCAACCTCAAATTCACCACTTACCAACCATGTGACTTTGAGCATGTTAATTAACTTCTCTGGTCTCTAGTTTCTCTTTCTGCAAAACTGGGATGATACTATATAAAGGAAATAGTTACATAAAGTACCTTTTACTTTTCCTGTTGCAAACTAGATTATAAATCTCTTAATCCCAATATTATTATTCTTTCCAGTTCTTCTTTTAAAACTCAAATGCCCAGGGGACCAGACAGGTAACCTAACTGAGCATGGGGCCCAGTGAGGACCGGGGCACACAGGGGAGCACCTGCTCCATCTGAAGAGGCTTCCCTAGATTCAGTTTACCCTTGCCCATGGAAGTGCCAGCCCAGGATTATCAGATGTAATTTGTCAAGAGAAACTAGAAATCTGGAATTTCATGTGATGTCTCTTATTTTAAATGTTACAATCAATGCAAATTGGTTATCTCCTCCCTCAGAAGAGAGCCAGAGGATACAAGCCATGGGCTGATTGAAGCCCGTTGTGAATTTGCCTTACAATGTGTTGGTACAAAATTTGCATTGGTTGCAAGGTCACACGGAGGGAGAAGGGAAGATGGGACTCAGGGATTGTTTCTGTGGCTCTCTAAAGCAGAGCTTGATTATACACATTGCATCAAGGGCTCCCATGTCCCATCTGTAGTTCCCAGGAGTCCCAGGGGATGACACCTTCTCAGCTCCCATCTTTCCACACTGGGGCTCAGGTGCTATGACACTGAAGTCCCACCATGCATGAGATTGCATGTTCTAGGATGCATTCTAACTTCCTGGTTCTCTTCTGGGTGGTCCCGCAGCTCCTGTGAGAATGGGGCAGTAGAAAGATCCTTTATGCAAAACCAAGGGATTGTATTTACAAAGCTTGTCAGGGGATTGATTGATTTTGACATTATCTCTCAGGCTGCTCAAGCTCAAATGAGAAGCAAATTATCCTGGGAATCAGGTAAAGGAGGAAATGTCACTGAGAGAGACCAGCCACAAACAAATGCAGATGGAGGTCCCTCGAGAAACACTGGCGGCAGAGAAAGTCAACACATTACAATAAGGTCATGGCCTCAGTGGATTAAAAGGCTATCAAATTCACAAAGAACATGATGATAGTTTAACAAATTCTAGTCCAGTAGAGAAGGAATACTCATCCAAGGGTTTATCTTCAATAATCAGACAATATTAAAATTGTCTATGGCTAGCATTGCAGGCAGAGTGAAAGGAGAGAACTCACATGTGTTAAACACTTATTGTATTCCATGCATGATGTTTAATATATATATTTATGAAACTATGAGACGTGGTGCTAGTTACTTAATCACACCAAGACTCAATTTACCTCTGTAAAATAAGAACCTATAGTACCTATCTCATAGGTTGATGGCAGAAAATAAAACAAAGTCTGGGAAAACTCTTGATATTGTGCCTGGTACATATTAAGTATTCCATAGGTCATCACTATCTTCACCTTACTATCTCCTTGGTTCCTCACAATCCCCCAGGGATATTATCTGTATTTCACGATGATGAAAACTTAAGTGCAGGGAGGTTACTTGTCCAAATTGCTAACCCAGATTCGTCTAGCTAGTATGTCAAGGAGCCTGGATTTGAACCTGGATTTGCTCTTAATTCTTTTTGAGAAAGTTGTTTTTCCCCTGGTTTAATAATACCAGCAAGCCAATGTTCTAAAATTTTCTAACCAGGGTTATTTTTATCTTCAAGCAAAATCAAACAAGTTAATGTTTAATATCTCACCAAACCCTCCCAAGGTATGGTTCATTGTCAATGCCTTCTCCTCCACCGCCCCCAATGGCTTCACCCATCGGGTACCCAGGGCTGGCCCTCTACTGTCAGTGACCTCTCTATCCTGGGTCTTGTTTCTGGAGTGTCCACTCCAGGTCTGTTCACTCACACACCATGCAGCTGTCATCTAACACAGGATAACTTTCTGGCTGGGTCTGCACCTCTGCCCTGGGTTATTACTTCCCACTTTCTTGCTATTCTCACTCCATTATGGAACTTTGGCCCCTGGTGCTCAGTTTTGTCTGGTCCCTCATCCTGACATCAGGCTTGGCATCTCTGCCTTGACCCTCACATGGCTTCCATCCCACATAACTCTTCCGCCCCTTCCCACTCTTGGGATCCTACCATGCTGACCTGCCTGGCCTTGATCAGCATGAGACTGACACCCTGTGAGATGCAGAAGAATCAGCTCTGGGGATGGTGTTGGGAGAATGACAGGAGAATGAGATCCACAGCATGGGGGGTGGAGGGACAACCCAGGAACATGCTTTCTTCTTGAAGAGGAACTGAGAACTGTTTCCAAGTTATTCTGCACTTTGAAGTCTAAACCATACATTGTCGATTTTAATAGTGGGGCCACCATTTCTTAAATAACAGCTTACTTTGTGGAAGAAAGACAGAGGAAGTGAAAAAAATATTTGTGTTAAGATTGACTCGACCTGATTTCAGAAACATAAAAAAGTGGTGTGTGTGTATACGTGCTTCAAGGGAGGCAGTAGTGACAGTGTGTATGTTAGAATAAAGAAAGTTGTTTACTGTTTGGTGAAATTTACATTTTATTCAGAGTGAGTCTTAAAGCAAAGGGTTTATCTCTGAGTGGGTGAAATCTAAGTCTCTGTTTATTGCCTGTTAACAGAATGGCAGGTGAGGCCTTGCACTAGCTGCAGAGGATGCAGACCTGAGTAAGCCATAGTGATGAACTCACTGCCCACAGGAGAAGACAAACTTATATAAGGAAAATGTCACCATAGTATGTTAAGAAGGAGCCTAAGCCCTTAACCCAGCCTGGGGTCTCAGGGATGCTCTCTTCAAGGTTGAACTATCACTTGAAGTGGCTATTGAAGGATAGTAAATATGACAACTGACATTTACTGAAGACTTACTAAGTGGTAGGCACTGCTATAAGTGTTTTCCACCACTGCCGTTTAATCCTAACAACTTTTTAATGAGACAAGACTTATCACTATGCCTACTTACAGATGAGGAAACTGAGGCACAGAGAGCTTAAGTAATGTGCCCAAAGTCACGCAGCTAACAAGTAGCAGAGGCAGGGCACTAACCCTGGAAGTCTGAGGATTTTAAATTAATCAGAAAGAGAAAAGAGAGAGGAAAACATAAGTAAAGACACAGAAGAGTAAAACATCCTGGATGTGAAGGGGAATTATGAGAGTCACTTGGCAGACATTGTGGGTGCTGTGACCACACTCCTGAGCTGTGTCCCAGAGAACTCTTCTTGCACTTTTGACCTGAAGGCTTTTCTCTAAGCCAAGGGAGGCAGCTCTGCCTTTTCGTGGTGGGCTAGATGTGCTGGTAACTAGCACATTAGCACATTAGGTGGTGCTGATAGGATTTGGTGTATAAACACCCCAGCTCCCTCGCTCTTCAGGTCAGATAACTCTGAAGCAAAGGTTTACACTTTCTCAGCATTGCTCTTTGGGATTAAGCTTGTGACAACTGGCTTGATAACAAACTTTATATCAGTCACCTTTCTTTACTATATCTCCTCCCTATTCCTTACTGTTCTTTCCTGAACTTTCCAAATATAAACCTCTTAAACTTGACCCCTTATCTCAGAGTCTGCTTTCGGGAGAACACAAGCTAACACAAAAATTTAGTATTGCTAAAATATAAAGTCAGAGACTAAAGAAACATGACAGGGTGGATAAATGGATGCTAGGTACCAGCCTGGGGCTGTCTGTGTGTATGGACTCAGAGAACATACAATGTATGTATGACATCAGTGCAGGAAGTCCTTACGGGATCATGTGTCCGTCCCATCACCATATACAAATGATCCACCTGAGACCTGGAGTGGGAAATGACTTGTCCAGAGTCCCTTACCTGGTTAGTTGTGAAGTCCAGGTTTTTGCTGTCTAAACATTAATAGTGAGAGTCCTAATCACCAGGGTAAATTAAGGAGATGTTTCGAATAATCTTTGCACCAACCTCACCAGCTTTGTCAAACTCAGGGAGCTTAGGATCTTCAGAAATTTATTTTCTGGCCCTGTCTTCTAACCTACCAGGGCCCACAATATAGTGAAATGAAGAACTATGCTATAGTCTGCAAATAAATCTGAGTTTGAAAATTCATTAGCCACTTGATCAACCTAGTCAGTTCACTTCTAGGAAGTGATGATTTAAAAAAAACCCACAAAGACGCGCACGCGCGTGCGTGTGTGTGTGTGTGTGTGTGTGTGTATACAATACAGCATTGTGTAAAGAGCAAAACAATAGAAACCACCTGAGTATTCATTAATGGAGCAATACCCAATGTCATTGAATAAAATAAAGATAATCTAGAAAGATACCTACACTATACTAAGTGAAAAAAAAGCAAGGTGCAACTGCATATATATAGTATGCTCCTCTTTTTGTTTAAAAAAGAAAAGCTTATGATTAGATGAATATTTTGCTTTGTAAGCACAAGAATATTCTAGAAAGATACTCACCAAATTGTCAACAGTTTGTGGTGATATGATTTTTGGAATATTAACGTGCATTTGTCCTCCCTGTGTTTCTTCCCTTCCTCCATTGTAAGCAGATGGTCAGGCCTTTTTATGGCCTCTTGCCGCAAGGGAATCATTTGTCATAGGGCCAGAAGCCAAAGTCGTCTGCAAGATACTTCTGATCCTGGTCCAGAATTTTATAAAACCTAAACCCATTGAGGAGATTATACTTGGTCCTGGAGGAGCTGAAGAGAGAAAAGAAGGCATTTGAAATGGAAATGGGATAGAAGTCTGTGAGTCCTGAAGTACTTTGAAGAGGAGGAAGACCTTAGATAGACTGGGCAAGGGAGCTGGGAACTCCAAAGCTTCGCCAGAGATGTTTCTGGCTTTAAAAGAGGCAGCAGAGGAGCCAGAACTGGAAGGGACCACATAGTCTGAGACCATGGACACCTCAGGAGTTAATATGGTAGATAAGTCCAGTGGCTGAAGAGAGCTCACTAGAGTTTGGTGCTATATTAAAAAAAAAAACAACCCAGGACCCTTGCCCACCCCTGAGGGTGACAATAATGGCTAACAGTGAATTCCTCATCACCTGATAGGCTGAAGAGTGTGGCTATAGGCTCAGAATTAGATTTAATTTTCCATAAAAACATAAAGTGCTATTTTTTTGCACATCTGAGTTTCTGGAATAAGATATTTACTACAAGCAATGGGACTGGAGATTCAGAGGGTAGAATGTCACTTCTTACATCATGTAATTTGCAAGTGGTAGGATTATGGATAGTTCTGATTTTCCCCTTTTTTGCCACTCCCTCTCCCCCAAGTATTTTTCTAATAGCATCGTATTTTTAAGTTTCAAGATATTAAGGGGGTACAAACATTTTGTTACATAGATACCTTGTGTAAGTGTTAGGTTGGGGCTTTTAGTGTTGTTTTTAATGCTCATTAAGTCATCCCACCCTCTCAGTCTGGTGGAAGCCTCTCAGGAGGGACAGAGCTAAGTGCAAAAGCACCATGTCTGTCCCTGAGACATCGATATTGTTTATTCATTTAAATATCACGTGAAAGATCCACTCATCCAAATGGTCCATGATGCTGCATAAACAGAGATGCTCATCTTCCTGGGTCCTGAGTTTCTGGTTCTCCTGGACTCTCTGAAATTCTCTACTCGCTCAGAAAGGAACCTTTCTTCTATTCGCTTCAATGTTGTGACTTTACCTTCACATTCATTCATTCTCCAGGTTTTTTTGATGAGATTTGTTTTAAATTTCTTTGGCAAGCATCTCTCTTAGGAAGAGAAAATGTTTCTGGGGTGGATAGGAAGGACAGAGGATATATGGATAGCTGGGGACAGATGCAGACAGTCTGAAGTGGACTCTGCCACCATAGGGCTGGAGAAAAGATGACACAGTTTTGAAAAATGCAATAATTCTGCTAAGCCCCCTTCAAGGAAGAAAAAGGTGAGATCTTTCTACACATCAGTAGAAAGGTCCCACCAGTCCATCCAGGCTTAGTACCCACTGCCCTCTAACACGTGACCTCCAACCAGCAGGCTAGGACTCTCCAACAGCCCCCTTATGGGCACAGGCCCCATCTCCCAGTCTCTGTACAAGCTGCTGCCCCTTCTTGACAGATCACCTCCATAGCACTTCTCAGAGCCTAATCCTATTCATCTCCGAATGATCCTACTTTCTCTGTGCCAGTCACCTTCTCTGAATCCAGATGTCACATATACATATGTATAAAAGTCAGGGTTGTTTAGAGAAACAGAATATCTGTCTATCCATCCACCTAGCTATCCATCTATCCATCTACCTACTGAGAGAGAGAGAGAGAGAGAGAGAGAGATTTTAATAAATTGGCTCATTCAATTGTGGGGGCCGACAAGTCCAATATCTGCATGGCAAGCTGGCAGTCTAGAAATTCAGATAAGAGTTGATGCTGCAGTCAGTCTCAAGTCCAGAATCTAAAGGTCAGGCCAGGCTGGAAACTCATACAGAGTTTCTATACTCCAGTTTTGAAACCAAATTCCTTCTTCTTTGGGAAATCTTAGTCTTTGCTCCTAATGTCTTCAACTGACTGAATGAGGCACACCCATAATATGAAGGATCAGCTACTTTACTTAAAGTCTACTGATTTAAATATTAATCACATCTAAAAAAAACACCTTTACAGCAACGTCTAGACTGGTGCTTGAACAAACAACAGGGCACCTTAGCCTAGTCAAGCTGACACACACAATTAACCACCACCATACCTATACCATTGTATTATTTTATGTATTTGAATCTTATCTCCTCAATAGGATCTTACACTATTGGAGGGCAGGGAACAGAAGTGGGTCATGAGCTCTGGCAGACATGTTATCTATTGAAAGCTTTCACATAGCAACCAGAATCTCAAATACTGTACAGTTCTGTGACGGAGAATTTAACCATCCTAGAAAATGTGGGCTTCTCTCACTTTTTGCTGCAGCCTCCTGGATGCTAGATGTGGAAATGGGGTTTCCACTGGAATTTAGTTTAACATGGGGACAGGAAGCAGTTCTCTGCTAAGCTATGAGTTATCAACTGTGATAAAGGGTCAGTGGGGGTAGGTAGTGGAAATTTGTGATTGAAATGAAATTTATGATTATATCTGGATTTCTTTAAGCCATGCTAACTGAGATAGACGGTTGGTTGATCAAAAATTAATTGGGCAATCTTCTTCCTTCTCTGCACTCAGCAGACAGACAGACACATTGATGTCAGTGGGTCTTTGCTTCAATTAACTGAAGGTTGACCAATTAATATGAACTCAAGTATGAAGTGTTAACATCAGAGTCTACCTGCAAGGAAGCTCTGGGAATCTTCCAAAAGGAGAAGCAGAAGAGATTAACCTGTCTGCCTCACAGATTTGCTTCTGCTAGCCTCTAGAGTTAACCCCAGTAAATAGCAGCACTTACAAAAGGGTCCCCACTGCAATTGACAGTGACCATAAGACACAACCCCACTTACAGAATATCTCTTATGTGGTAGGATTGAAACATCTCTTGCCTGTTGTTTTTTTTCATGAAACCTGTCATCTCCTAGACAGATGGTATATATAATATTTTAATATTTAATATAAAACACATACAAGTAGTACTTCATCTGCCTGTATCATGTTCCTAGAAGTATATTTAGAATTTTAAGCTGTTCCAATGATTACACATTTTGCCAAATTTTAGTCATTGAGGGAGTGGTGTTTAAACATCTGTTGACTGCAGATGTTAAGCAGTGTGAAACATTCTTTTAAGATGCCAAAATGCAATTAAAATCATAATATTTTTCCTAGTAACACATCATGCTACATCAGTGGAAATTCAAAAAGATAAAACTCAATGAACAATGAATGGCAATAATTCTCTAAATAATCAGTTGTGGCTCGAGGCAGGGAAGGAGTAACTTTTAACTAAATTATGTTAAATCATCAGTGCCAACTTTCCCAGGTCTTGAAGTGAGCTTTATTTTTCCCCCCATAAGCCAGGCCACAATCAGGTGGAGTAAAACTCAAGGAAGGGCATCTTTTTGACTCAAAGGATGAAGATAATTGGGTAACACTCTTTCCTTACTTTTGGCTAGGCCACTGAACCAGAAAATGTCAATGTTTAAAACTCTGAAATGTCAGTTCTTCTCTTGAATGCCAACATGGGGGTGTTTGATTTATACTTGGGCTCAGAATTCAGGAGAGGTGTGTGGAACAGAGCCTGGACATGCTTCAACCTGGTTCATCAGTTCCACCCCAAATAGTGGAAGAAACATACCTACAACATGAGCATAGGCTATTTTTCTTCTGTACCTTCCAGGACTTGAAGCTGCCTTGTTTTGGTTGCTGGGTGGGGGAAAAGAGGAGCAATAGTGAAGCATCCTGAAAAGCTATCTCTTGAGTGTGAATTAAGCAGTACCAAGAGGCCTCAAAATAGCTCTCTCTCCTGCCTGAAATTCTAGTGTTAGAGTTTTTCTTTAGATTTAAAACCTTGAAAGCTCCATAATGTTCCTGAGCAGAACAATAAAGCCATTAGTAGTCAATGGCTCTCTTTAATTTTTTTTTCCATTTCAATTTTAAGTCTAATATTATCTGCCTCCTAAAACTATGTTTCATATTTTCACAAGTACTGGGCTCACATATGTAAATGGTTCAAATATCTTAATTTGTTGACTGAACCAGTCTGGTCAGTCAAAATTTATTTTTTGGACAAAAGTGAATTTTATCAAATTGTTTAACCTACCATTTCTTAAATTCATCATTTATTCATTGAGCATCTGTTACGTGCCAAGCCCTACACTAGTTCTGAGGGCTTGAAAGGTGAAAATCCATAATTTCTGTTTCCAGAACTTACTTGATCAGTCTGATGGGACACAGGCGCAGAAGAAATCATAATGCAGTGGTAATGAAGGTATGCACAGAATGCTGCTGAGCACAGAGCTACAACCAACCTCATCCTGGAAGTGTATTGATGACTATTATCCTCGAGTTTCCAAGTACATTGAATAAGTGTAATAAGGAGATGCTAAGTTAGTAAGTAGTATTTATATAAAGTTCTACTATGTGTCGACTCCTGTGTCAGGTGTTTGGGTTGGGGAGTGGAGATTGGGGAAGAGAAGAATAGTAGTTGGAAAGGAAGAAAATACCATATCAGCCATCAAAGAGTTCACAATTTACTTGTAAGAAATAAGATGTAAGTGTAGGAAATTATGAGAAATCAAGACAACCTACATATTTATAAACTAAAAGCATCAAATTATGTGGGCTAATGGTAAGTGCCGTAGGTGTTGAGAAGAGGAAAAGAGTGATATAGGGTGAAACAGTCTCGGAAAGGTCCTCCTAGAGGAGATGGGTCAGAGAAAGGCATGGAAGAACTGGTTCAACTTCCACTGGTAGAAGTCAAAGGGCCTAAGTCTTCTGAGCAGTGAATATGGCAGGGGCAAATGTCCAGAGCCATCAATAAGGAGTTGTGATGTGGACATCACAAGGGTAGGGGCAGGGGACTATGCAATAAAGGACCAGCCAAACTAAAGTTGAGTTTTATGCAGGACTTTTTACTCATGAGTTATTGAGAGCCATGCACTGGGCTACATACTATTAACACAAGAATTAATATATTCTTGCCATCTTGAAGTTTACAATCTAGTCCTAAAAAGATACTTATCAGAGATATTTCACTGAGCCTCAGTGTGTTGGAGTCTACACCCTTTTCACTTTATCCTTCAAATACTGTCTACCCAACGAAATTTACCTGGCCTGTTCAGCCAAAATAATTTGTAAAAGGCAACAATAGCTAACATTAAGAGTCTCCTAGACCAGTGTACTGTACTAAGTACTTCATATGTCTCATTCATAATAATAGTTAACATCTTTTAAAGTCATTTGATGTACCAGGCACCATGTTATGTTCTTTACAAAGATTAAATCATGTAATCTTTACATCAAGCGTTGCAAGTATGTACTACTCTTGTCCTCGTTGTCTATATGAGAAAACTGAGGTTCTACAGGGTTAAATGATGCCCCCCAAGGTCACCTTTAACTTTTTCGGGGGAGAAGGAGGATGCTTAGAGAGTGATATGATCAACATCATGTGCTTCCTGATGTGATATAACCCGCAGCACAAAGCCGCATGTAGGAAGCACTGTATGCTTGCCAAAAAAAAGGTTGAACATAAACTTTTAAGTTTATCGAAAATGGAGGAATAAAAGATCAAGGTAAATAACAATACAAAGAATTAAATAGAAACATTTAGAATTTGGGAGTATAAAGACTGCAGAACAACTGACCTGATCTCTTCAATATGTCAAAAACATATATATTCTATGACATAAATATAAAAATATTTTATATAAAAATATATTATATAATATGCATATTATATTTTACATATAATAGAAAATTGGTTTGGGTTGGGTTAATTTAATATTTGGGCCTTGTTTCAGTTCTGATGTGAACAAACCAATTTTTAAAAAGACATTTTTTAATTAAGTAGGAAAATTTGAATGTAGACCGCTTATTGGAGGATACCAAGGAATTATTCTTAATTGAGTGTGATTATGGCACTGTAGTTATGGAAGAAAATGCTAATATTTTTGGAGATATATACAAGTGTGTTGGGAAATGACACGAAATCTAGGATTCACTTAAAAATATTTAGCAGTAATAACTACAACAGAAAAAGATAAATGATGCAAGCATGGCAAATGCTTGCTAATTATTAAAGCTGGGTGATGAATATATAGAGGATCATTGTATTAGTGTCTCAATTTTCCTACATATTTGAAATTTTCTAAATAAAAATTCATTTTCAAAAATGCATGGCTTAAAAAATCAACTAAGCTTAAAACGAATCCTCCTATACCACTGAGCCTAGTTCTTTGCACATAGTAGGTGCTTAATAAATGCATAGTGAGTTGCCAGAATAGGAGCATGGAAAACAGCTATAGCATGAACGGGAAATGCCTTTGTACTCTTAAACATACCATCACAGCAATGGTCCCCAGACAGAAAACCTCTATTCTTTTTTTAGAATGCTCGTGCTGCATGTTACTTTTTTATGAAATCTTCTTTTCTCTTTGCTTCAAGGCTGCCTTTGATGTTAATCTTGATCAAAATTCACATAGATAAAATTTTAAATGTGAGGGAGAAGGGCCTGTGCAGTGTTGTTCACCTTGTAAATCTGGCTTAGTGGATAATGGAGGGCTTTGAATACAGGCTGAGACATTGGCCTTGTCTCTGAAAATAGCAAACAGCAGCCACAACTTAAACATGGACATGATGAAATCAATGTTTTAAGATCAATTTCCAGCCTTTCTGGCCAACATGCCTCCAAATCTGCCTTTCACAAAGGCATTTCTCTTGTGCTAGGCTAGAACCACTTCCAAATCAGGACTGCAGAGAAATGAGGACTCCAACGGGCCAAAAGACACTACCAGTGCTAATCTCTTTCTTTGAACATGACCAGGCTATTTTTCCATATCAAACCCGTGGGTAATATAAAAAATGATGTCAACAAACATTCTTCCGGAAACTGATTAGACCAAATATGAAATTACTGGTACTTTTCCAAGGGGAAACAAGATTGAAAGCTCCTGTATAGAGCCTGTTTATAATAAGATATTTGTGTCTCAATTCCAGAAGCTGGTGGTTGAACTCCCAGAAATGAACTGGCACCAAATCCCATGAATGAAATGACTATGGATCATTTCACTTTTGAAAATTAAATAAAGATGTGACTTAACAGGTGATGAGTTGGGTGGATGTGCAGTATTTCCACAAACACTCAGCCACAATATGTACTCATATTATTGGTATGACGTGAAATCCTTTAAACATTCCTACATCTGAGTCTTACAAGAGACTCAGCAAATCTGTTTAAACATGCTTAAGGAATTGTTTTTGTGGAAGTGCTGTTTTCAGTGTTTCCAATGAGGTGATGTGTAGTTTTTACAGCACAGAATGTCCCACATAATCAGATCATCCTTTTAGAAACAAGTGTCTGCTTCTGAATTGTCCCCTCACTTAAAGGAGAAATAAGGAGAGAGAGGACCAGAATTAACCATCACTCTTGACTCTCCTTTCACAAATCCAGAAGCCCTTTATCCATCACTTTGAGCATATAAAGCTGTGCTGTGAAATATAGTAATCATCAGTGGCCACATGTGACTAGGTAATTTTAAATTCATTAAAATTAAATAAAACTAAAAATTCAGTTTCTCAGTTGCAGTAGTCACATTTCAAGTGCTCAGTAGCCACATGTGGCTACCAGATTGGACTGCCAAAATGTAGAACATTTTCATTGTTCTAAAGAAAAGTGGGCCATTGACCTAGTTAGTTACCATTTCCCTGTTTTTTTAAGTTAGAAGAGTAGTATTTGTTTCCATAGCCCTCATAGGAAGATATCACAGGATCACTAGGAATATACCTGAAATTAGTTTCTCCAAAAGTCATTCTGAAACTCTGTATCTTCAGTTCCAACAGTATAAGATTTTAACTAAATAGATCCTCAAGTATTCAGAAATAATGACAAAATTGAAAGAATTTTTGGAGTCTATTTGAATAGCTAATTGGATTTTTGACATTGGATACAAAATAGCATTTAATTAGATCTCATTTGAAACTAACAAAATATTTTGGAATACTGGTTGGAAAAGTCCAGGCACAATGATGCATTCACGTAACACTTGTAATCTTTTATCTTGTGTGTTGTCCTTAAGGAAAAGAAGACATGGAACAGGACTCAAAGCAGCAAATGGGAGTTTCTTCTTCAATGTTATATGACAGGAATGACTCACTTGTAAGGCAAGTGAGAGGATCAAGGATAGGAGGAGAAGACAGCAGAAGGGCTGGAAATAAAGTGACTTCAAAGCTCTAGATTTGGCAGTTTGTGTCTATTTCTAGGAAGCTTCTAAATCTAATGAAACGATTTGGGTACAATTCTTTATCCAAAGATAAAACCAATGTTATATCAAGCAGTGCTTGTTAGCCAGTGAAGATTAGTGAGAGGAAAAAAAAAAGCACCGCTGTGAAAAAAAGTATCCACCATTATCTATTTATTTTAAAAAGAATGGAGCGCCCACTAGTACCAGTCCCTAAGTTAGGCACTTGGAGGTATGTAAGGAGAAATAGGCATTCAAGAGATAATTTAATGGATAATTAATTAAAACTGAAATAAGTATTAGAAAAGTAAATGGTCCCATAGAAAGCATATAACAGGAGGACCAAACCTTTTGGGAGTCAGAGAACATTTTCCTAAAGAAATAGCATTCAAGGAGACACATAAAGGAGGAATAGGGCTTATCGAGGTGAAGAGGTGGCAAAGGAGCATTTTGAGTGGAGGATATGTGTATGGAATTTCTAAAACAGGAAATAGCATTAAAGCAGGCAAGAAAAAGGAGAGTGTGACACAAGACTGGGAGGAAGGTGGGCATCTATTCACGTAGAACATGATAGAACGTGGTCAGTGAATAAACTAATGAATGAAATATACATTTATAGAAACATTGCTAGTTTGTATTTTCATGAACAGTTATAATTCACAGAAAAAGGCATAAGTATGCAGAAGTACATGGTATAGAATGTTATTTAGTTATCCAGATCTATGAAAAGAAAGATTTCCAGATGGAAAGAAACAGTGTTTTCAAAGTTGTGGAGGTAAGAAAGAATATGGTGTTTTCTAGAAATAGCAAGGGGAAGGACAAGAGAAAAAATTAAATTGTAGATGAGGCCAGATTGTTGAAATTTTCAAATGACAGGATAAGGTGAATGAACTTCACCTGTTATGCAGCAGGAAAACTGACAATTTCAGTAGGGAAGGGGCAAAACGAGAACTTTATTTAGGATGATAGATCAAGTGGTGGTGAATATTTGGGAAGAGAAAAATTTCAATGGATATGAGAGCTTGGATTTGATGTTGTGGCCAAAAACAAGTTATGTTAGATTCTTAAGGTGAGTGTAAAACCTTTAATGGGGAAAGTAATTCAGTAGGTAGGTGGAATAACACCGTTGCACCAGTGAAGTAAGGAAGGGTTAAGAGTGTGGGTTGGGGCAGGAAGGTGGCATTTAGGGGAGGGGTGTGTGGATGGAAAGAGCTGGAATCTAAAAGCCAGTGTGCACGGGTGGCCTCCTCTGCCTCCCTTTTCCTCTTCTTCCACCAAAAGCATCCAAATTTTGCTTTAGGGACCTGACCTCTACATCAGCCTCATAGTATTTAGTATTTAGTAATAAATTAGTTATATAGTAATTAGTTCAGAAATATGCAGGTGACCCTCTTTGGGCCAATAAGAAACAAGGAGGCATTTGCTGGGGCTTCTCCGGGAAAGAAGTTTCTTTACGGCTCCCCAGGAGCTATCAGAGGTGACAGTCTTTCTCCCCCTAAAGAGAGTAGGGTAAGAATGCGGAGCCTGGAATAGCTACAGCCTTTTTATGCCAGCTTGTGAATGAGCCTATCACAGTGGGGAGAGCAGAGGCAAATGAATCGCAGAGAAACTGTTCTAGTACCCTGACGGCACTGAGAACCTCTGACTCAACCTCTGCACTCTAGTCATGGGAGTCTATAAATCTCCTTTTTTTAGTATAGACCACTTTGTGCAGGGATTTCTATAGCTTGACCCCATCACAATATCCCTCAATGATACAGAGAGGACAGACAAAAATGAGTTAATCTTTAAAAATAGAAAACTGGTGAGAAATTATTGCCAGACAGGATTAATTTTATCTCAACTATTTGATAATATGAGAATTGGCTTTATAACCAAAAGCATAAGGAAGAAAATAAAGTGAAAAAGAAGATTATCATCTATAAGTGATACAGCAGCACATGGTATTAAAACCAAAGATCTTACTTATGGCCATGTGGTGCTGCTTATTTCTTTTTTTCCAGAATTGTTGCTTGCAATAAAGAACCATGACTGAAAAATGCTCCCTGAAAAATGAAATTCAAAGATTTAAAGAATATTGAAAATCATACACAAATTTATTTTTACAACAATGGGATCCTGATATATATACTATATTACAACCTGAGTTTTACACATAGCATTATGCAACAGACATATTTCCATTGTCCATAAATGAAGATTATATTATTCATTTACTAACAGTTTCACATATATATATATGTTTTTACAAAGGGTTATTTGTAGGGCAGTAAAGGCCAAGAGTTTAAAGCCAAAAGCGCATGCTCAGATCTTGGCCCTATTCCTTACCTCTCAAATACTCTCTGGTTCCTCATTTCTGTTTTGCAATTTCAATGAAAAGTTGCCTCCATAGTTTTTAGCACAATGCCTGGCACAGGTAATGAGAGTTCCTATCATCATTTTTAACATTATTAACATACTGTATGCTTCAGATATGGAATAGAATCAGTCTGTATCTGGACATAATAGGGAAAAAAAATCAGTGAGAAGTAACAAGAAATAACCAGAAATGATCATATTCCTTCATATAAAATTATATCACTAATTTGAGAGTCAAATAATTTTTATGGCATAATTGATATAAAATTTGACTGATGAGATTATTCAAACATTGAACAACGTATGCCCCCTATTTGATTCCTTCCGCCATCCACAAATTAAAATGAACAAAAACATAAGAGTGGAGTTTATGGTCTTTATGAAAAAGTGATTTTCTCTGTGTCCTTAGGCAAAATGCCTTCAATTGACACAGGCTCCATCTGTACTCCAGGCAAAACTGCACGTTCTTCTTTTTTTAAATGTGTGTTTTAAAAATACCATTTGGCACCTACCCTACAAAGCTTAAAAATTAGCTTTTGGAAAAAAAAATCACCCAAAATGTTGCCTCTCATGTAGAAGCAAGCAAATTGGATTCATGTAAATGATCCTTATGAAATGTCTTTAAGTCTGTATTCCAACAATTGCATTTTTTAAAATACACATTGATTTGCTTTTAAAATTCAGTCTCCTTACATGTTTTCCTCTATTAGAAAAGAATCTGAATTATACAAGTATATCTTGCATTAAGAAACTTAGTAAATGAGAAATTTCATTTTTTCACTAAATTTACTACTACTATTTTCTATAATTTACATCATAGAAAAATTAGGGAGTAATTATTTACTCCTTAAAATGATTTTCAAAAATAATTCAAAGTAAAATACCTTTAAGGAGAAAACTTGCCAAGGGAACTAAAAACATGATTTAAATTTAATACAACTTTTCTGAAACTCATCTACTATGTATAGTAACAAAACAATGA
>VBSM01001265.1:16384364-16466649 GCA_008086735.1 Cheirogaleus medius
GCAATATACCTAACCATAATATTTATACCCCCATAATATGCTGAAATAAAAAAAAAGATGAGACTATTTTGTATAGTGTGTATTAATTATGTTTTTCATTTTCTGTACCTTATGATATTTTGACATCTTAAAAACCTTGTTGGCAGGAAAGAGACTGCCTCTCCAAGGCTGGCCAATTCTTAGAGACAATAAAGAGCTCAGGGGTACACATATGCCAACAAACCAACCTGGAGTCTAGATGCCCAACAATCCCTTTTATCTAACTGACACACACCAAGCCAACATTCTCCCTTGCTGCATCATCTCCGAGCCAGGTACCAGGCAACCAGAGACCACCCGTATAACCCAAAAGCCCATCAAAATTATTAAAGCTAGCCAATCCTAGGGTGTTTATTCTGCCCTGCCTTGTCTTCCCCACAGAATCCTTAATAAAGGCCCTTGCCTAAACTTTCTCCTCTCTCCTGTTTCTCCCTCCTACCAAAAGTTGGTGCTTCCTTTGTGGCCCTGCATGGTGTGGTATGTCCCCATCTCTTGGAAAATGTAAGTAATAAATCTTTCAATGACATTGGCCTCTTTGTGCTGTCACCTCCATAAAGTAAAGTCATTAAGACATAGTGGTAAGTATAGTTGTCCCTCCATATCTGTGGATTCCAAATCCCTGTATTCAACCAATTGGGAATTGAAAATATTTGGGAAAAAAAAATCCCACAAAGTTCCAAAACACAAAACTTGAATTTGCCATGTGCCAAGTACTATGCTAAATTCACGTGAATGAAGTGATGTATAGGTATTGTATTAGGTATTATAAGTAATCTAGAAATGATGTAAAGCATACAAGAGGATGTGCCTAGGTCATATGCAAATACTACACCATTTTATATAAGGGACTTGAGCATCCTTGGATTTTAGTATCCACCAGGGGTCCTGGAACAAATCCCCCATGGATATTAAGGGATGACTGTCTCATGAAAGCAAAAATAGAGGGGTCGTTACAGAGAAAAGCTGAAGGATACTTCTTCAGGGTGATGGTGAGAAAACGTTTCTCTAAGGAGGTCATATTCCAGCAGAGACCTGCATGGTGGAGGGAGCCAGCCAAGCAGAGAATGTTCTAAGCAGAAGTAATAGCAAGTGCAAATATCCTGAGGCAAGACTAGTTTTGCTTGGTCAGTGAACAGGAAGGCCAGGTTGGCTGAAGCAGAGAGGGACAAGAAGAGGTGGGAGAGGTAGAAAAGGCAAAGTTCATGGAGGGCCCTGGAATAGAGTGGACCAGACACACATGTAAATGTGCACGACAATGCATTGTGAACAGTACATAATATTTGCGTTTCTCTCAAAGTCTTTGAGGATAAAATACTGGTGAACCCAAAAATTTAAATCTCTGGTGCAATTCTAGGAACTATAGCACAGCAAAGATAATTACTCTTCTGGGTGGATGTGTTTGATAAAACCCCTTCAGTTGCACTCTGGTCTTCCTCCTATGTTTCTTCCAAAGTGAGTCTTTGTAAATTGAAGGAGCACTGCTTTTATCCAGCAGTATTGAGTGAAATTATAAATGTTACAGCGTGCATAATAAGGGCAAAAACCAAGTGCAAAAAGCATATTCCTTTGTGGTTTGTGGTGGGGGTTGAGGATGGTAATGAGCAGGGGGTAGGGAAGAGGTGGTTTTCCTTAATAGAGATTTTGTTGAAGCCAAGCTTACCAGCTGTTGGGTTCAAAGCCTGCACATGACTCGTGATGTGCAAGCTGGGCCTGAATGCTGCTTACAATGAAAACTAGGTGGCTTCGTCCTGACAGCTTTTTAAAATCAGAAGCAAGAAGATGCACCTACATTTTCAGTTTGATGTGACATAAGTATGTTTTCATTTATTTACTAAGTTCATAAGAATATTTCATTTCTAGGTTCATAAAACAGACTCTAGGTATTATAGGGAAAGGATTTTTTTTTTAATTCCCCTTTTCCCATAATGCAAAATATTTTCTTTTGAACAAAGCTTGAGCTGCAGCTTTACTCAAATGAAAGGGTGTGGGTGGAGAATAGTTTATTAACAACAATAATATGAGCCAAGCTTTAAGCTTAGGCTGTACAATTTTATACACTTATTTTTTTATTACAACCCTGTTTTGCAGCTGCTATTATTTTCCTCACTTTATAGATGAGCAAACTGGAGTTCAGAGAGCTTAAATTACTAGGCCAAGGCCAAACAGGGAGTGTGGACCCAGATGCCTGGTGGACCTTGCATCCAACCCAGGTCTATTTGGCCCCAGTCTGCATTTCCCACCATACAACCCTGTCCCCTAAGATGCCTTTTAACCATCTGCAGAATAGGAGTAGGCCTACTCCACCTTTCGTTGCTATTGTCATGAACAGAGGATACAAATGGTGGCTTGCAAAATACCCTCCAGATGGCAATTTTAAAATAAGAAAATAAAAGGAAGCCACACATTGGGCTGCACCCCAGCTCATTTGCAGGCCTCACCTCAGGTGCAAAGCAAGTGGCTTTCCTGGTGTTGAGTGGGGAAGAATATGCACCCTATGAACACCAACTCTGCAACTTTTCCTTTTTATGGAACTGGGTTTAACGTATGCATTTCAAGGTAAAGGAGTTTCTCATTTAGTAGAGAAAGTAGCACTTTTAAAGTACTTATGCTAAGGTCTAGACCAATAATATAATATCATATATTCTCTCTGTAATACATTCTGTCCATAATATCTTCTCTCTTTAATATATTCCAAATGTAATTCCCCTAATATATTTCTCTAAGGTAATAGGAATCATAACAATCCACTAAATGTTGATTTTCTGTACATTTATATTTATTCCACACTATATTTCAAGAGGTTATGAGGCACCTTAAATTAAGCAAACAATTTAACATTATACAAAAGATTTAAAATAGGTGACTACATAACGCAAAGAGAACAGGCAGGAAAGTAAAATGGAAACAGAGAGGTTATGTTACCTGATGCATGTGATTTGAAGATCTTTATCCATTGTAGAATTCGTGGGTGTTATCCCGTTTGATCCTTGACACAACCCTGTGAAGTAGAAAGGCTAGAAATTATTAACCCAATTTTATAGATGAGGAAACTGAGGTATGAAAAGCTTAAATGATCCTCTTAAGGTGACAGAACTAGTAAAAAAAAAAAAAATAGACTGATTCTAAGTTTTCTTAACTGCCAGCCCAGAGCTCAATGAATTCTGATGCCCAAATTGCTAGGGTGGGAGAGATCCCACGGAAAGTAGGGATGTGAGTGAAGCATTTCTTGGCCCACTTGATTCTTTTTTTCAGCCTGTCTTCAGGTGTCATTCAAAGCCCACTTGGTGCTTGTTGGTCGCCCAGAACCCCTTGCCAGAGCTGTTGCCCTTCCCCACTTTTCACCTCACCCCACGACTTGGACTTGCCTCCTTGAATAACATAAACCACCCCTATGTCATGAAATTACTCAATTCAGTTTCCAGGTCCCTTGGTGCCGATTCCTGGCTAGGTGAGTGTTAGCTAAACGTGTTTGTTAAGGCAAATCACAAGCCAAAGGGAATTATAGAGAATGATGTTTTGTTCTCAATAAAATAGACATTTTTCACAAGAAGGCTGTCCAAGACCAGAGTGGGCTACTCAGGTGAGGGGAGGCATTGGTAGATCTTGAGTTCCCATCCCTGCAATGGCTCCAGCACAAGCCCACCTGTCACGGATGGATAGTGCAGGGGATCACCTTGGCCTCGACTAGTTGCATTAGATACCTCCAACCTGCTTCCAGATCCTTCGGTCTCTGATTCTAAAGGAACCTGTGTTGCGGTGCCAGTATAGCCCTGCCTCATGCCTCTCAGGCATCCTGTTCACGAGAGCCTTTTGGCATGAGTGCCCTCAATCAAAGGTGCGACTACAAGGGGAAGAATTCTCCAGGCCCCCTGGGGATGGGGTTGGAGAGACTTTAACCCTCTTAAATTATGCCATGGAAGAAGCCACCAAGCCCATATAACCTTGTCGTGTGGGATAACCAGGCTCTGCTTATACATTCTTTCTAAAGCTTCTTTTTATAGGTTGCTGTTTAAAGGCTTTCCCCCAAATCACCGAATTGTATCTCTATTTTTTAAAGCTTAAAAGCATTTCTCAGCACATTTGAATACTGGGAAACTTCTTAGCATTAAAGCAACCTTACACGTTAGTCTGCTATGATGTCACGGTGGTTGTCTCCACCAAGAACAGCAGTGGAGGCTGGAATAGGAAGGAGTGGAAGAGCAATTTCTCAGCCTGTGTGCCTCCTGCCAGAGGGGCTCATTTTAGGATTTTTAAGACACATATGTTGACAAGGCTGTTCCTAAGAGGATCATAAAAAGAGGTCGGGGGAAGCAAAGTAAATGCAGAATCATGGAACACATAGATAAGTGTGTCAAAGGCTTGGACACAAGGACACATGTTTCTGTGTCCCACATCACTCCTAGCCAAGGGGCAGACACTCCCCTGCCTCCCCACTGTATTCACCTCATCCCTCATCCAACCGACTCCAGTGTTACTTGTGCCAACAAACACATGTGTTGAACACCTATTTTGCACTAAGCATGTCCTGGACACTAGCTTTATGGAGCTTATGGTCTTCCTGAGGATGAAAATTATAAATGTATTTATTTATGTTGCACCCTGTTCAGAAAATAAAGACAGGTTACAGAGAAAGAGCAAGGATAACAACATAAAATGAGGCTAATATAAAAATGCAAGCCATAGATGAGTAGATAAACAAAATGTGTCTCATATATATATACAATGGAATATTATTTAGCCTTTAAAAAGAAGGAGATTCTGACACATGCTACAACATCCATGAACCCTTGAGGACATTATGCTGAGTAAAATAAGCCAGACACAAAGGAACAAATGCTGTATGATTCCATTTATAGGAGTTCCCTACAGTAGTCAAATTCATGATACAGAAAGCTGTATGATGGTTGCCATGGGCTGGGGAGAGGCACGAATGGGAAGTTACTGTCTAATGGACTTGGAGTTTCAGTTTGGGAAGATGAAAAACTTCTGGAGTTGGATGTTGGTGATGGTTGCACAACATTGTGAATGTACGTAATGCCATGGAATTGTGCACTTAAAAATGGTTAAAAGGTCAATTTTATGTTATGTTATATATATTTTACCACAATAAAACAAAAGACACTGGACTCCACAGGCTTAGAACAAAAATATCTCATTAATACTTTTTTTACATTAATTACAAGTTGACACGATACATTTTTGGATATGGTAGGTTAAATTTAACATATTATTATTATTTTAAATTTTTTAAAATGCAAACCACAGATGAAGAATTATAAAATCAAATAGCTTGAGGAGGGCTAGCAGGTACATACACATGTGAAGTGGCAAGTGGTGTTTACAACAGGGAGTGGGTATGTTTGAGGCAACCAAGAGACTATATGCCTAGGCTTAAAACATTCAGATTAAATGTTTAAAAAGCAAATAAAACATGTCCTCAGTCTCAATGACCTGGAGGTAACAGTTACTGACATCTGACAAAAAAGGTTATGCAGTTGCTAAAAGGGTGCAAATTTGGCTTGAGCTCACTAGCGGCCAAAGTGAAAAGAGAAATCTAGCCAGTTGCACAGTTTACAAAGTAATGAGAAAAAAACTAAGCAGTTATTCAGAAGCACATGTACCTGTGATATTGAGATAGGAAAGAAATTTCTCCCGAGGGTCTTACAGAAAAAACACTTGAAGGTAGTGAACAACACCCTTAGAGGTTGGGGCAAGTCCCATGGGATTTTTCTTAACCCATTCCTCATTTGGGGCTCATTATTTCACAGAACAGTGTCACAAAACCAGTTCTGCCAAAGGCCAGTGGTCTAGTAGGAGGCAGAGTAGTGCTGAATGAATGGTAGAGATGATGAGAGATATGAGTGCTATTGGTGTTCAAATTCCCTGAGGGATCATCAATAAAGCAAGGCTTTCTAAAGGCAGTTGGGCAACAGCTAGAGCTTTAGGAAAGGCAGGATTTAGATTCCTGCCTGGTACATAGTGGGTACTCAGGAAATATCAGTTGCATGAATGAGTAGGTAGATGTCTTAGTCCATTTGGGATGCTATAACAAAATATCTTAGACTGGGTAATTTATAAACAACACAAATTTATTCCTCACAGTTTTAGAGGCTGGGAAGTTCAGGACCAAGGTACCAGCAGATTCAGTGTCTGGTGAGGGCTTGTTCTCTGCTTCATAAGTGGTGCCTTCTAGCTTAGTTCTCACATGACAGAAGAGGCAAGGGAGTACATTGGAATCTCTTTTATAAGAGCACTAATCCCATTCATAAGAGTAGAATCTGCATGACTTATTTACTTCCCAAAGTCTCTACCTCTTAATGCTATTACAATGGTTTTTAGGTTCCAGCATATGAATGGGGAAGCGGAGGACCAACCTTCAGATATTAGCAGTAGAGATGAAAAAAAATACAGATATTTCAAGGCCAAAGGGGTAGAGAGAGCATTTTGGAGGGCAACCTGGCTGGAGGATATTAGTCAGAAATTTCTTGGTGGCAAGTGACAAAAATCTAACCACCTTGATTGGAAAAAAATATGAAAATGAACTGAAAGCGTATTGGAGTGTCTCACATCATTAAAAGAAAGAGTTGAACACTAAATATGATGAAGGCAGGATGAAGGTGGGCCTCCATGGTAGACACAGAGATGTGCCACCCAGATCCCCTTTCAGAGAAGGATATGTTTCCCCAGATGCTGGCCATATGGTCAGTACATAGCCTTCAGCTGTCAGCTAGCTACTTCAGAGTTTGCTTCAGCTGCAGAGAGTTGCCTCATCCAAGAACATGCCCTTCCCTGAGCAGCCCACATCCAGTGACTGATCATCATGAGAGTGTAAAGGCCAGGCTGTCTCAGCCCATACAGGACTATTGCAATGGGCAGTTTATGCTTCAGAGTTCTCTATGGAGTTGGCCAAGTCCTTGTCAGACCTGCAGTGAGTTCAATTTCTCCCTCTACCCGATCTTGCTCCTCCTTCTCCTTTCCATGAATGTTGCTCCCTAAAAAATATCCTACACACCAAACTCTATCTTCGATGGAACCTAACCTTAAATAGCCAAAGAAATGTGAACAAAGGACTCAAATGCCACCAGGATGCTCTCTCTGTCTCTCATTTTTCCTTCCCTCTGGATCTCTGCTTCTGTCTCTTCCACTCCAGATTGCCTTTCTCCAAATATTAGAAAACCTGATCACAAAGAGTTTCTGTTAATGTTAGGCACAGAAATGGTAAAACTGTTATTGCTCAGTTTCTGATTTAAAAAAAAAATGTTTCGTATCCCAGAAAAGGATAACGAATAGCTCAGCTGGATGTCAAGGCATTACAATTGGCCAGGCTTGGGGTCAAAAACTGCTTCTCAGGAATAGGATCATATAAGAACAAACATGGTGGCCCATTGACCCATGGGGTTTTGGGGCGGGTTGCTGGGGAAAAAAACATGATGATTTCCTCTACATTTTGGGGAGTAGTAGCCATTGCCATTGAAAGATTAATTGAAAGATTAATTTGAGATTTTGAATGTCAAGTATAAGAGATAAAATATCTTTAGGTCATTGGTTTTCAAACAAACACTTTAAATAACAGGACTCTTTTTCAAACAAAACTTACTCAGGAGCACCAACATATTAAGTAGATTAACAATAGAGCTACTGATTTGAGAGGAAGTAAGGGCCCTAGAATCCAGTCTCTTGTCCTTCTGTAATTGTATTTCCCAGAAACCAATGAGTCAGCTCATTCACGCATCCAACAAATATTCACTGCACGCTTCTGCCTCAGGCATTGTGCTAGGTGCTGGAGAGACATTGGTAGAGTAAAAACAAACACAATCCGTATTTCTGGAGCATATTATGTATATTCCTAGGATGCAATTTGAAACCCACTAATATGGGCAATTTTGAAGGCATAGGAAGAATAAAAATAAAGGATAGGGGTAGAAGAGTGATGCTTTAGGAATACTGACCTGTTGGTTTTAGGTGTTGTCAACTTGATTTGGGGAAGACGGATCATGTCAATTAATTAGAAGACCATTGCAATAGCCAAGACATGAAATGTGGGGTTTAAATTAAAGAAAAGGCAGAGGAAATGAAAAGGAAGGATGGATAAAAGAAATGGAATATAAGAAAAATGGATGAGTCTTGGAGACAACCTCTTAATGGATCTGGCTAGTGTCTTTTAATGCATGATTAAAACAATCCGACATACATTTATAGGTAGTAGGTCCCCCCACACACTTTTTCCACTCAATCAAATGTGCAATATATTCCAAGCCACATTGCTGCACCTATGTATTAATCATTCTGCATTCTCGACAGCTCATTTCAGTCCCATTCTCTCAGCACCCTGACCACTTACACATACTTCTCATGGTTCCAAGTACAACACTCTTTCCTGGCTGATGGCAGCCCACACCATTCCTCATGTCCTCTTTTATACAGCTGTAATCAATATTAAGTTCCTGAAAATTTATGGTTCAACTAATATCAAATGCTCCTTTAGCCAAGATATTGTTCTCAGGAACTTATTTTGTGTCATATGAAAAAAACATTAATTTCCTTTTATGTTTTAAGTTCATGTATGGTTCAATGTGTGATTATAGGAGATAAGGTCCATTTTTATGGCCTTTGTGATGACTCAGTATTCTTAAAGCATCTTGAATGAGGATGCTTGCATAACTACCCCCTTGTATATTCACTTTGCAATTTAGATTTTCTAAGAATTTTGCAAAATTACCTCTTGAAATGTCCTTAGGAATTATTGTTCCATTGCTCCACCCCACTCACACTTCACAGTTCAGGAAAACTGAAGAGACTACAGCCTCCTGAGTAGCTAGGATTACAGGTGCATGTCACCATGTCTGGCAATCTTTTTATTTTTATTTTTTGTAGAGATAAGATATTGCTATGTTGCCCAGGCTGGTCTCAAACTCCTGGCCTCAAGCTATCCTCCTACCTCAGCCTCTCAAAGTGCTGGGATTACAGGTGTGGGCCATGCCTGGCCTCAGTTTACTATTAATATAAGTTCATTTATAAATGTAATACAATCCCAATATAAATCCCAACAAGGTACTTTATAGAGTTAGACAAGTTGATACTGAAGTTTACATGGAGAAATAACATGTAAGAATAGGTAAGAAACACTAACCAAAGAAAAACTACAAAAGAGAGCTAGTCTTATTAGATATTAAAATTAATATAAAACTTCCATAATTAAAATCAGTTGGTATTGGTGCACGAATACACAAATAAACCAATGGAATGGAATAGAAAGTCCTGGATTAGATTCTAAAACATGGAAACTTAATATGTGATAAAGGTGACATCTCAAACCACTGGGGTAAAGATGGATACTTTTTAATAAATGGTACTAAGACAAGTGGGTAGCCATTTGGAGGAAGATAAAATTAGATCCATATCTCACATCATCCATATGAGTAAATTCCAAATGGATTAGGGATCTAAATATTTAAAAATGAAACTGTAAAAGTACTAGAAGAAACCATGGGTAAGTTCCTTTCTAACCCTCATGTAGTGAAAAGCTTTCTAAAGACAACTAAAAATCCAGAGAAAATAAAAATAAAGGCAATAAAAATAAAAAATCAGAGGCAACAAAAAACAAGATAGATAAATTTTACTCCACAAAAATAAAAACCATTTTACAGAACAAAAGTACCATAAAGAAAGTTAAAAAGCAACTAACAAAACTGAGAGAAAAGATTCACAACATATACCACAGACAAAGGGCTAATATTCCTAACATATAAAGAGCTCTTAATAATTCAGGTACAAAGAACTAAAAACTCAATTTAAAAACTGGGAAAAGACATGAATGGCAATTCACAGAAACTAGTTATTAAAAATAGCCTTCAGATATATGGAAAAATGCCCAAACTCATGATTACAGAAATATGAATTAAAATAACACTGAGTATCATTTCGCACCTATCAGACTGGCAAAACTTTAAAAATATGACAATATATTCTACTGGTGATGCTGAGAGGGAAAAGTCATTCTCATACATTCCTGGTGCAAATACAAATTGTTATAACTCTTCTGGAAAGAAATTTGGCAATACCTAACCAAACTACAGGTTATTTTTACCTCTCAACCCAGCCATGCCACTTCTAGGAATCTACCCTGAAGATATACTTCCAACAGTACAAAAATACATTAACACAGTGTTATTTGTTGCAGCATTGTTTGTAGCTGTAAAATACTGGAAACTACTCAAATGCTCATACCTATGAAAGTGGTTGAATAAGCGATGGTACATCTATACCATGGAATACTATGCAATGGTAAAAAAAGAATAAGGAAGATCCCTATGAACAAAATGGAGTGATTTCCAGGACATACTGGTAAGTGAAAAAAAAGCAAAGCCTGAAGAGTATCTCTAGGATGTGAGAGGATATAAGAAAATACATAGGTATGTTCTCATTTGTGCAAAGAAATAAAAGAAGGTTAAATAGAAACTAAATAAAATGGTTACCTATAGGAACAAGTGGGAAAAGGGCAGAAAGAGGTTGAGAATGGGAACAGAGTCCTGGGGATGAGGAGGGAATGACACTTCTCTAAGTATATCTTTTTGTATAGCTATGCCTCTTAAAACCATAGTAATGTTCCATAAACTCTTCACATACCCAAAAAATAAACAAAAATTTAAAACCAATCAGGACGTGAGGAAAGGAAAATTCAGAATGAAGCCAAAAACACTAACAAATGAACTTTTCTGTTCTAAAAATGAATAATATAACCACACTGAAATGGATGGGGAGGATAAGAATCAACCTAAGTAAGTACGGAAAATAGTATCTTGATAGGATAATATGAGGCTAAAGAAAAAGAACATTGCGTAACTGGTCAGACACCAACTTAACCAACAGATAGAGGTAAACGTCACCAGCAATAAGACATGTCAACATCATGAACGCATTGATGTGATACACTAAGAAAGATACAAGAGCACTTTTGTAGTGGTCTTGCCAAAAACACACAGCCTCAATCCACTCATGAGAAAACATCAGACAAATCCAAACTGAGTGACATTCTACAAATTAACTGACCGGTACATCTCAAAAGTGTAATTGTTACCAAAGACAAGGAAAAACTAAGGAACTGTTGTAGACTGGAAGAGACTAGGGAGAAATAACATCTAAATGCAATGTGGGCTCGTCATTGGAATCCAAGTACAGAATATAATTGTCACTGATGGAAAAATTGGTGAAATTTAAATAAGGCCTGTTGTTGAGTTGCCAGTATTGTACCAGTGTTCTTGATCATTATATTACAGTTATGTAAGATGTTAACTTTAAGGGATGTGGGGTAAGGGATATAAGGGAATTCTGTACTACCTTTGCAAGTATTCTGTAAGTTTAAAACAAAAATCTAAAACTTTTTTAAAAGACCTCAGTGGGAGGTAGAGGGGGCCATTACGTCTTATGATGTCAGGAACCCCCAGCAGGGCTGGTATCCCAGTCCTTGAAAGTCTGTGGCCTTTTGTGCCTATGTGCATATAGAGAGCTTCAGCCTGGGCCTGCCACAGGGCTGAAGAACATTACCTCAACTCTAGTGGTGAGGATGAAATAATTACTAAGCTCTAGGGTTCCCAGTTACCATTCTGCCTTCTCCCTGACCTTGAATAATAATAAGAACCTCATAGTCAGCTACTAATTCATAATAAGTGACCATCTGACCTGATCTGAAATTTCATTGTAGAAAGATTTTCCAAGCAAATGTGAAAAATAAGACGTGCTTAGTCTATTTTTTTAAGTTAAAAAATGTACATTGCAGCTTTATTTATAATAACTAAGGCATGGGAAAACAATTAATGTTCAAAACTAGGAGACTGGTTAATAACGTATGGTATATCCATACACTGGAATGCCAAAAAGCAATTTAAAATGTTGTAGACTATTTAATAATATTCCATACCATGTTCCCCTGAAGTTAAATCGGTTAAAAATATGTACATACACAATTCACCTATCAATCTACTACTTACAGATAATAAGATTACAAGAGGGAAAATTTGGAAAAATGTCCTCTAACTAAAATCAGTAGTTACCACTGATTGGTGATCATGTATTTTTTTCTAATTTAAAAAATATTATTTTAAAAATAAAGCAAGGAGACTTCTGGTTTTAATATGATGGAATAAAGACAACTGTTTTCCTTCTCTTTACCAAAGTCATTCTGCAACAACAAGTAGAAGGAATACAGAAATGCAAACTCCATCCTTGAGAAAACTAGAAAACAATTGCAAATCTGAATCACGCTATGTAAGGAAGGGGCTTCCCAGTGTAGACACCACTAGAGAAGCCCACGGGAAGACAAAGGTGGAACCCGTCTGAAAATGCGGAGCTCAGACAAAGCCTACAGAGCACCTGTTCTCCTAAGTAGTGGGAGAACAACCACCAATTCCTTCTCTAATCAATGGTACTGGAACATGCAGGCTTACAGAGGAAGCTTCTTTGGTGCTCATTTGACACCCTAAAGAAGCAGGGAAGCTGGGGATGAGAGCAGAATCGCACAGACGTGACATCTCAACAGGAAGCAATTTATTGGTGAGACGAAGCAGGGTGGAGGAAGACTTTGAACTACAAGCTGACACCTTTGATTCTCAGTGAAAAACTAAAGGCGAAGCAATTCCCTTGTACACCCACATACTCTCACACCACCCTGTGTTATAAGAAGCTTTATTATCATATCAGTTAAGATTAAGCTCAGCTATACAACACAAAAGCACCCAAAGCTTTAATACAATCTATGATTATTTTTCTCTCATTTAGAAAAAGTTTGAATGTTCTAAAATTGATTGCGGTGATGGTTGCACAACCTTGTGAATAAACTGAAACCCATGAGATTGTACACTTTCAGTGGGTGAATTGTATGATACGTGAATATCTCAATAAAGCTGTTTCTTTTAAAAAAAAAATTCAAGAATAGGATTTGTATGGTGGCTTCATGGCATCATCAGGGAACCAGGTTCCTAACTTTCTGCTCTGCTGCCCACTGTATATGGCTTCATCTTCAAGTCACCTCATGATTTTAGATGACTTCTGGAGCTACAGTCATTAAACTCATATTCCAGGCTGCAGAAATGAGGAAGAAGGCCCCATTCTCCTTCTATGTTCAAGGAGCTTACCCAGAAGTCACACCCAACACTTTTGCTTTATATGTTCTTGGACAGAGTTTAGTCACATGGCCATAACCAGCTATATGGAAAGCTGGAAATTTTAGGGGTTTTGCTGGGCACAATGACAATGAGTAGAATCTGGTTTCTAACATTATATAATAGAAGGGAGAAACAAATGTTGGAGAATGCAACTAGTAGTTTCTGCCACAACCATGAACCAGAGAGAAATTCTTTATAGGTCAGAAACACAACCCTGTTCTGTCTCCTGCAAATAGCTAGTTAGAAATAACTTATCTCATTCAAAGTTGTTATTAACAAATCTCTCCCTATTCCCTACTTCCTCCTACCTTTCCCAGCCTCTAGTATCCTCTGTTCTACATTTTACTTCTATGAGATTCATTTTCTTAACACACATATGAGTGAGAACGTGCAGTATTTAACTTTCTGTTCTTAGCTTTGTTAAAGGATACAAAATTATGGCTAGATAAGAAGAATAAGTTCTAGTGTTCGTATGCAGTGATCCCCAAACTTTTTGGCACCAGGTGCCAGTTTCATGGAAGACAATTTCTCACTGACTGGAGGCAGGGGGGGATGGTTTCAGGATGATTTAAGTGCATTACATTTATTGTGCACTTTATTTATATTATTATTACATTGTAATATATAATGAAGTAATTATTTAACTCACCATAATGCAGAATCAGTGAAATCCCTGAGCCTGTTTTTCTGCATTAACCTGTATTTGCAGCTGCTCCCCAGCACTAGCATCACTGCCTCAGTCCCACCTCAGATCATAGGCATTAGATTCTCATAGGAGCATGCAACCTAGATCCCTGTCATGCACAGTTTACAGTAGGGTTCATGCTCCTACAAGAATCTAATGCCACTGCTGATCTGATCGGAGAGGAGCTCAGGCGGTGATGCAAGTGATGGGGAGCTGCTGTAAATACAGATGAAGCTTCATTCACTCACCCACCACTCACCTCCTGCTGTGAGGCCCAGTTTCTAATGGGCCACAGACCAGTGTTGGTCATGAGCCAGGGGTTAGGGACTGTAGTTCTATAGCACTGTAGAATGACTATAGGTAACAATAATATATGGTTTCAAATAGCTAGAAGGAAGATAGTGAATATTCCCAACACAAAGTAATGATAAATGTTTGAGATGATGGATATTCTAATTACCCTTATCTGATCACTATACATTATATGTATCACAATATCACTATGTACCCCATAAATATATACAATTATTATGCCAATTTAAAATTTGTTTAACTTTTAAAAATGGATAAAAAACAAAGATAAGTAATGATTAAAAAGAAACCATTACATAAACTACATAAACATATTACAAGAAAAAGGAGGAAAGAAACAGAAAAAACAAATGGCACCTGAAAAGAATGTTTACTGAAAAAAAAGTGTGGACACCAGGCAGATAAAGTTGTGATCAATCATATTTGCCCTATACTCCAAGAATTTAATAAAACTTTTAACACTTTCAAAACAGAGATACAAAAGCCAGGGAAAGGATGAATAGCTATTACTGAAAATATTATAAGGTATATAGAATATACAGCTAAAAAAGTGAGCAAAATGAAATAAACATGAAAAAATTCAGAGCTATAGAAGCCCAACAAAGTGAAAGAAAAATGTGGATATCTGGTGTTTTTGGATTACAGGTTTTCAATTCTGTATTTAATCAAGATAACATTTAAAATAAACAACAAAAAAGAATTAAATGTACAGTATGCCAAGAAAAAACTGATGTAGAACTGACACTAACATATAGCCTAGAAGTTACTAGATTTCAGAGATAAATAAAGAATCCTTTGGGTACACAGCCCAAAAGACCAAGTCATTAATGTGGATGTTGGAAGGGTAGTTGGGAATCAAATTGACCTCTGACATCTCTACTGCATCACTTAACATTAGAATGCAAAGGCACAATGCCTACAAATGTCTTACAGTTGTTGGATTTTAACTAACTAAACCAGTCAGAAAATTTTTTAAGAACCAGATTATTTTCAGCTTGGTAAATATTTTCAGCTTGGTGGGTCTTAACAATCTCTGTCACAACTACTCAGTTCAGCTGTTGTGCCTGAAAGCTGCCCTAGACAATGTATAAATCAATGGGTGTGGTTGTGTTCCAATAAAACTTTATTTATAAAAACAGTTAGCCTGCTGGATTTGGCCCATGGGTGATGATTTGCTGACTCCTGAGCTAAGCTATCTCTCAAGTATAAAGGCAAACGGTAAATATTTTTGAGGTTGTGAGATCTTCAGTGGCAAAAGCCACATAAACTAAAGTGTTAGAAGACAAACTTCAGTGGACAAAAAAAATAAATGAAGAAATTGAAGCAAAAATGCTGGCAAGAAATAAAAAGCTAAAATATGCTCTACTACCTGGAGAACAAAAAAAGAGACATACCTTCCGGCTCCTTTGGCAGCAAGTGCCTTAGAAGCCCCATGACGTGAAAGGATAATTCAAGAAACCAAGACATCTGTTGGAAGCCATAAAAATTATGATCAGTTCTAAATAAAGAAGGTGATGTCACATTCACAGAGCCCTTTTAAAAACATCTAGCAATTCACAGGGATATTTAGATTGTTAACCCACGGTGACAGCTGAAGTAAGAGGGCCTCAGTTTTTCACAAATGTAAAATGAATGAAATCAGAGGTTCCTTAGCCTTGGCCACTCATCAGAATCACCTGAGGCATTGTTTTTCATGCCTAGGACTAAGTCCCATCCCAGACCACTTAAATTAGAATTTCTGGAGATAGGAAAGATAGCATTTTTTAAAGCTCCCCAAATATTCAAATATGCAGCCAAGGGGGAGAACCACCAGATTAGACAGTTTTTGAGGTAGTTATCAATTCAGATATTCTATAAATATATGTGTATATAATATATGTATAAAGAATTATCCAAAACTTAGGAATTCAGAAATTGCTACATAAAAGAGGCTAAACTACTTAGGCATTCTAGATGTGTATTTTTTTTTAATAACAGAACTTTAAATTATAGTTCATACTGGTCTAAGTCACAGGGACTTCTAAAGAAAACCTAAAGACTTAATATCATCCTAATGTGAAGACTGGTAATGATACATGAATAAAGAAGTAGGCAACTCCTTCTGACAAGGTAATCAATTCTGTATTTCAAAAAGAAAAGTGTCCCTGTCAAGTAAGTTGTAAAATGTCAAATGTCCCTTAGTTTTGAAAGTGGAATGTCCTTGGGATGATGTTTGTTTATTTTTAAAAAGCATTTCAATAAGACTGGTCTCTAATCTATTTATTGAATTGCTTATTTCCAAAACTGAGCAAAGTCAGAGAAAGATTTAAACACATGAAGAAAAATAAGTAAATTGAAATAGAGAAACTAAATATTTTCCTGAGAAACCAAATAATCACTGATGACGAGGGTGACAATAGTTCCAGTTGCCCATAATAATCCTGATGTGTACCTGTTATTCCAGAGTAATTATTAATAATGCTCCCTTCTGTAACACATTTTCTAGTGTAGGCAAAAAATTATATGGCAACTCTACTATTGATGCTAACACTGATAAATGAGTCATATCTCTTCATTAGAGAAGATCCAAAGACCATACCTGGAAATATATTAATGATTAATAATGTATCCTCACAAGAGGGAACCAGATCTTCACCAGGAATGTGTGACTGGGAGTTAGTCTGAGTCTGTAGCATGGAAGGTGGAGTTAAATCATGTAGTAGAGTCAACCATTAATATTTTCACAAGGGGATGACGAGAGATACTTAAAGATAGATACTAGAAAACCACATTAGGGTTGTTGGCAATGAATCAGAAGAGTTTAGGTGGGAATCAGAAAGGACTTGCTAAGATGCTGGAAGAAAAGCAGATCCAAGGACCAGTGTCCCAGGGACCAAATCTAATCAGGAAAAATAAGAGGGAGAAGTCCCAGATAGGAGCCAGGGAGGGTCTGGTATAAAATAATTTTGCCAAGGAACTTCTGCTGTTTCTTCCAGCTTTTTATTGACCTGATCTTACCACAAGGATATTTTAAAGCATTAAGTTCCTGGCACTCAAGTAGAGCTATAATTTGTATCAAAAAAATAATTTAAAATGAAGTCTATTCTTGCAAAGATTTTCTTAACTCAGACCTTTAATTAATTCAAACTGTTTAATTATTTAAAAAAACAATTTTTCAAATCAGGATGCCTGACTTTCAAAGAAAACTAATCAAATGGTTTTCTAAGATAATTATCCTAGACTAGTGTTATTTGATCTTCTAAGACTTTCATGTGTTAGGTGGAAAATTAAAGTCTGCGAGGAACACAAAGATAAAAGTGTCAGATCAGTCAAATCAATCCCGCCCAGAGCGATACAGATATGCACAAGCAGTCAATGGAGGGACAGAGACCACTGTTGCATCTCCTTCATATCCAAGAAGGAATGTGTGGCAGCACCCAAGAGTGAGTTATAACATTTACTCATTCAATAAATATTTATTCAGCATCTATTATGGACATGGCAGTATGCTTACTTGGTATATTATGAGGCTTTGTGAAAATACGGAAAATGAACGACAGTAGCACTAAATATTTATTTTATGGTAATGGATAATGGAAAAGAATCTTATAGGCTCCTTGATCTATTTGTTCTGAGAATGGCTCATTGTTTATAACTCCTGTAGAAGCCACAGACTTAATCACTAAGTTAGTAGCCTATGACCCCAAAGAAGACAGAGAGTGACATTTCAGCTCTTGGCTTCCCATGTGCCAGTTCCAGACCCTCAAAATCTCAGCTTCTTTTCTTATCCTGGGGTTTAAAAAGCCATCTGATTCCATTTCAATAAATTTCCTATTTGTTTAACCTAATTTCAACAGATTTCTAACTGTTACAAATAAATAACCTTGACTAAGACAGATAACAAAGGTGAATTTGACATTTTACTATAAGAAAGTGACAATGAATTATTCCTGCATTTGGTATAATTCATGTGAGGAATATGGCAACCAAAAGGAATTTCTAGAAAAGAATTAAAAGGAAGGAGAAAAGCCCTTTTTTTTTTTTTTACTATTAAGACTTAGATTATTTTTTTCATTGTGGAAAAATCTACATAACATGAACTTTTAACTTTTTTTAAGTGTACAGTTCAGTGTTATTAAATACATTCACATTGTTGCATGACCATCACCCCTATTCATGTCCAGAACTTTCTCATCATTTCAAACTGAACCTCTGTAAGGTATAATCTTAGTGGGAATTCTTTAACTTGACACTGAGAGAATAGTAAAGACCAGTTGGGTAAAGATAAAATGAGAGAGAAACAGAGTTGATAGTTATAGAAGTCTGCTACAGCCTATTTAACCAAATAGAAGTTAAAAAAAATGAATGCCTTCCTAAAATATACTGGCAACCCTGAGTTTTCATAATTACACATTAATACCCTAAATTTACTTACACATGTTAAATTTGGACATTCATCCGTGAACTTTTGAATAAACATTTCAAGCTATCACTGTGTGACATTTCCTGTTGGTTGGCCAAAACTGCTTAGTGTCAGCTGTGTAGCCATCTTTGCCTTTAGTGCAATGTTGATGTAATCATGAGTATCTATTATACCTTTGCACGTATTTCCTAAAATATGAGTAGGGAATAAAAAGGTATCAGTGCTACTAATAAAGAATATTATTTCTTCTACACTTATTACAATTAAAACATAGATTGGAGTCATTAGTTGTATCAAAAATAGCAGATCCATTGCCATCAATTGAGGTCATTAGTATCTCAATTGAGGTCATTAGTTATAAAGAAAAGAAAATATATTGAAAAGTAGAACTATCATCAACTTTTTTTCCCTAAAAGTTGTGGTATAATTAAGGATTTTTTATTTTTCTGTAAACAGAGTCCTCCATTATAATACCCAACTCTACCATTCAGTATCTGTACATCTGATTTCCTGCAGTCTAAGGCAACTATCATATTCTAAAATAATGGACTGCCTTTATGACAAAACTGGCACAGAGGCAAGCTATGTGTTTATGGGAAATCTCAACTCTCACAACATTTACTAGAAGCCTTTTACAGCTCAAAGTAAAGTGGTTAAAACTTGTTTTACTTACCTTATTGACAGTATCATCTCTGAAATGACAGAAGATATAGCAAAGAGACTGCTATTTTTAGACCGACTTCCATCTAACACGGAAGAACCGAATGGTTTCCATGTCATTTTGGAATTTGTAATAAGTAAAGGAAATATGGGGCAGAGGCTGCATGTACTGAAAATTTTAAGAAAGTAGATGTCAAAAGCTTCAAAGGGAAGGAAGGAGTTACAGCATGGAGGGTAAGAGCCCAGACTACAGCAGAGTCAAGAATATGTAGGTTTGAATGCTAGGTGTGTAACACTGAGCAAGATATTTAGCCTCTCTAAATCTCAGAGTTCTCCTTTGTAAAGTAGGGACAGCAAAGAAAGCACAAACTAGGAAATATCACTTAACCTCTCTAAGCTTGTTTTTTTATTTGGGAAAATCATAGTATATGCCACATAAGTTTGTTGGAAAAACTAACTCACAAAATGCATGTAAAATACCTACCACTGAGTTTGGCAAATGATAAGCACTTTTAACGCCCCCCCCCACACACACACATTATTTACAGTATTTTATGGACTCTAAACTTCTAAGAAAGAAGTGAAGGATTTATAAAAGAAACTAGTCTAGCCAGCTCAGATTTAAAATGAATAAAAGATGAAATAAAGGAGGATATGACTAATAATAAACACCAAACGTCTAAGAATAGAATTTTTAAAAGCCAGTGCTCAGAAAGAAACGAAGTAATATTTCTAAAGACAAAAGGACTTCCTCAGCTACATTTTGAGGGAAGAAGAAGAGGAACAGAACTCGCATACTCTATGGGAACTGTTATCAAAGTTACCAGATGAAAAGGAGAAGGCAAGGCTATGTTATTTCTATTTGAGATCTACATTTTCCAGCAAGAAGAATTATCCTCCACTGGAAGGGGAAGAGGAAGCCAGACAAAGAGATATGTATCAAACGGTAAGTTAGAAGAGGGAAAGGACTACTTTACATGGATTTGAATCTTCAGATCCACAGACCAGGTCTCAAGACTTTTTCCAGGATCATAAATGCAATTGCTTGGCAAAAAAAAGATTTGTTGGCACAATAAAAATCTGAAATTATTCTGACAAAGAAGTGTATACAGAGATAGAGATATGCTCACTTAAATACACTGGCCACCTAGATCTTTATAGATTTTATTGTGCATACATAGTTTACTTCGATGTGTTCTTATGTAGAATATTTAATTATTTAAGCCAAATAAGATGCTTCTAAAGCCAGTCAACCATTAGTAGATATCATTCATTACAAAACTTTGCTTCATCCTTCTGAAGAATGACAAGGAGGTCAATGAAACTCATTCTTAATCACCCCCACAATGACCTGAGTACTCATTATGTGCCAAGTGAACTGGGAATATAAAAACGATCCCTTCTTTCTATACAGTGAGGTACACAATTATGTGAGTAGGTTGAAGTTAAAAACATAGTTTGAAATGCCAAACATAGGTATAAGAACATTGCTGCAGGAACACAAAGGAAGGGAGCAATAATGCTGAGTCAGAAGATCAAAGAAAGGTTGTAGACAGGATTGCTACAACAAATAACAACTTATATGGCATTACAAATCAGAATGGACCTCTGACAAAGCAAATATACTCAGGCTTTCAGTAACAAATATAGTGACATTTGTAGGTGCCAGCTGACAGCTAACCCTAGCAAAAGGGGAGGTCTCATAAGAACTGAGCCTCAAAAGATGAATAGAATTTCAATAGGTATGGAATGGCAGGGAAAATAACCCTAATTTGAGGGAAGGAAATAAACATACAGACCCCCAAAAAAAGGACATAAAATGTAACCAAAAACTTCAAGTTCATTGAGAGACTGGCATGGGTAGTCCATAAGATTTCTAGAAAGATGTAGAAGGAGATGTGGCCAGGAAAGCTATTGAGGATCATTGGTGGCTTTGAGTGTCAGAATAAGAAGCTCAAATTTAATTCTATAATAACCAGTATAATAGCTATGATTTGCTAAGCACATACTATGTGACATAATCTTTACATGCACTATATCATTTAATTCTCACAATAACCCTATGAGGAAGATAAAATTATGATACCTACTTTGCAAACTGAGGCTTAAAGAGGTTTATTAACTTGCCCAAGTTCATAAAGCTAGTTCAACATTAGAATTTAGATTCAAATCCACAGCTCTCTAAATCCAAAACCCATAACTAAAATGACTCAGCTATACTCCCTTGATTGTGGAGAAAATCGGGAGCAATGACAGTTTTTAAAGAGGGAGACATGATCAAAACTGTACTTCTGGAAGAACAAATATAGAGGCAGTGGATTTCCTGAGAAATAAGAAATTAAAAATGGCAAGACTAGTTAGAAAGTTGTTAGTTCAGGTAAGAGATATGAGGGCATGAATGAGGGCAACTGTAATAAAGAAAAGAAGATAGATAAAGACATTGGAAAGGGAGCATTAAAAGAACCTAATGTGTTAGTTTTCTATGCTGCATAACAAATGAACACAAATGTGGTCACTTACAGCAACATACACTTATTCATATTATCTCACACTTTCTGCAGGTTGTGAGTCTGGGCTTAGCTAGGTCCCTGCTCAGGCCTCACAAGGCTGCAGTCAAGGTTTTAGTTGGGCTACATTCCTATCTGGAGGCTTGACTGAGGAAGAATCCACTTCCAAGTTTATTCGGGTTATTAGCAGAATTCATTTCTTTGTGGTTATTTGACTGACTTCCCCATTTTCTTAGTAGCTCTTGGCTGGAAACAACCCTTAGCTCCTAGAGGTCACTCTCAGGGCCAAGCCCCATGCTCTTTCCTCTCATAACATTACAGCTTATTTCTTCAAAGCCAGCAAGAGAACTTCTGCTACTCAGAATCTCTGGGCCTAGAGAAGGCTAAAGCCCTCTTTTCAAGGGTTAGGCCCAAGCAGGATAATCACCTCCAATTAAGTCATAATCAACAGACCTTATTTATATGTATAAAATCCCTTTATTTTTGCCATATAATGTAACTCAATTACTGGAGTGACATCCAGCACTCAGAGGGAAGGGATTATATAGCACCAGGGGTAGGACTTGGATGCCATCTTAAAATTCCGCCTGCCACATTTAATAGCTGATTTGATACAAGGAGGGGGCCAAGATCAGTCTAAGTTTTTAGCCAGAGTAATTAAGAAGATGGTAATGACATTAACTGACATATGACACACAAGAAGAAAAGAGGTTTAATGAGAAACATTATTGGTCTTACTTGGGAGCATTCATCTTGAAGTACCAGTGGTATATCTATTTATCTTAAGCCAATTGCAGCAGTTTGCTTCAACAGTACCTAATATTTAATTAAGTGGTGTTGAGAAGAGGGGCTTCTTACATCTGGAAGTGATTCTTTCATAATGTACACAGTTATTTTTAAATGTTATAAATGGCCATGAACTTGAGAAACAATTAGCAATTGATTATGTTTGAGATTCATGCCCTCTTCTTTTAATCCAGCAACCAGTCACAGAGATATTTTTTTAGTTGTTTTGATAAATGCTCCTTTCAGGCACTGTTATTTCTGAGAAATGGCCAAGCATCTTTTTCCTCCAGGAATGTTTATCTTAAAATATATCCAGTAATAGCTGAATGAGTTGTTAAGCAAGTAGATTAATGAAATACCCAAAATAACTAAGGAAATATTAGGGTTAGTACTAATATAAATTAGAATAAATAATATAAACTCTCATTTTAAACTATCTGAATTATCCCATGGCTTTGGGGTTAATGAAGATCCCATGTTCCATGGTACACATGGTAAAATGCAGAATATTAGTGCTTGGAAAAGTGTAGAAATAAAACATTTACTGTGTGTCTTCTTAATGCCAAGGCCTATGTTAGAACTTTCGCATATGCTATCTCATTTCATTCTAACAACTCTGAAATAGTGATATTAGCCTCATTTTTTAAAAATAGATAAGGTATTGGAGGTTGAGAAGCTAAACATTTCATCTGAGCTAAGAAGTAGAAATAGCCAGGTTTCAGACTTATATATATCTTATTCTTCATACCTTACTTTTCCCACTATTAATCTTTCTTCACTTCTCAGATTAGTTGTAACTTCCTCTAAGAAGCCTTCCATGACCACCCTCTGGGTCTTCCAAGAGTATGTAAGATGCACATTCCCACTACCCTGTTTTCCCACAGCAACCAATTAGTGTCAAAGTTAAGTGCTTGAGTTCTAGGACTGCACAAACAGGATTCAAATTCCACAGGCCAAGATTCAAATTCCATCTTTACACTTGCTAAGTTTATGAACTTGCAAAATTGACTCAGCCTCAAGCTTTTTCAGTAAAATAGGAATAAAATTAGTACCTTGCTCCAGGGGTACTTGACAGAACAACCTAATGAACATAAACCCCTATTATTGTTATCATTAGCAACATAAGATGTTGTTCTCCTTATTACATTGGTTTGTGATTGCCTGTTTACTTTTCTGCATTCTACACTGGATTGTAAAATCATCCCTGGGTCACAGGCTACATCTTGTTAGCTGTGATTTCTCCAGAGCCTAGCACAGTGCCTACCTGGCACATGGCAGGCACTCAAAAACTTCTGCTGAGGGAAGGAAGAAAGAAAGGAAGGAAGGAAAGAAGAAAGAGGAAGGGAATGAGGTAAGGAGAAAGGAAGGGAGCCATGAGACTACCCATTATATAGATGTTCTTGCTTTTCCCTCGTATAGCCTCAATGAAGGCATGAGAGATAAAAAAAAATAAACTGTTACTTTCCTTAAATTACATTTAAGGATCAGAAGCCTTAGAAAGTGAAGTTTGTTATGACATCCTTAATGCCAAGTATGATCTGGAAATCCTAATAGTTAGATGGTGCCTGGAAAAGGACATAGCCCAGACAGTCTTTAAGCAAGTGAATATTCTCCCTTTTTAAGAGAAATGAGCACCACACTTACCCCGCAGCCTGAGAGTAATGTGCTACCTGCGAATGACCTCCCCGTACCTTCGAAGCCACCCACAGGACAGTCTTCATTCCCAGCCAACCACTAACTTCAGTGCTGTTATGAAAAATGCCCAAGGCTCCCTTTTTTTTTCTGATTCATCTCAGCTCTGCCTATTTCCACTTTGTCACCTTCAGCTTCCGGCAGGCCAGTGCCTGTTTTCATTCTTCTGATGGAAAGAGCACATTTGGATTTGACCATATATTATTTGTACCCATTTGAAGCTCTGCATACAAGTGAGAACAAAATATCCGAAAAAGGATATTTAATTATTACAGGGTCAAGCAGTCCGGGAACTCATAGGCCATGACAATAAAAGAGGATTCTTCATATTTTTCATGTTTCTTATAATATAGGCACAGTCACAGGTAAAAATGCAAATTAGGCAGAAGTAACCACAGGGAGGAGAGATGACTATAAAGACGAAGAGCCCTATTCATTTGTGATGCAAAAATCCATTATTAGGAACAAATCTTCTCCCGACAGCCTTGTGGATGCTGCATAATTCAGCGAGCCCAACTGTACTTAGGAAGTGATGGTTAAATATTGAAAATCTGATTGGAAGATGGAGGTGGCTTCCTGCTCTTTCCTGTAATTGCCTTGTCTGATTTTTCTCATGAACAATGTATCATTGGAATTTTTGACTATGATAGAGTGCACCCTCCTGAGAGTTCTGCCCTGAAGGCTAGGACTCCAACTCCGCAGGAGCTATCTGATGGAGGACTTCATATATCTCCTCTGCACCTGTCATCCCTCTTCCCTTGTCAAGCCCCAGGGTGTTGTGTGGAACTTATGAGCCTCTCCCAGCCTGTCTCCCTTCACCCCACCGCCTTTTGCACATTACAGCAGCCTAATGAGTTGAAGAGACAGAGCCAGCCCAGGCTTCTTATTACAATCACATTCCATTTCCTTCAAATAAAGCCTGCTCAGAACAAAGGCTTCTGGGCACAGTCTTTGTTGTGGATGTTTAATCATAACAATTTGGTGGGACCCAGAATATTATGATGATTGCTTTCAAGTAATTTGTGATATACGTGCTTGGCAGATGATGTAACTGCATAGGGCTGCTGTACTTTTTGCTCCATTGCTTCATGCAGCGTGGTTTTTTATGACAGTATACTCTACAAATGCAAACAGATGTATTTCCCATGACCTTAACCCTTACAAATAGAGTTGTTTTTTGTATTTCCCAGTTAACATTTTTGAGAGCTTCAAAATGTGGTCTCCTAAGGTCTCTCAATACTTGTAGTTTTCACGCTCTCAACCATTTTAGATATTTCAGGAATGTGATAACACTAATGAGATATTAGAGCAAGAAAAATAATAAAAAGCATAGTCTCCAACTTTAAAAATCTTAAACATATTGGTTTCTCTTAAGCTTTACTCTCAATTAACTGCCTAAAATGACAAGAGAAAGGTTTTTGAAGTAAAAATGTAAAAAAAAAGAATACCCAAGGGAAAAAAACATCTAGAATAAGGTGATGTCTGAATACAGATGTAACAATCTAGCAAGGACAATTTTTAATATGCTTTGAAACCATTACACAACAAACAAGTGGAATTTATCCTAAAAGAGTTGAAATTGTATATAAAATCTATTAAAACTATCCCATCTCAAATGTCATAATTATATTAATTAGCCATCTCTTGCTTTGTGTTTTTTCCTTCTAGGATCTAAGGAGACAAAGTGAATTTCCGATAGCTGAAAGAGCCCCTTTTTTGTGCCTACAAATCAGGTATTTTCCAATGGATCCTTATGAGTGTGGCGTAGTGGTTAAGGGCTCAGACTTTGAAGTCAGACAGGCTTAAGACTAGATCATTTTTTAAAATGTGTTATGACTGATTTTTAAAAATTATAACTTCTTATTGTGAAATAGTTTTAGACTCATAAGAAATTCCAAAAATAGTACAGATAGTTCCCATGTACCCTTACCCAATTTCTGCTGGTGATAATATCTTATATAACCATAGAGCATTGTCAAAACCAAGAAACTGACATTGGTACAATACATTCCAAAGCACAGATCTTATTTAGATTTCACCAGGTTTTAGATGGACTTCTTTTGGGATATGTGCATGTGTGTGTGTGTGTGCGTGTGTGCGTGTGTGTGTGTGTGTGTTTATAGTTCTATGATTGGTGTAACTATCACCACAGTCAGGATACAGAACCGTTTTTTCACCACAATGGAACTCCCTTGAGTTACACCTTAATAGTCACATCCTACCCCCAAATCTAACTCCTGGCAGTAATAGACCTATTCACCATTATGATTTTGTCACATCAAGAATAGTATATAAATGGAATCAGACAGTATGTAACTTTTTTTTCAGTGATATTTCCATTTATTTTATTTATTTTTCTATCTCATACATGATTGAACACGTATTTGCTTTAAAATTAACAGTCACAATTGAAAAAACAATGGTTTATTTTCCCAGTCAAGTGACCAAGCTGCTGAATCTGAAGGCCTCCATAAAAGTTACATCTTAGTATTTTCATTGAACAATAAGACCTTCTATTTTGATTATTCCTGGTAAATAGCAATTTTGTTTCTCCAGTGGTTCCCATTTGTCAAATAGCCATGACAGATGGTTTAACATGGCGGCTGCTGCTTTCAGGGGATTCTCTCAGATGACTCCTTATTTCCAGTGCAGCAGCTCTCGGCAATCTTCCATCAAAAGTCCATCCATCAGGACCTCTCTGTCATGGCTGGCCAAGGAGTCCTGCTTCGGCTGCCAGAGCTTCATTCTGCTGAATGTGATAGTCCTGAAATCTCATGGCTATTCTTTGTGTCATTTTTAAATATTTCTGTAAGCAATGCTCTGAACAGGTGTTCTCTTCAGGTTTCACTTCACTTGTTGTGAAGTCTTCAACACAGTCCAAAAGGCCCCAAGAAATTCCTTAAACTGTTTGATCAGATTCTAGTATTTGTGTAGCCATATTCTTTTGGTAGGTTTATTAGTCATCTTTTCTGATGCATGAGTTTCCTTTCTGTTCTGGGAAAGTTGTCCAACCTTTGGCATGAATGTCTCCAGTGAGGCTGTTTCTTACTACCGCACAGGCTCTGGCATCCGACATCAGTAGGAGGCTGGGGGGCTGCGCTGTATGTGGGTTGAGTCTGGGGATAGAGGGTTGGCATCAGGGCGGGTGCCATATCCACTACATGGGAAAGATCTGTAACCCTTTTTGAGATTGACTTCTTTGACTCAGGATAATTCCTTAGAGATCCATCTAAGTTGTTACACATATCAATAGTTAATTCTATTTAATTACTGAGTAGTATTCTATAGTATAAATGTCCCACAGTTTGTTTATCCATTCACCTGTTGTAGGACATTTGGATTGTTTCCAGTTTTTGACTGTTACAGTACAAATGGAGCTGCTATGAACATTCATGAACAGGTTTTTGTGTGGACATAACTTTTTGTTTCTCTAAGATAAACACTGATGAAAGAGATTGCTGGGTTGTATGGTATGCATATGTTTAACTTTATAGGAAACTGCCAAACTATTTTCTATCATTTTACATTCCTCATTAGTACTTGGTACTGTCAGTATTCTTTATTTTGGTTATTCTAATAGGTGTGCCACGGTAGCACATACAGCTTTAATTTGCATCCTCCTAGAGGCTAATGATGTTGACTATTTTTTCATGTGTTTATTTGCCATCAGTATATCATCTTTGGACAAGTATCTGTTTTTTATGTCATTTGCTCATATTCTAATTGGATTGTTTGTTTTCTTACTGTTGAGTTTATAGAGTTCTTTATATTGTCTGGATACAAGTCCTTCATCAGATATGTAATTTGCAAATATTTTCTTTCAGTCTGCAGCTTGTCTTTTTATCCTTTTAGAAGGTATTTTATATAGCAAAAAATTTTAATTTTAATGAAGTATAATTTGTCAATTTTGTCTACTCATCAGCGTAGGGCAGGGATGGAGGTCAGAGTTCCATGCACAGGCTCTACCAGAGAGGACAGGACATTACTATAGGACAGAGGTTCAGGGGTTGTTATGGACTGAATTGTGTCCCTCCAAAATCCATATGTTGAAGCTCTAACCCCCAGTGTAACTACATTTGGAGATAGGGTCTTTAAGGAGGTAATTAAGGTTAAATTAAGTCATAAGGGTGGAACTCTAATTTGATAGGACTGGTGTCCTCATAAGAAGAGGAAGAGACGCAAGATCTCCTGCCCTCACCTCTCTGTGGCTGTCTTCAAGTCAAAAAGGGAGGTCTCACCAAGAACCAACCCTGCCAGCATATTGATCTTGGACTTTCAGCCTCCAGAACTGTGAGGAAATAAATTTTTGTCATTTAAGCCACCCACTCTGTGGTCTTCTGTTATGACAACTGGAGCAGGCTGATACAGGGTTGGAAGTCAGAATTTCACCCACAGTCTTCACAGGGGAAGGACACCTCCTCCTTATTGCAAGGGACTGGAAGCCAGGGTTCGGCGGATGGGCTCTACTCCCTGCAGGGGCCATTAAGGTGGATGAGGGGCATGACCTGCTGTGTTACTCACCTTGAGAGCAGGCAAGTATGGCTAACGGTTTCTGACTCACTGGATCACACTGTTCATTAAGAACTTTTCACAGTTCTTTAGCTAGAAAGCAGAGGCTTCTCTTGTGGTGAGATATATATATATATATATATATTTTTTTTTTTTTGTCTGTGCCTATTTACAAGTTGTAGGCTCCTCCAGTGCCAAAATCATGACAAATAGAAGGAAAGAAAAAAAAAATAGGGAACTCACTTCCAGGTAAGTCCTCAAGTCCTTAGACCTCTAGCTAATCTACTTTTTTTCCTCCACATTTCATACTTACGCTAGGGATTTTTGGTATGATTAGTGGGAGGAGTAAAATGACATGTTTCAATTTTATCTTGTCCAGAATTGGAAACTACAGCTGGTTTATAAAAATTTTGGGAGACTAATATCAGCATTCTTGGGGGTTCTTGAAGTTATTTTGATTGGAAGACACCTCCAGGATTTATTGACCCAGTCTGATATAGAAGAACCAACACTGGACTTGATAGGCTTGGTTCTTATTTCAGTTTTTGTGTGACCTTGGATAAATTGCCTCACCTTTCCATGTCTCAGTCTCTTCATTTATCAAAGACATAATTGGACTAGATCTGGATTAGTAAATAGGCTTCATCTCTTGTGCCAACAAAATAAAGTAGGAAAGCCTTGTTGAGAAGTACTGTAAGACCATGATTAGGCTTAGTGAGAAGGGACACTGTATTTAATTAATGAAATCTGCCTTATACATAAGATAAGATCATGATAACATAACTGTTTTGTTTTTAATCCCTGTACTAGAAGATCTCTAAGGAATTTTCCAGGTCTAAAATGGTATGATTCTAATACAAAAGGGAAATTAACTTGAATGTGTATATATCCAAAATGAAGGTAAAAGAAATCTGAAATTATCTTTTAAAAAGTGAAAATAACCACATTAGAAACACAGGATGAAATTATTGGGAAAAAAAATTTTTATCTGGGCTTCCTGCCAGCCATAGAAAAAGGGAAACTCACTGATTATCTAGATCTCCTCTTTTCTTTGCTTCTTTTTTTCTTCCTGATAAAATTTTCTATATTCTCCTTTTTTTTCTATGAATTCAGAAGCTGTGGAGAATATGTCTATCCTTTTAAGGGTTATTCTTAAATTTTAAATATAAATACTTTATAATCTTAAAAATACATGCTTTATAATTGTTTCCAGAAGAGTGTAGTTATTCAGCATCAGCATCTTTATCTCCCCTCAAATAGAACAAAGATATTAACATACTAAGTATCCAGTGAGGACCCATCTCATTTTCTATTATTGTAGTTTAGAGATTTAATTTTACTTTTTTAAATAGGAAAATACTTCTCCATTTACGTTTTTTAGTTTCTCTACTTGCTGTTGTATCTTGCATCTCAGTCTTCCTTCTTGAGTTAAATTTTCTTCTTGCTAAAGTATTCCCTTTATAGTTTGTTCAATGATGGTTTGTGAGTGGAAAATTCTAATTTTTATGTTAAAAATGTTTTTATTTTACTTTAATGAGGATATCACCCACAGGAGTGATCACAAGTTAGGATTGGTGAACAAACTCACATAACACAATAGGATTTAATCTGTTATTAAATTATTCAGATTTACAGAAGGACAGAAGTCAGGAAAAACAGTCTTGTTCCCACTGTGTATACAGCTTCTTGTATCTCCCCTTCCCTACACAAGATGTGTGCAACAAATGGAGATAACTTCAATGTGTATGTGGTTTTACTTGGCACAGAGAAGCCACTGCCTTGGTTTCCCACCAATCTTATATCTTGTTCCTGTCACATGGGCCTAAAGCTTATATGCTTGTTTACAGTAACCTCACTCCAGATATACTCCCACCAATCAGTAATTTCACAGTAAACAAAACAGGTCATTAGCTCTTAGCATGCAACATTCCATATTTATCTTAACTCAGGAAGTGTCCAAGGAAATGATGTTGTGAGAAGGCAGAACTGATGTCTTCTTCCAAGGAAAGGCTTCTTATACTTGGGTTCCAGGCTTGATATTAACCTTTTACTCACAGGTGGTTTAGCCAGGCATAGGATTCTGGGTTAACAGTGATTTTCCCTCAGCAATCTGTAGGTATTGCTCCATTGTCACTTGCTATGTATAGTTGCTGATGAGAAGTCAACTGTCTACCTAATTGTCATTCCTTTAAGAATCTGATTATTCTTTCTAATAGTTTTTTGTTCATTTGTTTTGTTTTTTATTTTGGTAAGGACGTAACATGAGATCTACTCTCTTCACAAATGTTTAAGTGCACAGTACAGTATTGTTAACTATAAGCATAATGTTGTACACAAGATCTCTAGAGCGTATTCATCTTGCGTAACTGAAACTTTATAATATTTTTTCCTTAGCTTTAATTGTTTTAAGATTCATCTAAGTATGCATTTATTTTTATTTATCTTTCTTAGAACCTGGATTATATTTTTAATCTGAGGATTTGTGCCTTCAACACTAAAAATGCTTGGCCAATGTCTCTTTAATTGATGCTTCTCCTCTCTTTCCTCTATTTTATTCTTCTGGAGCTTCTCCTAGACTCAAATTTTACCTTCTCAATCTATCCTCCCTTTCTCTAAGCTGCTTTTCACAATTTCTCAGTTCTACTCTTTGATTTACTAATTCTCTCTTTGGTTCTGTCTTTTCTAAAGTTTATAGCATCCTATTTCTAGGATTTCTAGTAGACTATTTTTAGATCTGCCTATTATAATTTCATTTCTGCATGTTTTTGTTCCATATTTTCTTATTCTTCCTTGTGAATGTTTTCTTTTTTTATCTTTCTAGTGAAAGACTATAAATGTCTTACTATGAAAACTTTTTCAGATTGTTTGATTATTTTTATTTTATCTGATAAAGAATTAATTTCAATAATTTATTTTGGTGGCTATTTTAGCATTTTTTTCTTTATGAATTATGGAATTTAGATTTTCAGGTTTGTCTTGCATAGGAGGAAGCTTCGTCAGTATTATTTAGGGTTTCAAACCTCCATCTATTCTTTCTCCTTCCTTTTTGGTGGGTTTTCAATAGAGTTAGCCCAACCCTGCTGGACTCCCAAGCTAGAAATAGATCTTATACTGTTATATCGGGGCTCCTGACCCCTAGGGATAGTTGTGACATTATAGCTCTAGTCACTGAGCCAGAAGGCAGCTTGGCAAAAGTTCTGGCTTCAAAGCTGTGTCTGTATCTGTCTTTCTTTCCTTGATATTCAGGTAGAATAAGGCAACAAGTTTTTAAAGCTTCCTTTCATGGAGCAATACTCCACCCCAAACTCTGATTTCAAACAATGATCCAAGGTCTCCTTTTCACGTGCTTGACACCTTTAGATCCTGTCATCCTATGAGTGCTAAACTCCTAGTCACCTCTGCCTGTTTACAGTGCCAGAGCCCAGCAGACCCTCAGCTCCAGCCTCATTTATTGCTTTCCATTTCTGTTCTCTTTCTTCTTCAAGGAAACATTTATTTTATTCTTGAAAGTGTTATTATCCTTTAAATTTTCTCTTTTATTATTTTGTCTATAATTATTGCTACCCAGAGAGGAAAGAGGTAGCTCAGATGTTGAAATTTTGTCTTGAACAGAACTACAATAGTTCTCATTACCCAATATAAAAGTCATTCCACTTCTTTAGAGAACTTTTTTTGTCTTGAAGATACATTGAATAAGATAATGGACAAATTACTTTGGAGATAGATCTTCAGAAGTAAACGTTTCTTTATAATTCCAACATAAAACCAGAAAGCATATTACTTAAATGTTATTCAGTGATGACATTTCTAATGGAATAAGAGCTGAGGTTTAAACAAAAAGTTTAACAAATTTTTAACTTGGTTTAAGGTGAAAACTTAGAAACTGAATGATTAGCTCCAAATATCTCTCAAATATCACTCTTTTTAGCTGAGCTTCTTGGATAGGAATGAGTATCAGTCAGTCCAAGACTGAGCTCTTTAGAGGAAGTGAAGACACTGTGTTGATTGAAAAGAGATCCATATGTTTTAGGCATATGTTTTAGACTGTCAGGTGGCAAGGCTGACATTCTGTTATGAAAATTCAGGAGCCTGACTTGTATTCTCACCCCAGCAGGCCTTCCCACCTCCCCAGTGAGCCATAACAGTGCCTGTGAAAAAGCTAAACTTTTAATTTTAAAAGATCTTCAAATCTCCTCAAAGTCTTGGTAGAAACCTCACTTGAGGTCTTCCATAGCATAGGAGGAATTTTCTAGGAACCAGAAGGAAGATATTGACAAGAGAAGATCTTAGCTCAGAAGAAGTATCAAAAGGAAAAGACACATGTGATCCTGATTTTCCTCTTTATTTAAAGTTGAATGCATATTCAACAAGGACCTTCTGTGTTCCCATCTCGTACTCAGTTAAATGATGGTCATTTGGTTTCTGTCCTTGAAGGATTAGATCAGAACATGACAAGACACAGAGAAATGAGCCAGGAAATGACTAGTCATTGTGAGACATAAAAAGACTAAACTAAGGCAGCAGGAATGTAGATGAGATAAGGAATTTTTTAAAATATATTTAAGCTGAATGCAATGGTTTTTCCCTGTAATCTCAGCTACTTGGTAGGCTGAGATGAGAAGACTGCTTAAGGCCAGGAGTTTGAGACCAGCCTGAGCAATATAGCAAGACCTCATCTCAAAAAACAAACAAACAAACAAACAAACAAACACAAAAAAAATTAGGACCAGATTACTTCTCTAGGCTAAAACTTGCCCTGGTCCTAGCCTTTAAAAATTAGAACATGTTTTTTTTTTTTAAAGTAATAAAAATGTGTTTAAGAAACAGAATCCTGAAAGATTGTAGAATATGGATATAGGGAGAATTTATAACTCCAGGGGGACTTGCACATCTTTTGCCATGTGACAAGAATGATTGGTCAATCTTTTCATTCATTAGCACAAACGATATGAGAGGAAGAAAAGGGAAAGGAGCAATAAGATAAAGCTTTCAGTTTTAGAGAGACTGAACTTTAACTGTTTCAGGGACATCCAGGTGGAGGAATCCAGTGGGCAGTTGGATCTATTGTAGATTTTAGAAAAGAACCTATAAAATTGGAAGTCATCAGCATATAGAGATATAGAGTGAACAGAGAAAGAATCCCAGAAGGGCAAGCAGAAGGGAGTTATCACTTCTCGTTCCATTAAAAAATTCTTAATCAGTTGAGATAAGCAAATAAAAAAACAAAGAATTGGAACTTTTTAATAGAATGAAGCCACAGGACATTTGCCTACTCTTCTTTACCTTTGTGGTATCTTGGAATTGGCCCAGCACATCTCAGGTACTGACAGAAGAACCAAGTAAACTGTGAAAAGTTAGATTTGGAGCTATATCCATTCCCTGAAATATATGACTGCTAACAGAAAGTTCACTCAGACAGAGTAATTATAGAATTCCACAGAGGCTCCAGTCCATGATATCAGAAGGCAATGCAAGTCCAAGTTAGCAGTATCTTTTATTTGTGGACAAAGGTAAGAGACATAGAATCCTGAAGGTGAGTTCCTCCAACTGCCTCAGAGAGGGCAGTCAGGACACAGCAGAGCCCTAGCAATCAGGCAAAAGAAGGAGAATAGCCTTCCAGTACTCAGGTGGGGGTTAGGAGTGGACCTAGACAGATCCCCAGGAATAGGGAGACCTCAGAAATAAGGAAGAAAATCCATTGTCAGAATTTTGGTACCTAGAGCTTGGGGGCTGGATCTCAGAGCAGAGGCATGCACTGAACACCTGATTAACTACCATGTTTTATCAGTTCTTCCTCCTCAACAGTTTTCAAATCCTTTATCTTCACTGTCGTTGTTTTGGTTCAGGCCACCATCACCTCCTATCACTGCAACTTTTAAAAGTATAAATTTGATCATATCACCCACCTTCCATTCTAAAACCATTTCTTGAATGGTTTTATGGACTAGATAATGGACTAGAACTAGATAAAGATTTGACAAACTTTTTCTGTAAAGGTCCAGAAAAGTAAATATTTTCTACTTTGCAGATCACATCATCTCTGTCACCAACTTTCAACTCTGCCACTGTCATATGAAAGCAGTCATAGACAATCTATAAATATATGGGTGTGGCTGTTCCAGTGAAATTTTGTTTATAAAAGCAAGTGGATTTGGCCCCTGAGTTGGCTTGCTGACTCCTGGACTAAAGGAACAAAAGGCTTCCTCTATTTCTGTTGGGCCATTTGTACTGGAATTGTAAGTGTCAAGACCCACGGAGAAGTTCTGTTTTGGGGAGTAAGCTGACCTTGTACAGACGGGAGGCTGGAGAAGGGCAGTAAGAGCAAGTCTATGCTTTCCACAAGCACCTGGGCTGGCACTCATTACATCAGCTGCAGCTGTGCATACAGAAGTGCAGAAGATGATGGCTGGAGGGGAAGTCAATCTCAGGGAAGTAACAGGGACACCCTCTGACCTGAGGAGGTTATGCCAGAGTTCCATTCCACATAGAAAGCAAACTCTCTTAGCCTTTGGGCCCAACAGTAGCAGTGCTTAAATGACCAGTAAGCATGAACAAAGGTAGCAAGGGAGACATGAGCAGTGGGTAGGAAGAAAGGTAGTGGTGGGTTCATGGGAGGTGGGAATGAACAAAGATGGGCACAGAAGAGCAGTGAATCATAAAGAGAGCAGAGCGGAGACAATAGCATGGAGACAAAAGGAGAAACTCAGGTAGGTAGAATCTAAGAAATCTTCTTACCTATGGAAACACTCAGAAACAGCTGAGTGATACTTTGGGGCAACTTTCAAGCCATAATAATTTGTAGAGCAAAAGGAGTTGTAACTGTATTTGTTGTCACAGGCAGATGAGGCAGAAGAAACAAGGGTTATATACATGATGGCTAAGAGCTCCCAGGAATTCAGGAGTACATGGAAATGAATTTGAGTTTTAATCATCACATCTATATTCATTTGGAAAATATTAGCACATGAAAGTGCAGAGCATGTTATTTACTCATACTAACATTGGTGTGTAAATAGAAATATAGGCTTATACTAATTCCTTGTCATCCTTCTCCACTACACCCCCCACCACCACCCAGTGGTTCAAAGGCTAATACCATTTGATGTTAGCAAGAATCCAAAGAAGAGAGTGTGTTGATCTCATTTAAAAGAGAATCTGTTGATAAGTGTGGGATGATCTCACTAAAGAAATAGAAAACTAGCCCTCAATGCCCTTTATGGTGTGGCCTCTGCTACATGTTTAGCCTCATCTCACACCGATGTCCACGTTGCTTTTTTTTTCCTCCAGCCATGTTGGTCTGCTTTGGGTTCTTCAGAATCACCGTTTTCTCTCCTTCCTCAGGGGCTTGCAAGTGCTATCTCCTTTACTTGGAACACTCTCTTCCCCACCCACACACACACCCGACCTTTGCCTAATATACTTCTAGAAATCTTCCAAATCAGGAAGTTCTGCTTTGGGTCTCAGTGGCATTATCAGAGTGGGAAAAGGCCTGATCTATAAGTTGGAAGAACTTGTTTCTGGTCCTAGATCAGCTTCTATCTAGCTGTATACCTTTGGGTTACTTTGCCTGTTCTGAAAATTCATTTACTCATTAGAAAAACAGAGTTTAAAATATCAACTGTACCCAACCCAAAAAGTAGCAGTTGATAGGAAAGGCTTTGAATAGTACAGGCACTATGTTTGGAAACTTTCACAAGGGCTTTCTATTGCTTAGCCCAGAGCATCTTCTCAGACTGTCCCTCCCATTCTCCATTCCTCTGTACCCAAAACACCAGAGACTCCACTTGCTTTCATCTCCTGTAATAATTGTCACCACTCACTTAATCCCTTGAAATCATGTTGCTCTCCCTACCCACAATCCAAAGCACACAAGTTTTTTTTTATTTCATCATATTATGGGGGTACAAATATTGTTAAGGTTACATATATTTCCCTTGCCACCCCTCCTCCCTCCAGTCAGAGCTTCTAGCATGTCCATCCTCCAGGTGGGGTGCATTGCACTCATTATGTAAGTATACACCCATCCCCTCCTCCCCCCTCCCACCTGCCTGACACCCAATAAATGTTTTTTGGGTTTTTTTGACATTTTGGTTACATTTTATATCTTTGCCTCTCCCTAGGAAGGGTTAGAGGTATGCTCTTCCCCTCCACAATGCTCACCACATCCCTGAGATGTGGGTCTATCCCCCTTCCACTCCCTGGTGAACACTACCACCATTTGAGCACGATAGTTTTAATCAGTCAGTTCCAATTTGATGGCGAGTACATGTGGAGCCCATTTTCCTGATCTTATGTCGCCTCACTTTGGATAATGGGCTTAAGCTTAAACCAGGATAGTATAAGCGGAGCTTATAGTATAAGCGGAGCTTATAGTATAAGCTCACTGTCGTTTCTTAGAATTGAGTAATATTCCATTGCAAAGCACACAAGTGTTTTGACTGCTTATTACCACCAGAAAACAAAAGTAGCAAATTTGGTGGTGTTAGTTGCAGAGCTCTGGAAATATTTCATAGTTCTCTCATTCATGTTTTATTTTTCAGAATAACTAAAATACCCTTGGATTTCTGCCTTCTTCTCAAATATGAAGCTCAACAAAACTTCCTTCTTCTGACACTGGTGTTAGCAAAATCTCTGAGAACTCTTCCTCAAGGATGCTCCTTTTCCTAGACAGAGAATGTCACCCATGAAGAAGGGTTGTCTTAGGTACAGTTCATAACCTGGAAGCCTCCAGTTCCATGGAGCCTCAGCCCATATAGGAATGATCTAAAAGAAGAGAGGGAAGACTGGTCCAAGTGCTGCCATGCCCCATGCCAACACTCAGACACACTTTGGTAAATGCACAGCGCTCTTTCCAGTAGATCCCAGCCCAACCCCAGAGTTCTCAGTCCAGCCCTTCAGCCAGTCATCATCAATCAAGAGCTGGCAGGTGAGATAAAGACAATTAGCTGCAAATGCCATTGAGGTAGAACCTTTTTTTCAAAAGTTCACTCTTAAATACTGGATTAACCTTTTACGTAAAGGTTGTGCCAGAATTGGAAAGTGCTCTCAACTCTAATTCGTATATACTCTGGCTCCCTGCAATGAAATTCAGTTCAGGTTGGTAAGCTGCTCTAAGAAAAGATTTGTTAAATGAAGCAATTCTATTTTGGGTAACAATTTACAGGCTGTAATGGTCCTTATGAGGTGATTTAATCCTTTCTCCAAACAGTTCTATGCTTTGTTTTCTATACTTAATATTTAGGTGCCAGAACCAAGACTTTTGCAACCACCATTGGTGGTCTATACAAATCTTTTCCCAGCTTCTTCCTTGCTAGCAGAAACAGTTTTCACTTGAGTATTCATAGGGTTTCCTTTGCTCTTTTTGGGGTAGCATGCTGATATAGTTTGGATGTTTGTGACCTCAAAATTGCATGCTAAAATTTGATCCTCGATGTTGGAGGTCGGAGGTATTTGGGTCTTGGGGGTGAATCCTTCATAAATGGCTTGATGCCCTCCCCAAGGTAATGAGTAAGTTCTCAGTCTATTTGTTCACAGGAGAGCCTGATACCTCCTACTCTCTCTCTTGCTCCTGCTCTTGCCATGTGGCACACCTGCTCCCTCTTTTCCTTTTGCCTTGATTGGAAGCTCCTTGAAGCCCTCACCAGAGGCAGATGCTGGCATCATGCTTCTTGTACAGCCTGCAGAACTGTGAGCCTAGTAAGCCTATTTTCTTTATAAATTACCTACTCTTAGGTGTTCTTTTATAGCAACACAAAACAGACTAACACACATACCCATTTTGATTAGCCAGTGTCCATGCTCTATTCATTGTTCAATATTTTAAATATCACTCTCAAGTTGTTCATCCTTCACACGCTGTGTGCTCAGGAAAGGGGCTCCTCCTCATTGCCAGGAGTGAATGACAGTTTGTCTAAGCCAATCAAAGTGACCTCGTTCCCCTTGCCAGTGATTGGTTTATGGATTAACATATAGCTCCATCCTCACCAATGATATGGGAGGGTAAGTCTAATGAGAAAACTTCTGAGAAAAATGTCTTCAGTCTTAAAAGGAGATACTCAAAGGGCTTCATAATAAAGTTGGCAGATTGAATGATTAAATACATGTATTCACCACTAGTCCCTCCCAAAACCCCAATAAAGAAACAGTAAAGGAATTTCTTTTAAGGCATAAATTTGTAAGAAAAAAGAAAATACTCAGAGGAGAGGAGAGGAGCCTTTAGGAGATGCTTACTTAGATCATGAGAACTTCACCCTCAGGAATGGGGTTAGTGCCCTTATAAAAGAGACCCCAGTGAGCTAGTTAGTTCCTTTCACCATGAGAGGACACAGCTAGAAGGTGCCATCTACGAACCAGAAAACCTTCACCAGACACTGAATCTGCTGGTACCTTAATCTTGCACTTCTCAGCCTCCAAAACTATGAGAAATAAATTTCTGTTGTTCATAAACTACCCAGGTTTTGTTATTTTGGTATAGCAGTCTGAGCATACTAAGGCACATCATAATAAAATTTCAAAACACTAGGGACAAAGAGAATATATGTTAGAGGTGGGGGGAAAATCATATTACATGCTAAGGATCAAGAATCAGAATGGCACCAGACTTCTCTACAGTAACACTGAAAGCTAGGAGGATGTACATAGGTTATATGCAAATACTACAGCATTTTATATAAGAGACTCAAGTATCATGGATTTTAATATCCAATGGGGTCCTGGAACCAGGATATCCCTCATGGACATCAAGGGATAACTTTTCAAATATATATATTGTTTATACACACATATATATACACATACATATCCCATTTGTTCTGTTTTTCTGGACAATAGTGACTAATACAAATTTTGGTACCAAGATTGATTCTAGAGAAACAGAATTTTAAGAATAAGTTTTTAAAATTGGTTCTGGAGTTTCTTGAATTGGATTTTTAATCTGATTAGATTTAAAGATGATAATGACTCTTTTTACAGTAATAAAGAGAACACTGATAGTCCATGGTACAAACTATTTATAGAGACACACAGTGTATCTGCATTGGATACTTCTAATCAACCACTTCTAAGAAGCAAGAAGCTCAGTGACTCTGCATATGTTACTGTTGAACAGTTTTGGGAAACAGGAATATAAGGACACTGGATGGTTGCTCCTAATGCCAATGAACAAAGTGGTAAAAAAAAGTAAAAAAAGGATGGCTGAGGGATTCCCAGCTCAAGTGCTGCATAAATGATCTAAGCGCTTCTAGTTGTGCCTGAGGGGGAGCCTTACCTCCTGTGGTTCAGTGCTGAAATTGCTGCAGATCAAATGTAGGATCTCATCCCATGATGGGCTGAATTACAATGCAAGTTGAACGCCCAGCCTCATAGAATGTATACTGTTAAAGTGAGGGCATTGATTGAGAAAAATGAGATCCTATAAGTTGGGATGGGGGCTGTGTGGGAAGACCCTGATAAAGCTGGGGACATTGAGTCCCTAAATTGTGATTAGATTTTGCCAGTGAAAGAAGTCTCCCCATCCCACTAAAAGTGGTCCCTCACCCCCAGAGGACTTAGTCTCCCTACCCCCAGCAAAATGGCATCCCCAATACAAGCAGAAGTACCTCTCCACTTCCAGCGGCAACAGCATCCCTACCCCCAATAGTAACCACCCCCCACATATGGTAGTATGAGCCTTTCCACTTCCATCTGAGGAAATTAGCCCTGCATTTCCTGAGGAAATAGTAATGGTCTTCTCTGAGACAATTGCCATGCAGGACAATGTTGATTCTCTTCAAGACCCATCTTCACCAACCCTCTGTCTCTAGACCAATAACTAGACTCAAGTCCCAGAAGGCCCTTAAAGGTGAGGTACAAAGTATGATTCATGCAGAGGTGTGCTACATTCCAAAAGAACTACTTGAGCTTTCTAATTTATACAAGCAAAAATCCAGGGAACATATGTAGGAATAGATATTAAAGGTATAGGGTAATGGTGAAAGGAATATTAAGTTGAATCAGGTTGAATTTATTGATATGGGCTTGGCTCACTAAGCAGAGTCTGCATTTAATGTTGTAGCTTGGGAATTAGAAAGGGCTCTAACAGTTTGTTTTGTTGATTGGCTGAAATATAGATCAAAAGATGGCCCACTGTAAGCAAATTGGTAATGCCCAATCTCCCTTGGTTTAATGTAGTGGGAAGGTTTCAAAGGCTTAGGGAGATTAGAATGTCAGAGTGGATTTGTCATTTAAAACATATTCACCCACACTAGGAGGTCCTGAAGATGTACCTTTTGCCAATACTTTCAGAAATGAATTCATGAGGGGAGCCCCAGCATCCTTGAAGAACTCTGTGATCACTCTTTGTAGGCCAGACCCTATAGTGGGAACCACGGCCACCCCTTTTGAAAAACCTAAATGCCATGGGAGTAATTGGATCCTGGAGTGGCAGAAGCCAAGTGGTGGCACTCAACTGCCAAAGGCAAGGTGGGCATAATTACTGTGTTGGGTCACAGAGTCAAAGCATCAAAGCAGCAAACAGAATATTTTGATTCATGCAGATCTGTGATGTTAGCTAGTTAACCATGGTATTCCTAGAAGTGAAATAGATAGAAAGCCTACTAAATTTTTGCTTGATCTGTATAAACAGAAAACTCCAGGTCAAGTGAACAACAGTCTAACTCTTATCATAAAAACAGAGAGCCACAGCCCCTCAATCAATTCTTAGACCTGAGCCAGTGTACAGACTCAGAACCCCTTGAATGAAGGGGCCCTTGAGGAAGGACCCTAATACACTACCCAAAATTTATACAGTTAATCTTTCTTCCAGCTTTCCCCAAAAGGACCTATGGTCTTTTACCAAGGTAACTGTACACTAGGGAAAAAGAAATAATCAGACCTTTCAGGGATTACTGGACATGGGCTCTGAATTGATGCTGATTCCAAGAAACCCAAAATTTCACTGTGGCCCTTCAGTCAGATTTGGGGCTTATGGAGGTCAGGTGATCAATGAAAGTTTTAGCTCAGGTCCATCTCACAGTGGGTCCAGTGAGTTCCTGAACCCAGCCTATAGTTATTTCCTGGTTGCAGAAGGCATAGTTGGAAGAGATACACTTAGCAGCCGGCAGAATCCCCATATTGGTTCCCTGACCTGTGGATTGAAGGCTACTATGATAGAAAAGGCCAAACAGAAGCCACTATGACTGCCTCTCCATAGGAAATAGTAAATCAAAAGCAATATTTCATTTCTGGAGGGATTGCAGAGATCGGTGCCACCATCGAGGACTTTAAAGATGCAGGGGTGGTGATTCCTACCACATCTCCACTCAATTCTCCCATTTGTTCTGTGCAGAAGACAGATGGATCTTGGAAAATGACAATGGATTATCATAAGCTTAACCAAATGGTGACTCCAATTGCAGCTGCTGTATCATATTTGATTTCATTGCCTGAGCAAATTAACACTTCCCTTGGTACCTGGTATGCAACTATTATCTGACAAATGCCCTTTTCTTCATTCCTGTCCATAAGGCCCACCAGATAGTTTTCTTTCAGCTGGCAAGGCCAGTAATACACCGTCACTATCCTACCTCATAGGTATATTAACTCTCCAGCTCTATGCCATAATTTTAGGTCGCAGGTATCTTGAATCCCTTTCCCTTCCAAAAGATATCAATCACACCAGTCCATTACATTGATGACATTATGCTGATTGAACCTAGTGCGCAAGAAGTAGCAACTACTCTATACTTAATTGGTAAAATATTTATGTGTCAGAGAGTGGGAAATAAATCCAACTAAAATTTAGGCGCCAGCTGGGTACAATGGCTTATGCCTGTAATCTCAGCATTTGGGGAGGCAAAGATGGAAGAATCACTTCAGGCAGGAGTTCCAGACCAGCCTGGGCAACATAGTGAGATCCTGTCTCTACAAAAATTACAAAAATAAAAACTGAAAAATTTAAGTGCTGTATACTTCAGTGAAATTTCCAGGAGTCCATGGTATGGAGCATGTTGAGATATCCCTTCTAAGGTGAATAATAAGTTGTTGCATTTGGCCTCTCCCACAACCAAGAAAAGGGTACAATGCCTAGTGGGCCTATTTGGATTTTGGAAGCAACACATTTTTCATCTAGGGGTTACTCTGGCTCATTTACCAAGTGACCCAAAAAGCTACTAGTTTTAAGTGGAGCTCAGAACAGGAGAAGGTTCTACTCCAGATCCAGGCTGATGTTCAAGCTTCTCTGCCACTTAGGCCATGTGATCCGGCAGATTCAATAGCACTGGATCAGTGGCAGATAGGGAAGCTGTTAGGAGCCTCTGCCAGGCTCCAATAGGTGAATTGCAGTGCAGGTCTTCAGGATTTGGAAGCAAAGCCATGCCATAATCTGCATATAACTTCTCTCCTTTTGAAAGACAGCTCTTGGCTTTCTACTGGGCCTTAGTAGAAACCAAACACTTGACCATGGGCACAAAGTTACCATGCAACTTGAGCTGCCCATCATGAATGGGCTGTTATCTGACTCACCAAACCATAAAGTTAGACAGGCACAGCAACTCCATCATCAAATGGAAGTGGTATATACATGTGATCAGGCCCAAGCAGGCCCTGAAGGCACAAGTGAGTTACATGAAGAAGTTACCCAAATTCCTATAGTCCCCATTTCAGCTGTACCTATGGATTCATGGAGAGTGCCCTGCTGTCAATCAGCAGAGAAAGAGATGACTGGTTTACAGATAGTTCTGTGTGATATGCAGGCACTGCCCTAGAGTGCACAGCTGCAACACTATAGCCCCTCTTTGGGACATCTCTGAAGGTCAGCAGTGAAGGGAAATTCTTCCAGTGGGCAGAACTTCAGGCAATGCACCTGGTTGTACACTTTGCCTGGAAGGAAGAATGCCCAGACATGCAATTATAATTCATGGGCTATCATCAATAGTTTGGCTGGGTAATCAGGGACTTGGAAGGAACACAATTGGAAAATTGGTGACAAAGAAATTTGGGGAAGAGGTATATGGATAGACCTCTTTGAATGGGCAAAAAATGTCAAGGTATTTGTGTCCCTTGAGAATGTTCACCAAAGGGTGACCTCAGCCAAGGATGATTTTTATAATCAAGTGGATAGGATGATCCGTCCTGTGAATATCAGTCAGCCTCCTTCCCCAGCCATCTCTGTCATTATCCAATGGGCTCATGAGAAAGTGGCCATGGTGACAGGGATGGAGGTTATGCATAAACTCAGCAACATGGACTTCTGTGCACCAAGGCCGACCTGGTTATGGCCAGTGCTGAGTGCCCATTCTGCCAGCAGCAGAGAGCAACACAGAGCCCCCAGTGTGACACCATTCCCCGACTGATTAGCCAGCTATCTGGTGGTAGATTGACTACATAATAACACTGCCATCATGGAAGGGGAAGTATTTTGTCCTTATTGGAATACATACTTCCTCCGAATACAGATGTGCCTTCCCTACATGCAAAACTACCATCCATGTACTTAGAGAATGCCTTATCCACCATGATGGTATTCTACATAGTATTGCTTCTGATCAAGGAATTCATGCCACAGCAAAAGAAGTGTAGCAATGGGCCCATACTCATGGAATTCACTGGCCTTACCATGTTCCCCACCATCCTGAAGCAGCTGCCTTGATAGAACATGCAGGCGTCCTCAAACTATGGCCCGCGGGCCACATGCAGGCGTTTTTGCCCGTTTGTTTTTTTACTTCAAAATAAGATATGTGCAGTGTGCATAGGAATTTGTTCATAGTTTTTTTTAAACTATAGTCCAGCCCTCCAATGGTCTGAGGGACAGTGAACTGGCCCCCTGTTTAAAAAGTTTGAGGACCCCTGGTAGTGGAATGGCCTTTCCACTCAGTTGGAATGACTCAATTACAGTGCTAGCTAGGTGGCAATACTTTTCAGGGCTTGGGCAAGGTTTCCCTTTCAGGACTTGGTGCTGTTTTTCCTATAGCCAGGATACATGGGTCCAGGAATCAAGGGGTGGAAATGGCAGTGCCAACACTCACTATTACCCCTAGTGACTCATTAGCACAATTTTTGCTCTTGTTCTCATGACTTTATGCTTCTGCTGGCCCAGAGGTCTTAGTTCTAGAGGGAGGAATGCTTTAACCAGGAAACACAATGATGATTTCATTGAACTGGATGTTAAAACTTCCATCCAACCATTCTGGGCTCCTTATGCCTCTTAGTCAACAAAGAAGGGAGTTACAGTGTTGGCTGGGGTGATTGATCCAAACTACCAAGGAGAAATTGGACTGCTACTCCATCATGGAAGTAGAGAAGAGTATGTCTGGAATACAAGAGATTACTTGTGGAGTCTCTGAGTTTTACCATGCCCTGTGACTCAGGTCAATGGGAAACAATACCACAATCCAGGCAGGACTAAGAATGGCCCAGACCCATGCCAGGCGCAGTGGCTCACGCCTATAATCCTAGCACTCTGGGAGACCGAGGTGGGTGGATCATTTGAGCTCAGAAGTTCGAGACCAGCCTGAGCAGGAGTGAGACCCCATCTCTACTATAAATAGAAAGAAATTAGCCAAACAACTAAAAATATATAGAAAAAATTAGCCAGGCATGGTGGCGTATGCCTGTAGTCCCAGTTACTTGGGAGGCTGAGGCAGGAGGATTCCTTGAGCCCAGGAGTTTGAAGTTGCTGTGAGCCAGGCTGACGCCACAGCACTCTAGCCCGGGCAACAGAGTGAGACTTTCTCAAAAAACAAACAAAACAAGAATAGCCCAGACCCTTCAGGAATAAAGGTCTTGGTCATCCCACCAGGTATAGGACCACAGCCAGCTGAGGTACTTGCTGAAAGCAAAGGGAATACAGAATGGGTAGTAGAACAAGGTAGTTATAAATACCAGCTACAACCATGTTATCAGTTACAAAAATGAGAACTGTAATTGTCATGCATATATTCTCCTTATGTTGTGATGAATATGTTTGTGTTTGCACATATATATATAAAAGACATTTTTCAGGAAAATGTAAATATTATTCCACCATGTCACAACAGCCCAGTTCTTCCACATGATATGAAAATTATGTCTTAAAACAGAAGAAATATACAAATTTGCCAACCCACCTCCTTGTCTATCCCACCAATTCTTTAATTACAGAGATCAATTTAACTTCAGGGGATAGCAGGTTAAGAGGAGGAAGAAAACCTCCTGCACAGCTCATAGCAGCTGTTCCTAATTATAAAACATTAAGGAAGAAAGCAGCCTATTAGTTCAGAACAACTGCAAAAACCAATCGCAGAACATAAAATCCCATCTTCCTTTGTCTTTGACAAATTAAGCCTGTTGTTCCAGACTCTGTTTCCTAAATAAAAGTCATACATTGAACAAGGATTTCCCTATGGTTACTTTCACACAAAAATAAAGGGTGTTTCTCTGAGGCTATTTTAACTATGGAATCTATTCACACAGGTAGCATATGAAAGTATCAATTACTTTAAACATATAAGGCGGGGAGTTCCATAGAGTAGTATTTTAATATAAATTTCCTTTAGATTCTATAACTGCTCTTAATTTAATAATGTTTTTCTCTTTATAAAAGTAATTCATGCATGTTATAAAAAATCTGGAAAATAATACAAAACCTAAGAAAGAGTATAAAAATCATCACATTTCCCATGCTATTTCTTTATAATAAATATTAATATTTCAGAATATATTCCTCTAGTCTTTTTTCTACCATGATAGATTTTTTTAAGAAATATATCTCACCATATTTGCATAACATCCTTTTTTTCTCTTTATGAATTGCCTGCATGTCATATGTGTTATATATTTCTCTTACATTATTTTTAATGGCTGCAAAGTAGTTCATTAAATGGATGTGCCATAGTTGAAAAAAACACTTCTTTTTATTACACATTTAGAGGGTTTCCGATTTTTACTATTTAAAACATTGTGGTGATGACTCATGATTGATAAATTTTTGTATGCATCCATGACCATTTCCTCTTGCTCTGTTTCTCAGGATAGACATGCTGGGTCAGAGTTTCCAACATTTTAATACTCTGAAAGTTACTCACAGAAGATTCATTGAGTCAAGAATTTTGTTAAAAGAGCTACAAATGTTGTGCCAACTTGATTCTTTTAAATCTTAAATTCTTAAATAGAGTAAACTGAAGAAAACTACTTCTGGAGAGTCTAATTTAAGGGCTCTGGAGTGGGACCCAGGCCAGGCACAGAATTTTTTTGTTTTTAAGATTATAGCTGATTCTGATTTTGCAGTGCAGCCAGGGTTGAGGACCACTGGGGCTTGTTAGTGAACTTCCTGGTCTACCAGGGAATTTTACTTCCAGGAAAGAGGTAACTGAATTACAATCCCATAACAATTTTTTTTAAAAAATGACTGAAATGGAAATTGTTTTGAGAAGTGCAATGGTGAGTCCTCATAAATGAGTTTCATAGAATATCTTTTGTCCACATGTATCTGTGTATAAGCACTCGCACATGAAATATCTAAGTTGCAGCAGTGATTGATGAGGGGAATATAAATTGCACTCCTTGCACCATTGCTCTCTTCACTTTGGAATTCAAGAGTAATTCTACAATAAACAAAGGAGTTGAACAGTTTGCACCTATTTTGTCATCTTTCTTTGAAAATGATTTTTTTAAAGGAATGGATGACTAAGAAACACTGGAAACATGGTATCCAACACCATAAATTCTCAGGGACAGGAAGATGCAATTCTACTACTTCCTCTTTCTAAGCTTCAGTAATCTCTCAGAACATTATAATCCCCTCCTCGTCCTAAAGAAATCCGATCAGCAGCTTACTCATGCTGCTCCCTGTTTCCAGGCCCTGTTTGCAGCAGTAACTGCCATCCAGTCTCCCCTCCTCCCACAGACACAGTTGGCTACGTACATGATGCCACTTGACAAATAATGCCTCCAGCCCACCCCTCCATCCCTCAGTATAGCGTGCCTGTCCATTTATATCTTTAGGAGTGTCTCATCATTCATCCCATTTGAGCCAAGGCCTTTGCATTCAACTCTAAATATCTCAGCAATTCCCACTGAGGGGCCTAGCCATGCCAGCTTAAGCCACATAAAGATCAATTTACAAAAGACAGGAACTATTTGTGTTTGAAAATGTTGGCTAGTATTGTCTTTGGCCATTTCCTACAGAATAGAGCCACACTCCTAATTAATAATAAAAGTAAAACCTAACATTTATTAATTTATTAAGAAACCAAATACAGAGAAGCCAAAGCTTTATGAAGGCACTTCCTTACCTCTCATTCATTCCTAAAGCTACGCCTCTCTGGCTCTGGCCCCCACATCAACCCTACAAGTGCTCCTGTGACATTAGCAATGACCTTCAAGTTGCCACACATGTTAAGGACTTTTAAAACCTCATCTTACTCAACTTCTCCGTGCCATTGGAGATTGTTGTATCTTCCTTACTAAACTCTCTTGGCCTCCCTTTTCTCTCCTCTGATGCACTATGTCTCCTCCTAACCCCATTTCAATTTCCTTTATGAGTTCCTTCTCTTATTTCCCTCAAATATTGGTACTCCTGCGTTCCACTCTCAGTCCTTGTCTCTATGCATTCTCCCTGGGTGATCTCATCCACACCTCTCATTTTCTAAATATAATTCCACACTCTCACCTTTCTCCAGATTTCCAGATATGGATACAATAAATATCTCTATCAGAAATATCCCACATACACCTTGAGGCATAAATCATCCCACTAAATCATTATATTTCATCCCAAAGCTATTCCAACATCATTAATGTATATAAATATATAAACTAATTATCTCTCTCTCTCTCTCTTTCTCTCTCTCTTACTGTCTCTCATTATTATCTCTTTTGAAGCCAAACCCTCTCCCTACATGTATTCCCTGGACATAATCCCTGGAAATGCCTGTTTTCCTTGTCACTACAGTTATGTCTTTTAGAAAATGGTATATGAATAGAATTAATTATACAGTATACAACCTCTTAAAACTGTCTTCTTTCAACTGATATAATGCCTTCCAGATTCATCTAAGTTGTTTTGTATACAAATAATTTGTTCCTTTTATTGCTAAGTAGTATTCCAATGTGCAGATGTATCAGTTTGTTTCTACATTCACCTATTGAAATACATTTGGGTATTTCCAATTTGGGGTGATTATGAATAGAGCTGCTATATTCATGTCCAGATTTTTCTGTGAACATAAGTTTTCATTTCTCTAGGACAAATATTTAGGAATGGAATTGCCAGGTCATATGGTCAGTATACTTAACTTTATAAGAAACTGCCAAACTGTTACCTAGAGTAGCTGTTTCATTTTGCTGCCAGCAATGTATGTGACTTCCAGTGGCTCCACATTCTTACCAGCACTAGTCAATATTTTTTATTTTACCTATTCTAATAGATGTGTCATGGTATCTCATGGTGGTTTTAATTTGCATTTCCTAAATGGCTAATGAACATTTTTATGTGCTTAATTGCCATCCTTTTGCTCAAATTGTTTGGGATATTTTAGTTCCTTTGTTTTTCCATATAATTTATTTTTATTTTTAAATTTGTAACAGCTTTATTGAAATAGCATTAAAAATTATATATATTTAAGGTATACAGCTTGGTGTTTGAATATATGTATACATTGTGAAATGATCACCACATTCTACCTAATTAACATATTTATCACCTCTATACCTTTACCGTTATTTGTGGGAGAGGGCAGTGGTGAGAAAATTTAGGATCTATCCTTTTAGCAAATTGCAAAGTATACAATACAGTATTTTTAATTATCATCCTCATGCTATACACTCTTTTCATACAAATTTTAGAATCAAATTTATATACCTACAAAAAATCCTCTTGAGGTTTTGATTTGGATTGAGTGAAATCTATAGATTAATTTGAGAACTGAATTTTTATTGTGTTGAGATTTCTAATTGATGAACATAATATTTTTTTAAACATGGGTAGTTTCTTTTCTTATGGTTGAGTTATGAGAGATTTTTTTTCAATATATTCTAGATACAAGTCCCTTGTTGTATATGTGATTTGCAAATATTTTCTCGAAGTCTATAGCATGTCTTTTCATTCTCACATAGTATCTTTGATAGAGCAAAAGTTTTTAATTTTGCTGAAATCCAATGCATCAATCTTTTCTTTCGTGGATGGTGCTTTTTGTATCACATATAAAAACTCTTAGGCCAGGCACAGTGGCTCACGCCTGTAATCCTAGCACTCTGGGAAGCTGAGGTGGGAGGATTGCTTAAAGTCAGGAGTTTGAGACTGGCCTGAGCAAGAGTGAGACCCTTGTCTCTAGTAAAAAATAGAAAAAATTAGCTGGGTGTCATGGTGCACACCTGTAGTCCCAGCTACTCGGGAGGCTGAAGCAGGAAGATTGCTTGAGCCCAGGAGTTTGAGGTTGCTGTGAGCTAGGCTGACCATTCTAGCTAGGGCAACAGAGTAAGACTCTGTCTCAAAACTAACTAAATAAATAAATAAAATAAAAACTCTTTGTCTCACTCCAGGCCATAGAGTTTTTCTCTGAGGTTTTATTCCTTAAAATTTTATGATTTTATGTTTTACAGGTAGATCTATGGTCCATTTTTAGTTAATTCTTATGTAAGGTTTGAGGTTAATATCAACGTTCATTTTTTTTGCATATAGTTGTCCAGTTGTTCTAGCACCATTTGTTGAAGAGCTATCCTTCCTCCATAGAATCGCTCTTGCAACTTTGTGAAAAATCATTAGGACATATTTGTGTGAGTGTATTTCTGGTTTCTCTATTCTGTTCCATTGATCTATGTGTCTATTCTTTTGTCAATACCATACCTAATTGATTGCTGCATCTTTATAGTAAATTTTAAAATCTGATAATGTGATTTCTCCAACTTTATTACTCTTCTTCAAAATCCTTTTTGTTATTATAGTTCCTTTGACTTTCCATATAAATTTTAGAATCAGCTTGTCTGTATCTGTAAAAATACTACTGAGATTTGGTTGGAATTGCATTAAATCTATAGATTGATTTGGAGAGAGTTATATCTTTGCTATGTTGGTTCTTTCGATCCATAAATTAGTATATCTCTCCATTTATTTAGGTGTTCTTTGATTTATTTCACCAAGGTGTTATAGTTTTTAGCATACAGACCCTATTCGTGTTTTGTTAGATTTGTAGCTAAGTATTTCATTTTGGGGAGCTAATGTAAATTATATTTAAATTAATGTAATTAATTTAAATAATTATTCATTGCTAGTATAAAGAAATACATTTGATTCTTGTGTGTTGACCCCTTACCATGCAATCTCATTAAACTAACTTATTAGTACTTGGAGTTCCTTTATGAATTCCTTGGAATTTTCTGCATAGAAAATCATGTCATCTGAAAATCTGCATGCCTTTTTCTTACCTTATCAACTGAACAAGGCAGCCAGTAAAATACTGAGTGGTAACAGTGGATATTCTTGCCTTGTTCCCAAATTTAGGGGGAAAACATTCAGTCTTTTACTATTAAGTATGATGTTTGCTTAGGTGTTTCATAGATGCCTTTTAAGTTTCCTTTTATACCTATTTTGATAAAAGTCTTTATCATAAATGGATGTTAAATTTTGTCAAGTATCTTTTCTGTAACAATTGATATAATTATATAATTTTTCTTCTTTACTGTTAAAATGGTGGATTATGATTAACTTTCCAGTATTGAACCACTCTTATATTCCCACTATAATCTCTACTTGGTCCTAGTGTATTATAGTTTTTATATACTGAAGGACTCAATTTGTTAATATTTTATGAAAGATTTTTTCATTTAAGTTCATGAGGTATATTTGGTCTGCAGTGTTTTTTGTTTTTGTTTTGTTTTGTTTTTTTCTTATTCTGTCTTTGGAACTGGGGTAATGCTGACCTCATAAATTGAGTTGATAGTATTCTCATCTCTTCCAACTTCTGAATTGTATGGAATTGGTGTTAATTCTTCTTGAAATATTTGGTAGAATTTGCCAGCGCAACCATCCACACCTGACAGTTGCTTTTTTGGAAACATTTAACTGCAAATTCAATTTCTTTAATAATTATAGAAATATTTGAGTTATCTATTTCATCTCAGGTAAGTTTTGGTAGTTTGTTGTTTTCAAGCAATTGTTCCATTTTGTCTAAGTTTTCAAATCTATGTCCATAGAGTCATTCTTAATATTCCCTTATTATCTTTTTAATGTCTATGGGATCTGCAGTGATATTCTCTCTTTCATAATTTATATTGGTAATTCATGGCTTATCTCTTTTTTTATATATCAGTCTTGCTAACGGCTTACCAATATTATTAATTTCAAAGAATCAGCTTTTGTTTTTATTGATTTTCTCTACCGTTTTTCTGTTTTCAATTTTATTACTCTCTGTTCTTAACTTTGTTATATTCTTCCTTCTGCTTGCTTTGTGTTTATTTTACTCCTAATTTTCTAGCTTTTTTAAAGTAGAAGGTTAGGCTATTGATTTGAGACCTTTCTTCTTTTCTCACATACATAACCATTTAATGCTATTGATTTTTTAAATTTTTGCAAAAAACTCTGTCTGTAGGAAAATATTCAGACCTGGGAGTTAAGGGTGTGTCAGATTTACATCTGAATGCAAGACATTTGAATGCAAGAGATAATGAACCCATTAATTTATTTGAAAGAGGGGAACAAAATGATCCCAAATCTAGACAACCTAGTGCAGAATTAATCACAGAGTGATAATAAGCAAGAGTTGTCAGGAAGTGAAGAATAGACAAAGCATTCTCTGTAACAGGATGGGAGGCTCTTCTGCAATGCTCTAGACCTTTTCTACTAAAAGGCATATGATGGCCCTTTGTATACTAGCTTTTATTATTATTTTTATTTATCTTTTATTTTTGAGACAGAGTCTCACTCTGTCACCTGGGCTAGAGTGCAATGGCATCATCACAGCTCACTGCAACCTCCATCTCCTGAGCTCAAGTGATCCTCCTGCCTCAGCCTCCCAAGTAGCTGGGACTACAGGTGTACACCACCATGCCCGGGTAATTTTTTCTATTTTTAGTAGAGATGAGGTCTCACTCTTGGTCGGGCTAGTCTTGAACTCCTGAGCTCAAGTGATCATCCCGATTTGGCCTCTCAGAGTGCTAGGATTGCAGGCATGAGCCACCACACCAAGCCTATATTAGCTTTCTTTAGTCACACCTGCTTCTACGTTAGTCTCTTCTACTAGAAAATACAGATATGCATTGTGGGAGTGTCCATGGTATATTGTTTACAATACACTCAATTGTACCCAATGTGATTTATTCAATAAATATTTCTGATGTGCTTGAGGCTCCAAAATAATTAAGTCCCATATTTTAATGAATTTACAGTTCTCTTAGGTAGAAGCACAATATACACAAATGAGATCTACATCAATCAATAATAGCTATCATTTACTGTAAACATACTGTGCACCAGACATTGTATGTGCTGAATACATTACATACATTTCATCTCTACCACCATTTCACAAGATATAAATATTAATAGTAGAGAGAATAGTTTCGCAGAAAGAATATAAGTTTTGGAGTCAGAAACCAAGTTTGAATCTCTGCTCTCTCACTTATTAGCTGCATGACTCAAGCCAGTTATTTAAACTTTCTGAACTTTAGATTTTTAAATTGAAAAATGGGGATAAAAGTTGTGAGGATTAAAGGTGATAATATATGAAAAGGACCTAGTAGGGTAAGGAAAGCAGGGGTTTTGAAGTCTGTACAGTAATATTCCACTTCAAATCCAGCATCACCATATATTAGCTACGAGACCTTCAGCAAGACCTAAAATCTCTCAGTTTTGATACTTCATATGTAAAATAGGGCTCATTAGAGAGAGAGAGAGAGAGAAACAGGGAGATATATGATTGATAAAGAGAGAGAGACAGAGACAGAGAAATGAATAGACAGATCGCCTTCCTTTTTACTACAAACCCTGTGCTTTAGGTATCCCTTCTCAATTACTGGCAATTTCATCCATCCTCTGAGCTGTTCAGATCAAACAACTTGGGGTAATTTTTTACTCTTTCTCATCATTCATAATCAATCAGAGAGGTAATCCCATTAGTTCTACCTTCAAAACCTACTCAGATTCCTTCACATCTACTACCTCCTCCTCTGTCATCATGGTCTGAGCCACGTGTCCTAGTGCCATAATTTCCTAACTGTTTCCATCCACTACTTTCATCCCAGCAGCCAGAATGACTCTTAAACATAAATTTGATTAAATTCTCCAATGCCTTCCCATCTCTGTCAAAGTAAAAGTCGGTCTTCACAATGATTTAAAAGGTTCCTCTGAAGCTCACCCACCACTATCGCCCAACCACCCCACCCAGCCAGCCTTGGGGCCTCTTCTCCTGCACTCTTGGGGCCTCTTGGGGACTCTTCTCCTGCACTCTTACCTGCACCACTCCAGCCTAGGCCCGCTGGCTGGCGTGCTACTTTGGGAGCACTCCTGGTTACCTCCCACCTCAGGGACTTTACACTTCCTATTTATTCCACCTGGAATGTTCTTCACCCAAATAATTTCAAGACTCCCTACCTCACCTTCTTTAAGTCTTTGCTCAGATTTCATCTACTCAGTGAGGCCTTCCCTGTCTACTCAACAGCCCACTCTCCACCCAGTACTCTCAGTTCCCTTACCCTAACATTTTTCTCTGTAGCATTGATCACCATCTAACACTATTATATTGTATTTATTTACATTTTTGTTGCCTGTTCCCCAATACACACACATACACAAATGGAGACTCTGTGAGAGGTATTTTTGGCTGTTTTGTTCATTTTTGTATCCCAGGACCTAGAATAGTATTTAGCACACAGTATTCTCTCTCTCACCCTTTCCCTTGTTCCTCTCTCTTCTCTTCCCTCCCCTCTCCTCTCTCTCTGGATTATATATGCATACATATTTTGGCAAAATTTCTTTGTTCATGGAAACCCAGAGAAAGTGGTACACAAAGCAAATTTTAGTTTCCTTAGCTTGTTATAAACAACCCTCTTCATTGGAAAAGAATGTAGGATGTATAATGTATTTAACATGTATGTACTAGAACCTACTGTTTGCCAGGTACTACTTTATTTAAGCCCTGACTGAAGCATTATAAAAGCTATCCATGTAACAAAAACATTTGTACCCCATTAATATTTTGAAATTTAAAAAGAAAGAATCTATGTTCTCAACACACAGTCTAGTTTAAGAAAGAAACAAATATGTAAGAAATAACAGAAAGGTACTCACAAAAGCAATATTTTACTTAGTGGGGAGGGAATTGTGAAAGGTTTAAAAATAGATCTGATGTGGTCAAGAAAAATCCAGCAATACCAATCAATTAGAGAGAAGACTAAAGGCTCAGGGTGAGTTTGGTGCAGAAGTCTCCCCATTTGATCAATCTAGAGGGTTGATCAAGATGATTCAAGTGTTCCTTTGACAATGAGTCATCCATAATTTCATGATTGCTTTTGCTGTGTTTGTAGTTATGAAATGATCCTCACACTACCATTCCTAATATTAGAAGATTCCGTTCTAACCAGTACAGATTGTTAGGCAAGGGAGTGGGCGTTTATAGTATGGGTTTATTTGTTCTCCAGCAGGCCTGGGTTACAGTGAACTCAGCATTTACTGAATAAGAAACACATACTAGAACTTTCCTTAATTTGCTGAATGGGAATAAACAAGAGGTGCTTGGGGGCACATTCAAGGGAACTCAAAGAACTAGAAGAAGCAATGGGGAAGGTGAATGGTAATAGCAAAAAGTGTTTTTGTATTCTGAAAACAAAATTGCCCTTCTGAGTAAACATTTAGCAAACTGGCAGATTCATAACTCCAGGGTTCAGAGGGCCGAACACACCAATAGCAACAGCAAAAGGAAGCCTGGAGGACATAGCTCCAATTTCCAAACCTTATTTCATTAGTGGAAACTTTTGGAACTCTGGTTCATGCCCTAGAAGTCTCTGTGTAAGGCTGAGCATAGAAATTTTGGTTATAAAGGGAACATCTGAGGGAAAAACACACAATCTTTAAAGGAGCTCTTTGGGAAATGGCAGGAATAGCTGAGAGCTGTATGGCACTCAGTTGCTCACATACATTACCCCATCTAACCTTCATAGCATTCCTAAGGGGTAAGTACTGCTCATTTTCCTTAATTTATGAAATAAAAAACTGAGCCACAGAGAGAGAAAGTGACATTCCCAAGAGGCAGAACCAGGACGTGAATCCTGGTCTTCTCATTCCCAATTCTACATTTGTCTTTCCCTACTTGCTCTGCTGAAATTCTGTAAAACAGAGTTTGCAAAGCTCTAGTCTAGAGCAGTATTTCTCAACTTTGGTTGTACATTGGAGTCACCTGAGGATACTTACAAACCCCTGATGTCTAGGTCTCAACGCTAGAGATTCTGATTTAATTTGTCTGGAGTACAATCTGGGCAATGGGATTGTTTCAGGTCCCTAGATGATTCTAATGTTTAATCAGAATTGAGAATAACGGTGGGGAAATTATTTTAAATTACAGATTCCCTGAGCTCTATCCCAGGTTAACTGATTTAAAATCCCAGAGATGAGTTGGAGTAATTGTGCTATTTTATAATTTTCCCCAGCCATTCTAGTAAGATTTGGGGACCTCTGGTCTACAAAGATCTTTAGGGCCATTCAAGGTCGGTAATTACTGAAGATCAGGTATTAATTAGTCCCACCTCTGTCCTTGCCCATGTTCTCATGAGGAACTGATTTATTTTCACAGCATCTGTGTTTCTTTGGCTTAAAATGAGGCCAAATTGGTATTTGTCCTATCAATCTCTTTGGAATGTTCAAAAGAAAAGCAATGAATGTGGAAAGGTTTTAAAAGTATATGGTATTGTAACTTGTAAGGTGTACATTTCCAAGGTATTATCGTTGTTGCACTGGTGTTCCTGAATCTCTAAAATTGACTGCCTCCTGAATAGGCCACATCCATAGGAGAAGAGTCCTGCTCTTCACTACTGAGGCCACTTTTTGTCCTCTTCACAGCTCACCAGGTAGCCTATTGGCTGAGAGGAGAGGTAGTTGCAGATTCTCTTTCCCATCAGAGGAAAGAATACACAGAAGACACTCGCCCCAGTGAGGGGAAATGGAAAGAGATGAGAATTGTATAACCTCAACCGCAGGCATTTGTTGTCAAAGAAACAAATTCAACCAAAGCACTGAAACATTAGGCAATATGCTTTCCCAGCACTCAAATTCAATTCAGAAATGAGACTGCCCATTACAAATAACATCCCATCCCATCGGGAGCACGCAGCTTCTTCATCCGGGTTTTTCGTGTCTAATTCTATAATGGAAATATTAGGAGTGACTTGGGAGTAGGGAGAAGATACATAAAGAAACAGAGCACATTACACAGATGCTTTCTCAGTTCAGATCCAACTCCTGGTTTCTAATAGGCCACTACTGTTCAAATTTTCAGGATGACACAAAGGGACTGATGTCCTTCTAAAAAGTTTTAACCCTTTCAAGGCAAGGAAAGATTCTGCAAAACACTAATGTCCGGGGTCCACTCTTAGAGATTGTTACTTAATGTTCTCAGGTGGCATCGTGTATTTTTTAAAACCTTCCATGGAGATGCTAGTGGGTAATCAGTGCTGAGACTCCACAGAGAGAAGGATGACAGAATAAGAGGGGCTAAGTCTATATCCCAGGCCTTTACTTTCCCCTGGGGGTTCTTCTGTGGTCTAACTGCCAATCCACCGCCATCCTGACCTCACTGGAGTGTCCATCCTCCTGTAAAGCTCTGGGCCGAGTGTCTCAGGGATGGGAATGACTCAGCCATGATTTTTTAAAAGACTAAATTCTGAGCTAAAACCAAAGAAAAATACCCAAGAAAACATCAGAAATAAGTAGAGTTATAAATATAGATATTTGACCATAGTCTCTGTTACCTATAGCCCATGTTAACAGCCTATTCTCATCAAAAATCCTGATGGCAACAGTTTACCCACTATGCCACCATTGCCAAGAGGGTGTTTCTGGCATGTGAATAGCTATTTCAGCACACAGACACACAATACTAGTTATGCAAATATGTGTATGAAACAATGTTTTTTCTCAATTATCCTTCAGAAACGAAAGGATTGTCATTTATCCCAGTTCTTATGTCTTCTCTAAAATCACTGGGCTCTCTTATAGTTGCTTTATTTTATCAATAATATATTACTTAGGGGAGACATATTAACCAAATCAATGCTAGTTTAGGTGTCTAGTAGACGTTCCCTGACAAAAAACATTAAGTAGAAGGCAGGTCAATTTAATAAAAATTAGTGATTACTTCTGGGATTATAACCTCACAATTTTAATTGTTTTTAAGAAATAATATAACAGTCATGAAATATCTGTGATTTTTTAAAATAAGATCATTTAATATAACAGACACAAAAATATACTTACAGGATGAATTTTTTTTTTTTAATTCTGGTGTTATACAAATAGGTACCTGGGACTCGGCATAAAATGCACTGTGACAGATCATACACATTTAAAAAGTACTGTATCTTAAACAAGTTAGCCAATGAGCAGAAAACTTTTATATGACTCAAAAGGTGATCCTAATAATGAGGAAAATGTTGATGTCTTTTTCAGAAAATGTGAGTGGAAAAAAAGACATAAAATTTGAGTTCAAGCTGGGTGTAGTGGCACCTGCCTTTAGTCTCAGCTACTCAGGAGGCTGAGGCAGGAAGATCATTTGGGCTCAGGAATTCAAGGCTGCAGTGAGCTATGATCGCACCCGTGAATAGTCACTGCATTCCAGCCTGGGCAACACAGTGAGACCCCATCTCTATAAAAAAAATAAAATTTGAGTTCAAAAAAGCAATATTTCTAAACATATTTTTATAATATGTAATTACAAATACCTATGTTCATTTAAGTTTATAGATTAAATATTTTAAGAAGACATTTGACTATTTCACTCATCTCCAAAGTTTATATATTCTTCCCGAAACTTTTTTTTTTAATTTCATGAGAAAAATGAAGGAACCCACTTATGGTTAGGCATAAATAGAAGAATTGATTCTTACAGTATTTTTAAGAGCCTTCAATATACTCCTATGCATTGTAACTCCCTAAACTAAGTGAGAAAGTGATATAATATGGTGTATTTCCCATTCTTATTTGACCATGGAAACTTAACCCATGTGAGACAAGAGTTCAATAGAACACATATTGGGAAATACTGCTCTCACTCAAAAGGATCTAACCAACCTCAAAAACATCTTTAGCAGGTTCCTTTCCTTTGATCTGTAAGCAGAATGTGTCCATGCGTAGGTGCCATCTTACTGCCCACCACACTGAAGCTAACGCCTAGTGGGCTAGTACATTTCATCCAAGAGAAACTTTTCACTTTGTTCTTCTCTGGGTTCTGCCACTCACTAGGCTTCCAGCCTTACTGAGTGATTGACATAACAAATGAGCTCACTGTCCAAATAGAATCCCAATCCCTAAAACAGGGAATGCTCTGGTCATTTTCATGCTCAAGAGTATACTAATCCCTTACCATATAATATCTAAAACATCCACCCAAGAATAATCCACTGAGTAATAGGAGATTAAGTAGCACTTCCCATATGATAGGTACACAATAATGAGTAATAATATGAATTGTAGCTACAATTAATTGAGCATCCCTTGGGTTGCGATACTGATGAAATAAATAATAATAATGACCAATGATATTAATGACCATGTAGGGAGTGCACACTACATGGTAGGCTCTGTACTAAGCTCTTAACATTGAATTCTCATGACAGGGATGCCTACAAAATTGGTACTGTTCTATTCATTTTACAGCTAACTGAACTGGGAGTCAAAGTCAAAATAACTTGCCCAGAATCACATAACTAGTCAGTGGTCAAGTCTAGTTACTTAGCCCTCTATGACACTGCATTTCTCAATCTTTAATTCTCTAAAGTTTATTCTTAAACTGTTTGGAGGCAAAGGCATTACAGCGTCATCTTCCAGAGTTATACTTTGCACTCAAAGTGACTGGCTTTTATACATTAGCTCCAGCTTGTGGCAGACAGAAGGAAATAAAATGGATTAGGAAAAGGCCATCCTGATATTAACCCAGAACTTCAACAAAGTCTAACAATTGATTAGAAATGTTTTTGTTTTCCTATTTTTTAAAAGGTACTTGTTCTGTTGTATCTGATAACGCTTCATTGAAGAAAATCCTGAGAACTGTTCCACTAAGGAGGAGCTATTGATATAGTGGAAAAAGCCAGGCCAACTTATTTTTGAATCTAGGCTCCACGTGACTTTCGACAAGATACTTAGCCACTTCTCTCATGTAAAAAAATGAAGATAATTAAACCTTACTTGTAGGGTTGTCGTGGAATATAAATCAGATAATGTGTAAAGAATTTGTCTGATGAGTGACAGTTTTCTTCCCCTTTGAAAGGACAATTGAAAAGGGTCCATTTGCTTTTCTGCCCTTTAGCTTGTTGGCACTGATATTATTTGCAAGTTTCCACTAGGGGGTGGTCACACTGTGCTCAGATGGGCATTTTATTTTCAAGTGGCTCAGATTTGGCTGAAAAAAGTACACTACCTATAAGGAACCTTCATATCCTGTCTGGGCTTTACCTGGGGCAAAGGTGACGCAATTTTCTGCAAGCAAAGAGGCATTTATGTGCACTGATAGAGCTTCAGTGATGACAACTAGAGACCAGAAGATAGTCTCTATGTTTACTCAACACACTTTCCTTGGTGTATATGCTGGTAGTTCCCCAGCCACCAGGAAATCTGTGTACCCAGAGAATTCTTTAATATAGAAATAAGTCTGAGTACTATTTGTATGCTCTGTCTATTAAAACCACATAATACAATTTGAGATTTAATGTAAGTCATAATTTCAAAAATTGTTAAATTAGCATAAAATTTATGTATGTAGTAGCACTGTTATTTTATCTTTATATTTTAATAAAAATTATCAATAAACTATACTTTTAGCATTTTTGCAGATTTATATTTAACTTTCCAAATATAACTAAATCTTTACTACTTTGCAGATAGAAGAGATTCTTTTTTAAAATCAAAGACAGTAGAATCTGTCAAGGTTGGGGGAAGTAACTATAATTTTGGAAAGATGAAATGTTTTAAAATGTTAATGCTATAGACCAGAACACATAGTGAACTAGCTATTTTCATAGGGATAACGCATGGATATGTTTAAATCCCAATAATGCAACTTATTAGCTTTAGTTCACTTGTCAACAAAACAGGGATTAAAAAAATTATAACAAAATAAATAAAATGGGGATGATATTATACAACAGAGTTGCTATGAGGATTACATAAAATAACATGTGTAAAGAGCCTAGCAGGATACCCAGAATGAAGTAGACACTCAGTGAATGTCTTCCTTCTGCTTTTTTCTGAGTAAAGACAGACTTCACCTAGCAGATTCTAATTCCACAGAAGTTACTTAAATATTCTTCCAGACAAAGATAGCAGCTTTTAGCAGGCAGCTCCAAACCCTCAGAAACCCAGGGTAAACACCAACCAAAAATGAAATAAGTTAAAAGCCAGTGTAAAAATTGTAAACATAGACCTACGTTATTTTTTCATAAAGCTTATAGAAAATATTTTATATGTGCAAATGAAAAAGGTGAGAAGTCACAACTCACAAGCAATTCTGTGGCTTTGAAGAGTTTATGCACATCTCTATGCCTCAGTTTATCCATCTTCCTCACAGGGATAGAATCATAAAAACAAAGAATATACTAAAAAGCTCGGAGCTCTTCCCCTCCAAACTCATTTTGACATAAAGGCAGCTATTATTGTAAAGCAATGCTTAGCATTCCTATTGCTATATAACTAGAATGTATAACTTTCTGTTGTCTTTGTTTTACTGAAAATCAAGGGGAAATCAAATTTTGAGTAGTGGCCATTAGGATGGAAATGCTTGATCACTAAATGACTTACAGTATTGCCTTTTATTTCACAGTACTGGCAGCAGAATTCAATCTATAACTGAGTAAAAAGAATATAAATAACATACATAAAAATTGAATGAACTATCCAACAAGAAAATTGTCTTATATTGATTTATTTCCAATCACTCTCTTGGAGCTTTGGAATAGCCTTCCTGGGAGCAGGAAGACCCCCACATTGGAAACACAACAAGGTAGGCTACACCATGTAGCCAGCTAACAATGAGCAGTAAGTAAATGATAACAATAGCCTATGTCTGTAGAAATAAAGCACTTTCATATTCATTATCTCATTTGATTCTCAATAACTCTGTGGCATTGGCAAGGCAGGTGTCTCTTATTATCTCCATTTTACTCAAGAAGAAACTGAGGCTCAAAAAAGGTTATGTAACAGGTAGTAAAGCTGGGAAGTGGGTATGGGAATAGAATGGGAAAGGGGAAATGTTGACTCCTTCTCAAAGGGAGGGAGATGATGGGGAAGAATGATCTTAGAATGGCAACAGTTCTCCACGGGAATGGGCAGTGTATAATAGATGCAACTTTTAGCAAGGCAGAGAGTGGATAATATACAGCAGCAGTGACTCTCTGCCTGCATGCTGTCTTACTGGGGTTCCTGAGTCCGAGCCTGGCATGTTTTGCAGTTAGTTGTTACAAGAATGCAAGCAATGTGATTCATTCTGGTGCCATTTAAACTTTAAGTTCATCTCAGATATAAAAACAAAGGAGAATATGCCACCAACCTGGCTTATTTGAGTGAATATAAAAGCAGATTACTCAAAGCTTATGAAAACAAATGGGCTGTCTTTTGTACCCCACCCTTAGGGAGTGTTGGCTAGAAAGACTTATGTATTACGTTAGGTAGCACAAAAGGAGGGGGAAAACAGAGTAGGGAAACCCGAAGTCAAAATCAACAACCTTTATGAATCTGAGCCATAGACTCTTTGCCTAAAGGGGATGAGGGAGGAACCAAGTTTCCACCCTCTTAATGCAGAAACGTTTTGATAGAAAAAGGAAAATCTTTTCCTCTTCTCCCCTCCCACAAAAAGCATGATTAAAAAACAAAATGGGTGCTACCCCAAAGCCCCATATCCTAATTAGAAAGTAAAAATGATGTGCTCTAAAAAAAATTATATACAATTCAGAGGTAAAACAACAACAAAGTAGGGTGTTTCCCTCCAACCTTAGATCTAGTGTAATTACACACAGTAATTAATGATGAATTGGTAACCAGCCCTGTTGGCTCTGTTCAGACACCAAGTATAGTAAGTAGTCTAGTGGATCGTCAGCTATGGGTGTAGATCCCTAGTCTAAAGGCACTGAAACTTCTAGATGATGAGTGATGGATTTCAAATGGTCGCAGAGATTTGAAGGAAAAAGAATAAGGCTTTTGGGACTGAAAACCAGCCAGACACCTGGGTTGTATTCTTGGTGCCAAATGTCGTCCCTCTGGTCCACAGACCTCTTTTGGACAGAATCAAATACGAGCCCAGCACATGCAGCAAAGCACAGACCCAGCCCAGTACTTAAATCTCTGCCAGCCTGAGATTAGGCCTGAGGACATCTGTCCCAGCCAGAAGAGGAGGAGTGCCAGAAAGCTTGAGTTCAGCCTGCCATCCTGTGTTTGCTGGGACTTGCAGCATCAGTATCGGCAGGGAGAATGTTGATGCTGAACGGCAAATTCCTGTAGGCACGGCTTTGTACGAGGCTGAACAGAAATATCTCCTTAATGAAGGCTTTGGATGAGGATTATGGTCCCATGGTGATCAAACCATTTCAGCCATTCCCACACACAGGGATCTCATCACCATGCATGGAACCAGGCCAGCCTTAGGCCAAATTAAAAAGTAGGCCAAACCTGTCCTTGGCCTGCTCAAAGTTAGGTGTCTCTACCCGCCTCTCTTCTTTCAACATGCTCCACCTTCCCTCCTACTCTCCACCCAAGCCCAAACCCTCTTTGCTGCCTCTGGCCACCCAAGGATCCCTCTCAGTAAACCAGTTATCTGAAGCAAGGCCCTGTTCTACTCTGACAACCATTATCGAGTCTTAACTATGGGACAGACAATATGCTGTGCACAAAAAATACACATATATGAAAAAATATGCTCCTCGGCCTTGATGAGAAGAGGCTTATAATTCCCTCAACAACATGTGCTGAGCCTCCTAGTGTGGGCAGGACATAGTGCTGGGTACACTGGAGGACATAGAGATTAGGAACACACATTTTTTTCTACCTCCAGAAATCCCCTGAAATTAAGAAAAGACTCATAGGCAAGGGAGGGAGAGCTGTGTGATGGAAAGAACCATAATGTTTTGCCTAGTTAATGTAAAAGCTTCTAATTGACCTCTTGGCTTTTATATTTGTCCTCTGTAATAATAACAATAATAATTAATATAAATCCATCACCATCCAGGAGCCAGAGTTTTCTTTGTGAAACATAAATTAGATCATGCTACTTCTAGCTTAAAGCCCCCCAAAGGCTTCTCTTTGTGCATAAAATAGAACCCAAACTCCTTCGCTGTGACAGACAAGGCCCAGTATGACATGAATGGTCCATCTATCTTTCCATCTTACTCACTTCAGACATTGGCCACTTTTTTGTTCCTCAGACATTCCTGCCTCAGGGCTTTTATCTTGGTAGTACCCTCTGACTGAAATGCTTTTCTTCCAGATTTTTGCTTGGCTAGCCTCATTTCATCACTCAGGACTCAGTTCAAATGCCCCTTCTTTAGAGATGCCTTTACTGACAAGCCTATCTAAGGAACATCTCCTCAGACATTCTAAGGCTGTTTTCTTTCTTTCTCTCTTTCTCTCCTTCCCTCCCTCCTCCTTCCTCTTTCCTTCTTTCCTTTTTCTTTTTATTCTTTCTTTGCCTCCTTCCCTCCTTCCCTTTCTTCCTTCCTTATTTCTCTTACCAAGTTGTGATTTGATGGCTATTTTCTCTTTTTCATGACACATGTTGCTATCTGAAGCTATGTTCATTATTTTGTTGGTTTGTTTAACAGAAAACTCAAACTTAAATCCAAAATTAAGCTACTGATCTGACTTCTCCAAAACTGCCCCACTTCAGTCTTCCCCGTCTCACTTAAAGGCAACTCTATTCTTTCAATTCTTCCAGTGGCTCAGATTAAAAAAAAAAAAAAAAATCTAGGAGTCATCCTGGAGTCCTTTCTTTCTGTAAAACCCATCTGAAAATCCTAGTCATTCTACCTTGAAAATATAACCACTTCTCCACGCCTTCCTCACTATCTCCCTCATCTTTCACCTGTATTAACCTTCTAGCTGGTCTCTCTGCTTCCTTTTTGCTCCCACATGGTTTATTTTCAACAGAGCAGCCAGAGTGGCCTTTTAAAAGTGAATTGAGGGCCAGGTACAGTGGTTCACACCTGTAATCACAGCACTTTGGGAGGCCGAGGTTGGAGGATCACTTGAGAACAGGAGCTTGAGACCAACCTGGGCAACACAGTGAGATGCCATCTCTACAAAACATTTAAAAATTAGCCAGGCATGGTGATGAGAGCCTGTAGTCCTAACTACTTGGGAGGCTGACGCAGAAGGATTGCTTGAGCCTGTGAGTTGGAGGTTGCAGTGAGCTGTGATGGCATCACTCCACTCTAGCCTGGGTGACAGAGCAAGACCTCGTTGCTCAAAAAAAAAAAAAAAGTGAGTCATTTTTCTCATCAAAACTTTCCAGTGGCTTCTATCTCAGTCAGTAATAGATAGCCAAATTTCCAGCATATAGATCTGTGCTGTCCAATACAGTGACCACTAGCCACATGTGGCTACTGAGCACTTAAAATATGGCTAGTGCAAATTGAGATGTGCTGTAAATGTAAAATGCATACTAGAGTTCAAAAACTTAGTTAAAAAAAAAGGGAAAACATCTCATTAATCACTTTATATTGACTACATGTTGAAATATTAGATTTTTTAATATATTGGGTTAAATAAAATATATAATTAAAATTAATCTAACCTGGTCCTTTTTATTTTTACTTTTTTAATGTGGCTATTAGAAAATTCAAAATTATTTCTATGACTCACATTGGTGGTTTGCATTATATTTACATTGAACAGTGCTAATATTGATAGTAGGTAGTGATGAGACTAAATAAGATCATCTGGTGAGTGAGTACGGACAGAGAACAGAAGAGGTCTAAGGATAGAATTCCAGGTGCCCTGAAAAATTAAGAAGCCAGGAAGATAGAGAGGAATCATTAAAAAAAGATTGAGAAAGTGTCCAATGAGGTTAGAGAAGACTGGAAAGGATGATATCCCAGAAGCCAAATGAAGAAAATGTTTCAAGGACAGAGTGATCAATTATTTCAAGTGAGATAAGAATTGAGAACTGACAATTAGCTTTGATAATGTGGAAGTCAATGGAGACATGGGCAAGGGCTGTTTTAGGGGAACGGTGTAGATAAAAGTCTAATTAGAGTTATACAAGAGAGAGTTGGGGGAGCATAAAGGGATACTACAAATATGGACAACATTTTGAAGAAGTTTTATTGTTAAGGGGATAAGAAAAATGGGAAGGTAGCTGAAAGGAAGCATAGGATCAACAGAGAGTATTTTAATAGGAGAAATACATCATGTTTATAGGCTGATGGACATAAATTGACCACGAAGAAGAGAGAGCCTCTCCAAAAATGCTAGAGTAAAATTGCTAGAGTAATTGATATTCCTTGAGTAGATGTGAGGCGCTGGGACCTAGTGCGTAAGAGGAGAGGTGTGTCTTGGACACACAGACGGTTCCTCACAGTAGCAGAATGGAAGATGGAACGTGGGCAAGGTTGCAAGCAGGTTGGTAGACGTGACAAAGCCACATGTGAAAGGTCCCTTTTGATTGTTTCCATTTTCTCAGTTAAAAAGTAATCAGGCTATCAGCTGAGAATGAATTCAGACAAAGTAGTGAAAGTTTGAGGCGCAAGGAGAAGGTTTGAAATCATATTTGTGAAGCAAGAGTTCACAAATTCTTTAGAATGAGTTAGAATAACCGGGCTCACTTAAGTTTAGCAGCTCATGAGTTTGAAGGGAGACTATGCAGTAAGATTGGGTATTTTCCCCCATCTAAGATCAGCAACCAGAAAACAGGTGCAAAGTAGGAAGAGGGTTGTAAATAACCAGGATGGAAGTTTTGCCAAAGAAGGAAAAAGATGAGAGAGAGGTGCCAGGGAGTTAAGGGTATGTGAACTCAGTGATTATTATGATAGACTGTAAGATCTAGGATGGATAAGGAGGCAGGTAAAGACACAGAGGGTGTGAAAGACCATGAAAATATGGTAGAACAAATGTATTTTGGGGTCAAAGGATTTTTAAGTCAGGGTACTAGGGGCAGTGAGCTGGAAAGATATGAAGTGATGGTCCTAGAGTGGAATGTTTGAAATTGAGATTCTGGAGAGGTGACAGTTATTGATAAGGACAAAGTGGAGGATAAGGTATGAGTAGCCCATTCCCTGGGAATGAGTGGCTAAGGTTGGAAGAGAATGAGATCATCAAAGGAGAAGAAGTCAAGAAACACAGGGGCCAAAGTATTAAAATGCTTATCTACATGGAGATTAAAATCACTAAGAATTGTGACAGACATATTGTTGGAGTGAATGAGGATGCGCTGGGAGCTTAAATCCCCAAGGAATGTGGAGGAGTGACCCAAAGTCAGCAGTTGACTGCAATAAGGAAGGGTAGCTGGTAATGATACCTAAGTTTCACACTAAAATTCCTCAAAGGAGAAGAGAACTTGGTGTGGTAGGAGCAATGAAAACCAAAGAGATATCTGCCTCACCTTTATTTAAGTCCAGGATTCTATTCCAAATTCACATTCCAAATAGAAGCTACATGTTACTGATCCCACTAGAGTCATACTCTAACCCTCTAAAAGCTAGAATGGATTCTAGGCTTCCTGTTTTAACTCAAAGGAGTGTGGAACAGAAAACAAACACCACTCAATCAGGCTGCAAGAGAACAGGACTCAGAGGTCCAGGTTTTAGCTAGAGCAATAGTGCAGAGGAGGCACTCAGAGAAAAGGTTGAGAATGCAAGGGCTTTTGCTGATGATGAAACACAGAGCACAGAAGAAGTGGGGAAGTGGGAAATGGGCAATGAGGTCAGAATAGGAATAAGTAGATAGGATGTAGGTCTAGGTCATTAGGAAGGACCCAGTAGTTTGGAATAATGCATAAGGGGAGTGGTGGGATTGTTCTAGATAACCTCTTAGGCAGATCGTGGTGGGGAGGCTGTGAGGTTGAGGGAGGAGAGGAGGGGCATGTCGTGCCAGAACATTGCCAGGGCTCTGGGGACCTTTGAAACTTTGGTATCATCTCCATCACTTCCTCAGACCCAGGATGAGCAGCTCTCCCATTAAACCTTGCCTCAGCAGAGTTAAAAACCCCTAACCAACCGGAGCAAGCTTATACTTTCATAAACAGATTTACTAAATTCTGAAGGAGAACATAAGATGAAATAACAAACAGAAAGGACAAAATATCCACATTCCAAATATAGGTTTCTGATGCCAAAGAAGTCTTACCCCAGCCCAAAAGAAGCTAGTATGACTACATGCTTCATGATTTAACTCAAAAGAAATACTTAATTGCTGAGAGGCATTGCATAACACCAGCGTGGGGAAGATGCTTTGGAAAGAGGCCTTTAAACCATTCCTGGGCATAGTCCCATATGTGCAGCTGTTCCTGTATAGAGCTTTCTTCACATAACAACAACAATAAAAACACATAAAAATCAGCCCAAGAGTAAATGTTTACTAATGATTAGAAAAATAAAATTTTACTTGATACTCTGAATGAGGGACATTCAGGTCAAGTTGATTGAGAACTATCAAGATGAGTCATTGGCTAAGATCTGTGGGAATGCTCTTAATGATTTTTACAATTGTTTCCTTAATAATGGAATCTTAATAAAGAAGGTCGATGTTAAATTAATAACATGGAAGTATTCTAAAAAGCATATTGAAACATGATTTAAGCCCATTCACTCAAGACTTAAAGCCATATGCTGGGGTTTTTTTTCTCCCTGATAGAATATCATTCATTGGACGGACATATTTAAGCTAGAAGATGAACCTTAAAACATAAAATTAATAAAGAGGAAAAGTGTAGTTTTAACAACAGCCAGGCAAAGTCTATGTAGGCCCAGAGCCACAATCTTTCTGCCACTCTCTGACCTTACCCATACTTCATTCAATGAATGATCATCGAGTATGGGTAATACTTTGCCACCTGCTGGAAAGTTAGAGATGAATAAAATGCCATTCTTACCCCTGAGGGTCTCACTCTTTGGTTGGGGAAAAGAAACAGTTTAGGAAAAATAATGCAATATTGATGGTTTGTATAAAATGCAGCACAGAGAAAATGGAACATTTGAAGTGGGTCTTGAGGGGTGAGCAGAAGTTTGCTAGACAGAGAAGAAAAGTGAGGCAGACAGGTGTGACTCAGCCTGGCATATGTGAAGAGCATGAGAAGTTGTGTTGGGTAAGATGACAGGATCTGAAAGGAAAGAATGGGAGATGAAACTGCCTATTACAGAAGCATGCAAATTCTTTGCCCCAATTCTAGCCACCATTGTGCCATTGTCACCATCCTCTTCCCTCAAGCCTCAGTCAATCCAAATATAGTCACTTTCCACAAGAAATCTAAATACAACACACATGTTATGATTTTTGCAAACATTACTGAAGCTCTGGAGACCATGAAGAAGGGTCTCACAGTAAAAACCTCACCACTGCACCACACTCTCATTCCCTTGCCCTCCGCACCTCCTCACTTCCCATCATTCCCCATCCCATCCAATTTTGCAGGGTTTCTCCCTCCTTTTCTGTAGTTTTGGTACTTTCCAGCAACCAGAGCTTAACAACAGAAAATACCCAAAACAAAGGTGATGCTCCCTCAAAGGAATTTTCTTACTATCTGCTATGAGAATCAAAGCTGCTTCCTCTGATTATATTCTAAAACAGAGTTCTAATTCCAGAATTTTTAGATTTTAAAATCTTTCAATTTTGGGGACTGCAAACTAGTTCAACCTCTGTGGAAAGCAATATGGAGATACCTTAAAACGATACAAGTAGATCTACCATTTGATCCAGCAATCCCATTACTGGGCATCTACCCAAAAAAACAAAAGTCACTCTATGAAAAAGACATCTGCACTCGAATGTTTATAGCAGCACAATTCACAATTGCAAAGACGTGGAAACAACCGAAGTGCCCATCAATACATAAGTGGATTAATAAAATGTGATATACGTATACCATGGAGTACTATTCAGCTATACGAAACAACAGTGATATAACACCTCTTGTATATTCCTGGATAGAGCTGGAACCCATTCTATTAAGTGAAGTATCCCAAGAATGGAAAAATAAACACCACATGTACTCACCAGCAAATTGGTATTAATTGATCAACACATAAGTGGACATATAGGAATAACATCTATCGGGTGTCGGGCAGGTGGCAGGGAGGGAATGGGTATATATACACATAATGAGTGTGATGCGCACCAACTGGGGGATGGACATGCTTGAGCTTTGACTCGAGGGGGGAGAGGGACAAGGGAAATATATGTAACCTCAACATTTGTACCCCATAATATGCTGGAAAAAAAATTTAAAAAGGAAAAATAAATAAATAAATAAAGAGCTGGAAAAAAAATAAAATCCTTCAATTTTTAAAATCCTCCAGTGGCTCCCTCTGGCCCAAAGAATAAAATTCAAGCATTTAGGAGCCTCCACAATCTGCCTCAACTTAAATACTAAACCTCCTTTCTTTTACACCCTCCCCAGCCCCAGTTATGTACCCTGTGCCCCACTACATAGGTTCCATTTGCCAAAATTGCTTGAAAGTTCCTCTAAGGCGGAAACACATCTGACATTTCTCCTCTCTCCCACAGCACCTGCTCAGTAAATACTCTTGAGTTAACTGGTGGAAAACTTTCCAAAGGGGAGAAATAAAATCTATTGACCTAGAATGCTCCAGGAACTAGGTTTAGAGGTAAGTTTTAGAAGTTGTGGTATGATATGGCAAAGCTTGCTAGAGGCTTATCCCAAGATTCATTTCCTCCTTCTTCCTTGGGGACAGAGTTGCAATTTTGTAGCTGAGTCCTTTGTTATTCAAAATAAAAGAATTTATTTCCGAGTTCCTTTGTAGCAAGATGGAACTGAATTCTTTAAAAAACTACAGGTCAAAATATGTTGGACATCTAGAAAGGGTGCTTCAAAGATGCTTACTCAACTGGAAAGGGCAATTTTTACCCTTCTGCAATTCCTTATTTTTTTTTTCTGACATGCAACTCGCATGTAATGACTGGAACTCCTGCAGCTGTCTCAGATTATGAGTGAACTTGAACATGGAAGCTATGTCCCAGGATGGTGGTGCAAAATGACAGAAGCTGGCATCCCTGATGACATTGTGAGGCTGTCATACTTGTCCCAAATTACTTATTTTGGGATTTCTTTTACTCACTTTAAATGCACTATTATTTTGGACTTTTGTATGTATATGCAGCAGTTCCTAATCCTAATTAATACATATTTAATTGTAAGTCAACAATATTTTTTAATACTTAGTATATGCCAAGTCAGCAGTTCTCAACAAAGAGTGTGTGTCACAAAAACTTTCATATTTTCAAAAAATATAAATGTTCATGCCATACTTGAGAGTTTTTGAATCAAAAATCTACATGGTGAGCCTCTAGCATGAATATATACAATTAGCATATGTATAGTTATATAATTATCTGCAGTATATGAGGGAGTGTGTGCATGTGTGGGGGGAAGAGAAAGAGAGAGAGAGAGATTTTCATAGCATTCCCTTATACTTCTTTATATTCTTTTAATGTTGGTAGTAATATCCCTTCTTTCATTTCCTATTTTAGTAATTTCTCTTTCTTTCCTTGTCAGTCCAGCTAATGGATTGTCAATTTTGTTGACATTTTCAAGAAATCCAAATTTTAATTTCATTGACTTTCTCTATTGCTTTTATTTCTATTCTATTTTTTTTCTATACCATATTATTTCTACTTTATTCTATTTCTGCTCTTTTGCTGGGTTTTTTTCTGCTACTTTAGCTTGGGTTTAGTTTGCTATTCTTTTTCAAGTGTCATAAGATAGAAGGTTAGGCTATAGATTTGAGATTTTTCTTCTTTTTTAACATAGGCACTTATAGCTATAAATTTCCCTCTAAGCACTGCTTTAGCTGCATAATGAATATATTTTTAAAGCCCCACAGAGAATTCTGATGCACATACTTGGTGAGAATATACTGTATTTTTTTGGCATTATAAAGGTTTTTTTCCATTTCCCAGCATGGTTGCTAACCTTCTGAATAGATAAAGCTTTTTTATAAAGCAAAATGCCTTGGCTTGGGTTTGACTAGATATTGCATAAAGACTCTTGCTTGCAGCTCAAAGATTTCTTTCATAGCTTAATCTAAAAATCAAGGATATGTTTGTTATACTTGATCTTCTCTGAGAAGACTCCTGGGTTATATGGGCCCTTGTTAGAGGGCCCTTTCAGTTGGAAGTTTTCTTCTCTGCTTGTATTTTTACTATGCATATTTTTGGCAGTCCTGAAAAAATATTTATGTGCATTAAGAAGTCATCTGATAATGAAAGCTTCCTATGCTACCTAAACCCTTTCTCTTGGCCTGTGTACTTTCTTATTTGCCTTGCTTTTTCTACAATCTGGCAGTGTTATCACCCACTCCACGTGACAAGTGACATCATTGCTATAATGAGAATTCCAAGCAGCACCACTGGATCAAAGCCCATCTGTGTGCCTGCTCCCACACTTGACAAAACAAATTCCAAATTCATTCAGCATGCCGGTGCCATTTAGTCACTGTGACATATCCCAAATTTTGGACTCCGTGCAAAAACCAATCTGTGCCCACAAAATTAATCATGGAACACATTTTATGACGTTTGACAACAACTTAAAAGGTTCTCATCTTTGGCAGGTGGCTCTGCCAATCTGCAAGTATGTGCACGACAAATTCTAAACAATACATTGTGTGGCTGAAAATACATCGTGCAGGATGCACACCCTGGAGAGAACCAGAGTGAGTCCAGCCAATCCTTAATCTTTCTCTGGGACTACTAAGCCAGGCTGCTGTCTTGTGAAGGAAAGATGATGGCCCCAGGTACACATGGAAAGCCAAAGAAAAAGGCAACAGCTCATGTGCCAGTAGATGCTGAGAACATTGGCACAATTGCCTGTGTTGGCAGGACCAAGAGTTTGAGATGGCTAATTTAAGCGACAAGATCCTGGCAAACAGATTTATTTAGGGCAAGGGTGCGTCAGGAAGATGCCAGAAAAATACATCAATCTGTGCCTTTATATGTACCATAGAATGATGATGAAACAATTGACATTAAAAAAGTCAACTCTTGCACTTTAATATAATCTGCAACTCATCCTAACAAGGAAAAGTTAGGGTTTACTTTAGATCTCTGAAACTCCCAAGATGGAGTTTTATGTTCTGATCTGAGATCTGTGATGAAATTTCCCTTCAAAAGGTGTTCATAAAGATATTTTCTCATATTTTCATATTTAATTGACCATAGACTGAGTATTTTTATATATTGTTTTATGCTTTATTTGGTTTTTTCCATTTTTAAAAATATATTATTTTTTAATTCATTTAAAATGCAGGCTATTTTACATTTGACAATATCATTCGTCTCAAATAAAGGAAGCCATTTATTCAAATTTTACTTTTCTGAGGAGTATATTATAGAAATCCTGTTGGGGAAAAGAAAAGATCGAGACTTTAATTGTACTGTTAGAAACCTAAATAGACCCCTTTAGTTAAGAGCAATGTTCTACTCTGCAATAACACATAATTCTTTTAAATATCTATTTTATATAACAGTGTCTATTTGTGTATGGTTCAAGAGGCAGTAAAATCGTAAAACATTTCACTTGGAACATCCTGCTTTATATTATTTTCCATTTTCCTAGCTTCTCTCTAGACAATCTTCTATCCCTAACTTTCCCTATCCATTCCCTTTTTCTCTTTATTGATGCTGTCTTAGTATAATACGTTGTATTTGCAATGCCTGGGGTTAAGAAAGCTTTCATACTTTGGCAGCCTATTTAGGACTCATTTGTTATAAAGACAAAATTTGCATAATGTAGCTTTCACTGGGATTTGTCTAGACTCAAACTTCCTATTCTAATTTTAAAGTTCCTCTTCATCTCTGAGGCAGGAAGTAATATGAGGAAGCAATAGGTGAGGAAGAGTTCTTCCACAGGAAGAGCAATTCTTGATTAGGAGTCTGGTGATTTAATAAACCGGCAGAGGCACAAAAGTAAAAGCAGCTCTCCCTGGTTCATGCTCATAATTGCCTCCTTTGAGATATAGGACACCAATCCATCTTCTCCCCTGTAAAGGGAAGTTGGTCTCCCTAGATCTCTCTCAACAATAATACTCTAGAATTTATCAATTAGGGAGAAACATTTTGAGGCTTTCTCTTTACACAATAGCTATTTTTTAATTTATTTGTATGTTGAATACAAATGAGTTGTTAGTTAATTTGAATATTTTCCCTTCTCAGAAGTAGCTTGCAAAACTTTTTTCTACCTTTCCTATGCCTCAAATAAGATAAATTTAATTTTAAAATCAGCTAGAAATGTTGCCCTTAATGCAAGATATTCTTTTATAATGGAAATTATTCTCTCAATAATTTGCCTCTGCAATTTCATAAAGAAACAGAATTTTAGTTGGAAAAAATCCATAGAAATAATCTTTTGAACCCCAAACACAGGTCTCTGGATCAGGCTAGCTTCATCAGAACCACTGGAGAGTTTTTGAAATGTAGATTCACAGAATCTTTCCTAAAAGATTCTAATTTATTAAGTCTATGAAGAGTTGGGCTCAGTGGCTCACACTTATAATCCTAGCACTCTGGGAGGCCAAGCCCAGAGGATTGCTTGAGGTCAAGAGTTTGAGACCAGCCTGAGCAAGAGTGAGACCCCATCTCTATCAAAAACAGAAAAAATAGCTAGGCTTGTTGGTGCATACCTGTAGTCCCAGCTACTTGGGGGGCTGAGGCAGGAGTCGTCCAGGCATTTGAGGTTGCAGTGAGCTATGAGGATGCCACTGCAATCTAGCCAGGATAACAGAGGGAGATTCTGTTTCCAAAAAAAAAGAAAGAAAGAAAGAAAAAAAAAGGTCTATGAAGTTCAAAGGAATCTGTATGTAAATAAATATTTATATTAATTACTGTATTTTTACATATAGTAAATTCATTTTCATGTGCAGATTTGGTTTTTGGCTTTTTTTTTTTTTTTTTTTTTTTTGAGACAGAGTCTTGCTCTGTCACCTGGGCTACAGTGCATGGCATCAGCCTAGCTCACAATAACCTCAAACTCCTGGGCTCTAGCAAACCTCCTGTTTCAGCCTCCCAAGTAGCGGGGACTACAGGTGCACACCACCACACCTGGCTAATTTTTCTATTTTGGGTAGAAATAGGAAAGAGAGAGAGAAACCATTCAAAGTTTCTGAACAGAACTTATAATGATGAAATCAGGGTCCAAGAGGTGGGGAAGCACACTGGTGACATTCATGTTGGATTAGTAGAAGAAAATATTAAAGTTGAATGGAAAGGGTGGGCTAGAGGCAACCAGTAGGTTACTAAAACAATCCTGTCATATAGCGTTAAACTTTTGGATGTGGAAGCACCTGAAACAATATCAGCACAGACTAAGGGCTTGGAAAAATTTTCTTGGTTCGTGAAATTTTCAAAAGTGGCCCTAAGAATCCATAGTGTATTAAGAATATCTTTTACTCCATAACATTTCATTTACACTAAAATTTCAAATAAGCATCCTAAAATTATACTTTGCGGTGCACCAAAGTGCTTTCTTCTGTCCCTCACCCAGGTATGTTTCACACTGTTTGTACTTCCAACCCTTACTCTCAAACACAGAAAGAAAGATTCAAGCCTTGGATTTTTTAAATTAAAGCAACGCTGCCACAAAAGGAGAATTTACAATACGTCATTTACACGCTTTTCACCAAATCTCAGAGTTTAAGAAGTAGAAGGACCTCGGAGATAAGACCTCCCGTCGCACAGATGGCGAAACTGAGGCCGAGGGAGGGGAAGTGAGTAGTCCACAGGCATAGAGCTGCCAGTGGTCAAGCTGGGACTGGAATCCAGGCTATCGGACTCTTCTACGTGCAGTCAAGGGTTCCAAGCGGGCGGGATAAGGCGTGAAGCTCAAGGCAGGGAGCAAGAGTCGGGAAAGCAGCTCTTTTCAACCTTATGAGGCCGGGGAAGCAGAGAACTTCGCCCCCACTGAAGAAACTGAGCAAGGCCAACCTTCAAAACCTCACATCCAGGTACCCTCAACGCTGGGGGCGCCTGCGAGGTTCCCAGTCGTCCCTCCCGCTCTCGCGATACTGGCCGGTCCTCACCTTTCCGGCTCCCGCTGGGCCCGCCCCTCCACCGCAGCCCCTCTGTCGTCATTTCCTGTGGGTCTGCAGGCTAAGGGAGAAGATGGCGGCGTTGGGTGAACCTGTGCGGCTGGAGAGGGGTGAGTGTGATCGAGGCTCGGACTGAGGTGGGCGGAGGGGTTGGGGGAGTAACATGTCGCTGGAGGGAAATAGGGGTGGCCCAGGCTCCAAGGCCTGGAGCCAGGCTATCCCTCGCGCTGGCGCCAGAGATCGCCGACGTCGCTGAGCCCTGCTCTAGGGAGTGCGCTTACGGTCTTTTGATTGATACCCAGAGCCCCCGTCTGTTCACACGGACTGTCCTGGGGCATAGCCCAACTACACACAACCTGCCCGCTTTCGCAAACATAAGCCGCACACGCGCTTTCTGCGTGGGCACAGCAGACGCGGCATTCAGAGATCTGTAAACCCGAGAAGCGAACGTCACACACCCAATTCGGACAGACTACACTCATTGCCTATACAAACGCACGCACAAACCCAGTGTCTCCGACTTCACCGGCATGTCACCCACTTCCCAGAGACGCAGTGCATTTCCACAGACCCCTTTCTCTACCCCCGTTGTTGTTTACACACAAACTCTTTCATTACTTTCATTACTTGAGTTGGGGTATTTGCTAGCTTTGGTGCTCATCCCAGGAATGGAGAGGGTGCTTTGAAAACAAACAGTCATGCTGATTTAGTCTTGGGAAGTAGTTTATGCAAGCAGGCTGAATAGTGGTAGATTGTAAAACACTTGCAGGTGCAGTGTTATTCATTCTTTACAAACCCTATAATCGCAAACTGTGGTTGGTTAATTGCTTCTTAGAGCAGACTGTCAAGGAAAATAAAACCTGTTCTGCTGAGTAATTAGCGACAAGTCTGTGAAAATATCTGGCTGTGCCCCTACCAGGGTCCTGTTACAGATTGTTACAGATTTCTGACATTCCATTCTGTCCTCCTCAAATCCTTTATTTCAAACAATTTCAAGCATGCTTTTGACACATCAGCATTATAAGTCATAAGTAGGAGTCAAGAAGTACAAACAAACATTTTGAGTACTAGTGGTAAACAAAGTATAGGATGGAGATTGAAATTATATTGCACATAATAACATTTCAATTACAGTTTGAATATTAATATCCTTCTCAAATAAGAAAATACATTTTTAGAATTATTGTACTTAGAAACATCTTTCCTCATATCTTCCCACAAACAAATGTGCACTTAACATGGTTAATTTGTTCCTTATGATGTTCATTTGGAAGCCTCTTTATAAATGAGATTGTCTCCCTTCATCCTACCAGGCCATTAATTAAAGCATCATTTTATGACACAGGAGTAGTTACTCTAGGAAGACTTGCTAACTAAGTTAGGCCTAAGAATGACATCTTTCTCTTGAGCACAAAGGCACTGTGCCTTATAGATGGGAACAAATCTGTGTTTTTCTTTGAAAGCTAGTTGTAGGATCTAACATGTTGATGGTCTTTTGTATTTTTAAGTGCAGCCCAGAATGTGGAACTTCACCTCTGGCATTTAGTTTTGGTAGTCATGGCTTTGTTTTTTGCTGTTTCAGAGTTCTTTTCAGTTCTAGAATAGAATGCTTAGCCCTTTAATAGGATGAATTACAGTTGGCCCTCCGTATAAATGGGTTCTACATCCATAGATTCAGCCAAATACAGATCAAAAATTTTCAGAGGAAAAAAACTTGCATCTGTATTGAACATGTATAGACTTTTTTTCCCTTGTCATATTCCCTAAAACAATGCAGTATAACAACTATTTACATAGCATTTACACTGTATTAAGTATTGTAAGGAATCTAGAGATGAGTAAAGTATGTGGGGGGATGTGCATAGATTACATGTCACTTTATATCAGGGACTTGAACATCTGCAGATTTTGGTATCCTGTAGTATAGCGGAGAGGTCCTGGAACCATTCCCCCAAGAATACTGAAATTGCCATTTAGCAGGATAAGAAAGTCAGATTACAGCAACTCTGATTCTTACTTAGAATTCTGAGAGATTCTATTAACAAATGCTCCCAACAATCCTACAATGCAAAATTAGTACATCTACTCAAGATCACATGCACATGATTTAGAGTGCCTTCTAAATCCTTAAAACATTCAATGGAACACAATTTGAGCACATATTAGGTACAGTTTATATTTAGTAAAGAGTATTTACTTTTTTCAATACTTTTGTTAATTGGAAATTTTTATATTGCTTACATGTTGTAACTTTATAAATCAAAATAATTGATGAACAAATAGTCTTCATTTATTAGCCATTTGGGTGGTGGGAAATCAGAATGGGGAATGCCTGTTTCCATTGTATTTGGTTAACATCAGTTTATGCTGCTTGCTTTCTTTACTGCATTTATTCGTAGTTTTCCATTTGCAAACACAAAGAAGAGCATACTAATTCTATAAAGAAAAATTTCCAATCCTTTAGTTTAACATGAAGTTAGGAACTTCTTCCACTTAAGTCAAAAAGCGTTAAAGAAATAGTGGAATAGTAGGTATTCTAGCCCCCGGCCCACAAAAAGTGTACAAAAACAGTTTTTGGAAAAAAAAATAACTAAAATATAGATAGTCATTAACAGTGTTATAACATGACCCTGAATCTTCTGAAATTTCTTAATTCATAAAGCACGTATCCTCACACTTCCCGATAAGAATTGTCTAACATGCTTCATGTATTTGTATAAATGTATATAACTCCTTAATATTTTTTGATTAATTAGTGCCTAACATTTATGTTTGCTAGACCCTTTTTTATAAATTGTTTGTTTCAGTCATCAACTGAACTTATAACTTCCTCACTTTTATGAAGAAAGTACTGTTATTTCCATTTTACAGTGAAAGAAACTGAGACAAAGGAGGTTAAATAACTTACCCAAGGTCACGCAGGTAGTATTAAGACCAACTTGACAAAGCTAATTGTTTTTATTTTTCTATTTTGTAAGCCTATGTATAGGATTGAACTTGTCTGAATTAAATCACTGTGTTAATGATGCTAAGTTGAAAACAAACCAGTTAATTTATTTCATTTTATTCATTTGTACTGTTGTTTTACATGCGTCCCTACCACTTACTGTATCTGTTATTGAACAGTTCGTATCTACATATGTATCATGTTTCCTTCAGGAAATGAACAGTGATTTCACTAGCGTCTTATACTGTTCAGTGCTTTCATTACTAATACCGATAATTAGGTAAATTTTTTTGACTAAATAGTTTCTGGTAATACTGCCAGCTTTTCTGAAGCAGTATAATGTTGACGTGTCTATCACATTTGAGCCCTGGTCCTTTCCTATGGCATTTGGTGTTTTGTATTCACTTTTTATATTCTCTCAAAGATGCTGTTTTCCAAATTTTATATTTCTGCAACATTAGTATTTTTTCCTAATCTGCAAAAGTTATTGTTCTCAGATTTTACATTCCCACTGTCCATGTTTGTACACATTTATAATCTCTTCCCCCACGTACACGTGTGCACATGCATACTTTTTTCCCTTCTGTCTTCTACATATTTCTTGTTAGTGTTTGAGGGATGGATCCTAACTGCTACACTGTTACATAGGCATTGAGAGAATCCTCAGAGAAAATTATCTATCAGCGTGTGTGTGTTTAACTCTAGATATTTGTAGAGCAATTGAATTGTTGGAAAAACTGCAAAGGAGTGGAGAGGTACCACCGCAGAAACTTCAGGCTTTGCAAAGAGTCCTTCAAAGTGAGTTCTGCAATGCTGTGAGAGAGGTGAGTAAATGTGATTTATTAAAAATCTGAGTTAATTAGGTAAGATAATACTCTGAAATTTGGGTTTAGACTTTAAGAAAATAAAGTTTAGAAAACATTAGAACTTATCCCTCTCATTTTCGGAATTGTAATATAAAAACATTTTACAAAGATATATAACTTTGCCTAAAATTTTAACATTAATTAACTTCACAAAGAACTCAAATGTGATATATTCTGAGATTTAAAGTATGATAACTCTGGGTTTTACAGGTGTATGAACACGTCTATGAGACTGTGGACATTAGTAGCAGTCCTGAAGTGAGAGCTAATGCAACTGCAAAGGTACGGTTTTTTATTTACTAACAGTGAGAGTGATTCATAAATTTAGAAGTTTAAAAATATGCAATTATTAAATTTATAATTTTATAAGTTTAATTTTATAAATTTTTATAAATTAAATTGTAAATTTTTAAATTTAATTTTATAAATTTATAATCTTATTTTGAAAACTAGCATGTATCTTTCAAGCTACATTAAACTTCTCAAGTACTAAGAGACAGGACATTTTTTTCATTGGCTCTACATAAGATATTTTATCATGCAATTTAGATAATGCATCGAAAGTATATTTGCTTACACATAAAGATCATGCAATACATAATTGTGTTGTATACATTATACATATAATGTGTGAATTTTCATCAAATTCTGAAATATGAATTATTATCTTTATTAATGAGGAAGCATCATGATAAGGTTACTTGCCTCAAACCACTCAAATAGTAAATGGTAGGGCTAGAATACTCCCCCAGGTTACTCTTTACTTTCTCCTTTACCTTAACTCTGCAAATCTGGCATAATGTCAGTGGTAGGTTACCTCTTCAGAGCTGCAGGTGGCAGGTTTATATGCATTTCTATGCCAGTGTTTTCCTCAAGTAATTGAGTCATTGACTTCAACGTCTGTCATGTGGTTAGAATAAGTTAATATCAGCAGTAGGTGACTTGTACAAGAATTAGTCATTAGCAGATAATTTTTCGTTGATAGTTATTGGCTCACAAAAGAAAATACTGGATTCTCTGTTGAATACAAACAAACATATGAGTATAGTTTATCAGAGTAGAAAAGGCCATAGAAACTTGGTTTTAATTCCTGAGTTATATGACCTACACAGCTTACTGAATTTCTGATCTTTAGTTCCATTATCTGAAAAATGAAGCCTTTTTCAGAGCTTCAAAGATAATTGAGTATTCAAAAAATCTTAATTTCCTTTTTCCCTCCTCCCATTTTTGCTTATACATCCCAATCCATCACAAAAAAATGGTACCAGATTACTTAATTACCTTTAAAAGCAAAATGAAACAAAATATTCCAGCTTTAGAATTTAGTCTAGATTAGTCTAAACTTGAGCTTTAAAAAAGATATATGGCTCTGTTTCATCTTCTGTGGGGTTTTTTAGTTGTAATTAGATAGTTAGCAAAAACAACAAAAATTTAGGTTGGCTATATATACCATTCTTTGTCTCAGTATTGAGTTATTTCTCACCATTTTAGTTATTTAGTATATAATACAATTAGCATAGTAGCCAAAATGACTACATACAAGTGCACCTCTATGTGGATTATGTAGGTAGGTTTCGTCCTGCACGAGGGCCCCTGAAAGAGCTGGGCTGTCTGGCCCTGAAGTTTAGGGCTGCTGGCGTGCTGGAGGAGGAGTTCATCTGCTCAGCAAGCCTGCCTGCCAACCCCTGTACACATGGGACTTTGCAAAAGACTGGGCACTGGATGGGCTAGGAGTGACCTGAAAAATCGTGGTATTTCTTACATAATCCCAGAGTATTTACTCATTTATCATCTCTTTAAAAACCTGCTTAACTTACCTTCTCAGAACTAATACAAGTGAATCTGCGGACATTCAAACATCAAAAATATGTGTCTCAAAAGTAATTTTTAAGAAGAGACAACTGAAGTATCAAAGGTCATGTTTTTAAGTGCATAAAATTTTCTTTCAGGCTACTGTTGCTGCATTTGCTGCCAGTGAAGGACATTCTCATCCTCGAGTTGTTGAGCTACCAAAAACAGAAGAAGGCCTTGGTTTCAATATTATGGGAGGCAAAGAACAAAACTCTCCAATATATATATCTCGAATAATTCCAGGTGGAATTGCTGATAGACATGGGGGACTCAAACGAGGAGATCAACTCCTTTCTGTTAATGGAGTGGTAAGGATGAATTTTATTTCATTTCTATTTGTAGTAATGTGTTGTGACCACTTGTGGGCGTATTTGAGCTACAGAAACAGAAGATGTAAGGGAAAATCTAAGAAACTGTAGTTTGGAAATCCTCTGAAGGAATCCTAGGCAGTAGTATTTAGTATAGTAATCCTTTTTTT
>VBSM01001265.1:16466749-16489282 GCA_008086735.1 Cheirogaleus medius
TGAGCGATCCTCCCGCCTCAGCCTCCCAGAGTGCTAGGATTACAGCCGTGAGCCTTTTTAAATTATTTTTAGGCTGGGTGTGGTGGCTCATACCTGTCATCCCAGTAGTTCAGAAGGCTAAAGCAGGAGGATCAATTGAGGCCAGGAGTTCAAGAGTTCAAGACCAGTCTGGGCAACATAGTGAGACCCCCATCTCTACAAAATATTTTTTTAAAAATTAGCCGGGTGTGGTGGTGTGCACCTGTAGTCCTAGTTACTTGAGAGGCTGAGGTGGAAGTTTGATTCCAGGAGTTCACGCTTATAGCGAACTATGAGTGAGCTATGATCATGCCACTGAACTCCAGCCCCTGGGCAACAGTGCAAGACCCTGTCTCTTAAAAAAAAAAAAAAAGATACTTTTAAGTGTGTTTTGTTTCTTTCCCATGTAAAGTAGCAATGCTCAGTGCTTGGTATGTTTTTTTGATGACATAATTAAGCTCTTTAGTAGTTAAGGCAATACATTAAATTAGAAATCTGCCCTGGTTTTACTTTTCTAGAATGGCAATTGCTTTATGTATTTCTTACTTAGTAAAATAATAGGACATGTAGATGTGCTCATTATTTAGATCTTAAAACCAATTTCAGACTGAACAATATGATATAGCAGTGGATTTCACAGTGATTAAAATGATAAGCAGGATTATTTCTTAGTTGTATACTGTTGAAATTATATTAAATTTTTTTTACTTATATGTATTTTAAACATTTTTGCATTTTGAGTTACTTTTAAAACCTAGTTATTGTATGTGTTTTTTCTAGAGTGTGGAAGGAGAACATCATGAAAAAGCTGTAGAACTGCTGAAAGCTGCTCAAGGAAAGGTTAAATTAGTTGTTCGATATACACCCAAAGTCTTGGAAGAAATGGAATCACGCTTTGAAAAAATGAGATCGGCAAAACGCAGGCAACAGACCTAATACAGTTCAAAACTTGATATTCCATTTTGTTTTTTAGCTAGAGAAGTTTTACTTGTGACCTACTGCTGGCCGCAATGCCAATGATTGTAAAAAACAGAAACTTCCCATGAAATTCTCCTTACCATTTTATAAATGCCTATTTTAACATCAATTATGGTTCCAGAGATGCATACACTTTTTTCTGACAAGAAAAAGTAACAGGTGATGAGGGCAATTCTGTCCTGCTGTTTTTACAGGCCTTTTTCAAATACAGATTTTGTCATAAACTTGTTATAGATTTTTTAAGATGCTTTTTTAATATTAAAATGTACTTTTACATTCTTAATCTTTTTTTAGGAAAAAAAGTTTTTCTTCATTTGGCTGCTTATTTAAAAGTAACAGTTCTCTAGTTTTTGTTTTTTTTTTTGACTTAGTTGATTTTTTTTAACCTGTGAAATTTCTTTACAGTTTTTCAAGAAATTTAACATAACAGTCTCACCTACAGCAGTTCATTACATTGTCATTGTTAACATCACTGCTGCATTTTGTACTTTGAACACATATACATAATCAATGGTAAATCATAACTCAGCACAGTGGAAGTTTTTTACTTTTAAACATAATGTTTAATGGCTATTCATTTATACTGATTTATAAAAGTAAGTTTTTAAACACAAACAATCATTGCTAAAATATGTATTCTTAATATTGAGCATTGAGGCAAGAGGACGTAATTTGATTGTTACCATTACATCCCTTTCTATTTATATTCAGTATATCACAAATTATACATATAAAACAGGGTCAGATTTCATCTTTTGGAAATTTTTCAATGTTATTCATTTTTATTTAAATATACAGTATTTCTTATATTTTGGTCCTTCCATTCCTAGAGATGAACTAGTTATTTTGTGGTGGGAAATAGAAGCAAGGAAGAAAAAGGAATACCTTTAACCCTCACTAGTCTCAAAAGTTACGTATCCTTAACTAGCTCAATTTAAAGAATTAATTTTAAATAGGAAGATAAGGTATATTTAAGATATATAGAAATTATGAGGCGAGTATCCATAAGACTCTGTAGATTCTGTCAAAATTAGTAAGAACTCATGTTAAAATGGTTGGATTTAGAGACACAGTCTTTATGTTTCAAATAATGATGGGAATTTTGAGAGATACTTCATTTGTCCACTGGATGTCACTGTTTTACTAAAAGGCAGCTATTAGTGTATGACTGGGACTGAGGTCTTCCAAAAGGCTGAAATTAGAGTTGAGGTTCATTTTCAGTTACAACTTACAGAAACATTGTACTTTAAAAAAAAAAAAATTAAGTGACAGATACAAAAAAGAAGATAATGGTTGAAATATATAAGGAATTTGGCATTATTATTGACCCTGTGTAAAATAGTGGACATTTTGTCATATTCCTTCAGGAAGAATAGAAATGTATACTTTCTTCTGCATGTTTGTGAGCATTGTGAGTCTTAGAAGATTATTCCAGTTTTCAATGATTTTTCAGAATAAAAGTCAATCAGCATAGTTATTTATCATTTAGGTATTGAACACTGGATTGCATGGTTGAATGTGTCTTTAATCCACTACAAAATGTGCTTGTTATTGATAGGATCATGTTGTTAAATTGTGTATTTTCAAAATCAATTGATGTCTTTAAAATGTTGAGACCAAAGTAGTATAGAAGAGGTATGGACTTATTTTAATTTAATTGTATAATTATTAGAGGTATTTGTTGTAGAGCTTTATATATTAAAGAGAGTTATTGGTGCATATACAAATAGTAATATTATTGTTATGCTAGTATTCTTGCATTAAAGGGTAAGTAAACCCTAAAGAAATCTTGTTTTAGTATAGCTACAGCTGCAGCAGCTTTTAAGGATGCATCAGCATTTCATTATAAATTATAGCTTCCTGGTTTGGTGTCTCAGCTGTTTCAGAACTTTCAGCCAAATTAAGTCTTTTTTGGTGTTGCAATTTAGTAAGTTGAGTAAGCTATTTTTTTTCTTCTACACTAATCCACAATCTGTTCTTTGTGTGAGTTGGCACCTATTTATAATTCTTAAAATAAGGATAGTTTAAAGGAGCCAAATACAGTAGTTTGCTTGCTACTGTTGAGCATGAATAGCAATAGTTTGTTTTCATTACTGCAGTTTTTATAGTGCATCCCAGAATTTTAAATCTTGACCATAAAAAAATTCACTCAGTCAGTGGCAAAGATGTACAATAGTGGTCCAGTATAGTGAGGAAATGAAGAGAATTTTCATCTTATGAATGGATGATTCATGAATAAAATTAGGCACACAGTATATAATAGGTATTTGACTTGTAAATTACAAACAGTTTCCATTTATTTTCTTGGTATTTCAGAATGGGTTGACTTAGTGGTTCTCAGCCTTAGCTGTGTATTGGAATGCCCCAGAGAACTTTAAAAAGTATTGTTACCAGAGTCTCATCCCATTGCAGCTAAATCAGAATCACTCATTTTTTTTTCCCCAAAGCTTTCCAAGTCTTCTAGTGGATACCCAGGGGTGAGAACCTCTAGTTTTCCCCATTATAAAAATGGTCTGATTACACTGGACTCTTTGGAAATGTCAGAATAGAATAATTTAAATTATAAGTGCTTAATGAGTGATTATATGTCTTAGTAATTTCTTTAGGAATAAAAGGTACTTGGCATACCTTATTTGGGAAATAATTACAGTCTACCTTTTTTAAAAAAATAATGTCTACTAGAAGTTTAAATGTAAACTTTTAATGTCTATCATCTTTCTGTCCCCTTTGCCTTTAAAACTTACAAAAAAAAAAGTTATTTGAGAAAGCATGTTTAAAAATTGCATATGAGAAATATTGTCATTGATAATTATGTGCTATCCTAATGTGGCCACTTTATCCATTAATATAATACTAGATTATAGCAGCCTAGTTCTTTGGGATTTGATGAATGTGGTTTCTTTTTTTTTAATCATTGTCCTCCTCTTCTAAGTTTTTTTTGCTGAAGTACTTAAGTAATTTGGCCCAAGAACTTTGTTTACAATTAAAATGGATATTATAGCATTTAATAGAAGAAATGGTTATGGCTTATCTGAAAAGAATGTCAGCATGCCTTGCTGTAGACTTAAAAGAATACATGTGAATATTTTATAATGTGGAATGATCATTGAAATATCAAGGATTCTAGTAATTGCATTTCCTGAATAAATGTATGTTTATGAATTTTCTAACTTACATTTTATTGTCTCCTCTGCCAACAGTCTGGTTTTATAGTTTTTATTGTCTAAAATTCACTAGTGTTTCTTCAAAAGGTTGTATGGTTAAATAGTGGGGAAAAAACAAATGACTTGCTTTAATCATTAATTTTCAAGAACTTTCAAACTAATTTGTATCTGGACATGGTTTTTAAAAATACTGGCAAATGTTATGCTTCTACTTTTTTAGTTTGTGATAAATATATCCATGATGGATGTAAAATAACACTTTTCAATACATGGCTTCATTTGTCAATTTAATTCTGATTTTAAGGTGTATTTAAATAAACCTGAGCTATGTCCTTGTTCTTTGGATTTGAAAAAAATTGATGTAACTACACAATAGATATGTTTCTTAAAGCTTTGTATAAAGTAACTTTTACATAAGGTGAAAGCATAATTCATGGTGGCTGCTGAAATGCAAGTTTGAATTTCTGTATTTGTTTTGTCTTTCATAAAATTTAAAGAAAACATTTTCTTGTATTATTTCAATAGCAAGTATGACATGTAAGATTGAAAGCACAGATTCTGAAGCCCTAAAACTCTGCTTTGAATTCCAGTTCCACCATTACTGTGTATTAGCCTTAGACAAGAAGGCTTAGACAGAAGCCTCTCCGTGCCTTCATTCCCTCATCTGTCATTTGTATTAAGAATGCCTGTAAATGTTAGACCATTATCTGTAGAGCCCTTAGAAAGGTGCCTAACATGGCACTATTTGTATTTGCTTTTTTTCATGTAAAATAGCTTCAGGACCTTATGAGCTAAAGGAAATAATTCTGGCCAAATAATTAGCAAGTTCTTTTTGATGCCTAGTAAACAGATGACCTTTATGCTTGAAAACTTTAGGAAGAATAAGATTCATAAGAAATTGTCAGATTTCTGTCCACACTGATCAAAGTAACTCATGGAGTTTTGAGAGTTGAGGCCACATTCCAAATGAAAATCATTGGAAAATAAGTCCAGGTAAAGATTTGTTAAACGAGAAAAGCAATTTGTAAGGAAAAGATAACCTAGCTCTAGGGACAGTGAATTACTGGAATATATATTAGACAGTAGAAGGCATCACTATCATTAACTTTAAAAAAACATGGAAATGTGCCAAGCAATCAGGCTTGGCACAACAAAAAACATTTAGTGGTAGCCTTCAGTTTCTTTACTTTTCAATTACAGTTTCGTTTTATTCACTTTTGTTGAATCTGATTTTGATACAATGAAGTGGTGACCCATGTTTTGTACTTTTTTTGTTTTTTGAGACACAGTCTCTGTCACCCCTGGTAGAGGGCACTGGTGTCATCACAGCTCAACACAACCTCAAACTCCTGGGCTCAAGCCATCCTGCCTCATCCTCCCAAGTAGCTGGGACTACAGGCAATGCGCCACCACACCAGCTAATTTTTTATATTTTTGGTAGAGACGGTCTCCCTCTTCCTCAGGCTGGTCTGTAACTCCTGACCTCAAGTGATCTTTCGGCCTCAGCCTCCCAGAGTGCTCGGACTACAGGTGGGAGCCATCTCGCCTGGCCTGTACATTTATTTCTTTAGTGGCAGATAACTTCCACCTGATGAAATCTTTTAAGATTTACTTTATATACAGAGCAAAAGGTAAATTCATCCAGAACCCATTTGTGAACTTTATTCCTTGGACTTTAAATTTTAAAGAAAGGGACAAGTGTTTCATGTCAAGAAGAAAGTGTATAAAACCTCTCCCAGTTCTCATCAACTACAGAAATATATTTTGGACATAGCCAAAAAGGTTTGGTCTCTTTAAAACTTTAGGAGAGGAAGTGTGGAAGATTTCTAATTTGTTACAATCTCTCCAAAATTATTCTAACAAGTAGATGAAAACTAGCCATTGGCAGCAGGATAAGTTCCCTATATATGGCAGTTACTGAAGGTAATTCATTTCATCATAGGTTAACAAACCTTTAAATTTTTTTATTTGGCAAAGAAATACAATCAAAACATGAAATAAGGGAAAATTATTCTTGGAGTCTTTTATTTGACATACTTTTGAGCCCAGAGTTTAGATGCTATCTCACCTTTAACTTTGTGGTTTAAGGTGTTAGGGCTTGAATTGTGTCCCTCCAAAAGAAGATATGTTGGGGTCCTAACCCCTAGTACCTTAGAATATGACCTTATTTGGAAATACGGTCTTTCTAGAGGTAAACAAGTTAAAGTGAGGTCATTAGGCTGGGCCCTAATCCAATATGGCTGATGTCCTTAATGAAAAAAAGGAAGAAGGAGGGGGAGATATGGACAGACACAAAATGCCATGGGAAGATGAAGGCAAAGACTGGGGTGATGCTTCTACAAGCCAAACAATCTAAAGATTGCCAATAAACGACAAGAAGTAAGGATAGAGGCATGGACCAGATTGTCCCTCACAGCCCTCAGAAGGACCAACTCTGCTGATGCCATGATCTTGGACTTCTAGCCTCCAGAACTGAGATAGTGACTTTCTCTTACTTAAGCCACCCAGTTTGTGGTACTTTGTTACAGTAGCCATAGAAAACTACCGGGTAATATATAAAAGAATCCACTTTTCACTACCAAATATGAGTACTGAAGCAAAATTAAATGTGGTTTTTCCCTTGTGCAATAAAAAGGTTCTAGTGTAAGTGGTTTTGACTAAGAAAAGATGAGATTCCTGGCCCTTGGGGGTGAGGAGAACACTGTGTTCTGTTTTCTGTGGTTGAAATGCTTCCTTAGAAACCTGGGAAGCTGTGTAACTGAGCTTGTGCCTCCAAGTTGCCACCTGGATTCATCAGCCCCTCAGCTTTTTCCTCATTTTGGGCTGTCATTTTTGCATGGCTACATCTTTCTCAACTCAAGGACTTACCAGATGTTGGCATTGTCAGGGCATTGTCTCCTTCAGCAGTTGGAGTGTGATGAGAATTTGTCTTTGGCTGGGGGCATTTCACCCTGTACAGGTTTGTGCAGGCTCCTTATGATCCATACACCTGATGCAAAGCATTGATTTAACCAGAACTGATTGCCTTGCTCCCTCCTTAAAATTCCATTGTACTTAGGATAAAATCCAAATACCTTGCCATAACCTAAAATGTTCTGCTTAATACATTCCCTCCTTCCTCTCAGGTCTCATCTCAGTCCACTGCCCCACTAATTCTGCTCTATACCAGGTTCCCCTTAATGGAAGGCTTTCCCTCTGGTTCTTCCACTAACTGATTGCTCCTCATTCAAGTGTCACCTGAAGTTGCCACTACATCTAAATATTGCTCTTGCTCAGGCTGGTCTTGATCTCCTGACCTCAAGAATCCTCTCGCCTTGGCTTCCCAAAGTGCTAGGATTACAGACAGGAGCCACCATGCTCAGCCTTTTTAGGTTTCTTGTTGGATTTTTCTACTGTTGTTTAGATGTTTTCTTTTGAACTAAAGCCCTGTGTCACCAGAAAAAGAAAAAAGCAGTATGAGTTTAACCAGTGCATTACGTCAATATTCAATTGAATATTTTCAAGTTGGCATCCTTTCCCTAGTATGTAGGTATTATCCTGTTGAACAGCATTAGCATATTGAAAATAACACTTTCTAACACTTTCTACCTATTGAGTTACTTTGTATCACAAAATTACTAACAAGTAGGTTCTAGCAATTAAAAAATGTTAAGCTATCAATGCCTATAGAAAATGGAAGCAATTTAAACAAATTGCCTTCAGAGCAAAAAGCATTTTTAAAAAATAACAAAATAGCATTTTAATTCCTGTTAAAGATGGAAGAAGGGACTAACTGAAGAAATGACAATAGGAAAAGTTGGGAGAAGAAAGTTAACAGCTGTGGTTTTATACATTTCAACAAAATGAGCTTGATTTTGAGTTTCATCTTAGTAGGTAGAAACCATAAAATTAGTCATTCACTCAATATGTATTTATTGAGCGTCTATTATGTACTGGGCAGTGTATTTAAGGAGGGAAGGAGCCAATCTCCCACACACACTTCCATTTTCTTCCCCATCACCCTCTGTAAATACACAGCTCCTCAAAGATTTATCAAACTGTGCATGGATAACCATTTTCGCCTACGTTTTCACATTTTACCACAAGGTGGCGCCAAAGTGCTATTGTTTCTATTTTAGCATTTTCTAGCAGTTCTTGCAAACCAAAGGTAAGGCCTACCCTTAAAAAGTTACCCAATCTTTTCTTTTGAATTGAAAATTAAAATTGAAACATATTTTAAAGCATTGAAAAGGTGGAAAAACAACACTTCCCTAATGCACCCTAAAAGAAATCAAACAAACCTATATAAAATACCAAACTACATGAATAGTCAACATCGAATATAAAGGTTTGGGAGCAGTATTGTCTTCAGTCCTTCTACTAAATAAGGACTTTAGTTGAATGGAAATTATCTTTGGCTTTACATCTTAGTCATCTTCACCCAAACAGAATGTTTGAGAAAAGTAATTTCAGAGGGGACATGGCAACTTCTTTTAAATAAACCAAAGTCTATCTGAGACATTGAGAATAACTTGCTTTGTTTGACAATAAATTTGTCAAAAATATTCTCTTTTCTATGAAAATTAAAAATAAAAATAAAAGGCCAGGCGAGGTGGCTCAAGCCTGTAATCCTAGCACTCTAGGAGGCCAAGGCAGGAGGGTCACTTGAGGTCAGGAGTTCTAGACCAGCCTGAGCAAGAGTGAGACCCCCGTCTCTACAAAACATAGAAAAAATTAGCTGGTCATGGTAACACACATCTGTAGTCCCAGCTACTCCCAGCTATTTGGGAGGCTGAGGCAGGAGAATCGCTTGAGCCCAGGTGTTGGAGGTTGCAGTGAGCTATGATGATACCACTGCACTCTGGCCTGGGCAACAGAGTGAAACCTTGTCTCCAAAAAAATTAAATAAATAAATAAGCAAAACCAAGTATAGAGTGGAAAGAGCAATTGACCTAGATATTAGCTCCAGTTCTGTCTGTAATGAGGTATGTTGCCTTGGGTAATTTAGTTCTCCTCTGTGGGTCTGCTTTCACACTATTAAATGAGGGGAGTTAAGACATGATCTCCAAAGTTCCTTCTATTTCTGAGGATTTTAAAAGCATTAAGAAGAAAGAGTTTTGGCACACCATAAGATAGAACTTTCTGACAGCCAGAACCGCCCAAAGATGGATTCTGCTACCCATGGATGTATACATATGCTGACTCTAGAGGTATCCAAGAATAGCAGGAACTCTGTTTAGTCTTAGGCAGGTGATTGAACTGGTGTTACATTTCTTTCTAACCCTGAGTTTCTAAATTCTGAAAGTTGAATTCCGAACTACTTGATGGGAGACACTCCACATCATACTGTATATCTTGTGGCTGCCATGAAATGCACCTTTCAGATCTCTGTGAGGAAACTAATTGGCTAACAGTGCTGATGTGAAATCCTGCACATTTGTGCCAAGGCCACGCTTGCTATGGGCTGGTCCCAACTAACAACTGAGCATGGCCAAGGCAGACCTGTTCCTGGGACACGTAGAACTCCTCTGATAGATAATATTTTCGGCCTTGCTGAACTTTTATAGAACTTCACTGCAGTCTAAGACTCGCCTTCCTTGGTCTTCAATCCAAGACTCTATTCCTTCTTTCTCTCCCTCTCCTGGGGCCAGACCTGCATCTCAGTCTGATGGCTCTTCAGCCGCTCTCAGCTCACTCCCCATTTCCCCTCACAGACACTTCCCCTAACAAATCTCTTGCATGAGTAATCCCATATTGGTGTCTCCTTCTCAGAGGACCCTAACTTGCACAATCCTCTAGCAAAAAGTTATAAATTTGGGTGAATGGAGCTACATCAGAATCAAGAACTTCCTAAACATTGAGAATTCAGGGCCCCATACAAGACCTACTCTAACAGAATCAATGATGGTGGAAACTTGGAATTTCTGTTTTTAAAACCTTCCCCAGGTGATTTATATGTGGACAATCCTGCATTAATCAAAACTCTTCAGTCCTTAGCAGAGTAGATTCTGAAGAGTAAGTGCATGGTAAATATTCCTTGGGGAAAAAAATCCCAAAAGAAAGCTTGACAAGTTTGTGTTATTTTAGAATAAAAGGTGCAACATGACAAAATTACTATAATGTATTTCCCTATCATCTCAAGATCTTCTATGTTCTCTTTTATATCAGTTCTTTAAAACTTTTTCTACAGTGTTCTACAAACTGAATTTATATTTTTTAACACTAACTTGAGACAGAGAAAGAGAGAGATTTTTAAATAAATAGCACCAGATTTTGCCAACCAGACCTGAAAAATAGTATTTTTGTCATCATCCTAATATTCAGCACCATTAACCTAGTCTCTGTAGCTTTCTTTGTTTTGCCCCTTTCCAAAGTAATCTTGAAATTACAGGTAGTTTGCCTGTGTTTTTAAAAGCATTGCCTCAGAATCTTTTATTTTGAAAAGTATTTTAAAGACATTTTCAAAAACCTTAGGATCGTCAAAATATTCATCCTGACTGCCACTTCTCTTGTCTTGAAGAGAATCGTGGTAGCTGTCACGAAACACAAATAACTAACAGCTTGGGAAGTACCCAAAAGTATTTGGGAATACTTTTTTTTTAATGAAGAAATTTTTAATTATTTGGTGCTGATCGATACAGGATGTTTTTAATTAAAAATGAGACAAATCCTTTTGTAACTTTTGAGGTTTCCTTTTAAGCTGCATGGCTATATTATCTATTTAAATAATAATTTTAAAATGTATACATAGAGACAAGCCATAAAACTGCACTAACTGGATTCTAGATCTTCTTTCCCTAAGGGCAGCCCATGGAATGTCTTTTTTGAGACAGTATTAGGCATCCGGGTTAGGAAAAGAAACACAATGTACAGAATGTGAAGTCTTCCCCCCACATCCTACTCAAAGTTTCTCCTTGTGTCTAAAATCTCTTAGTGCCTTCTTCTTTTCTAGATTTCTTTCCAGATATATTCATGTAGACAAAGAAGAGCTTTCCAGGACACATCAACACTGCCAGTATCACCACCCCACACTCCACCCCAAGTGCTGGTTTTCTGTATGCACATTGCAGTATACACAGATTTTGCATGCAGTTTCTTGAAGTCATTGTCTCATTCGAAGGTCTTTCTAAAATGTTTAAAGTTTTATTTAAAATTCTGAGGGAGTGAAAAGCCCCCAATCTCATGACTGAACCTTGTGCAGACATTTTCGTATTAACAAATTCTCAACATGATCAGGTAGTAATCTTCCTGGTTTTCCAGTCTGATTTTTTTCTACCTATACTTTTCTCTCTCTTACAACGTTTAGTTTCTTTAACACTCATTTAATGTCTCGCCTCGTTCTATTTCTCACCAGTAGTTTATGCAACCAGACTTTGGAGCCCACATGTGGATCTGTCATTCAGAAATTCTTCCCTTCAGTCTCATTTTCCTCTTGTGTTAGAATTGAAAGGAAAAGAAAATCTGATTTAGAAAGGATAAAGTATGAGTAGGAAAATGTTTCTGATATTCATCCAAATGTTTTGAAATTTTGGGTCAATATGGATCTTCAGATGTACTGAAAAGGATATCTGACCCCAGGATAGCCAACCAAGTCAGGAGAGTTAAAGACTTTTTGGTGATGTTTTGAAAAAGGGCTAGCTTTAAGAATGGCCTTCAGCCAGAAACCTCACCACTAGCCCTCGTGTCCCCAAGGCACAGGGGACTTGTGCTGCTCCCAGCCATCCTTAACCCTTGCCCAAGCTCCAGGTAGAGTAACTCTGGCCCAGAAGCCCAAATTCAGCCACATGGATAGCTTAAAGGATATTTTTAATTTGTCAACAATTTTTTACATTGTTAGTTTTTTTGCTTCGAAATAATTGTTTTAAATTAGCCCTAAAAATTAGACACTGTTTCCTGTTCACAATAGGACCCTTTGGGGATGTTGAGACAAGGAAGTAAAGGACAAGTGAGTAAAAGCACCTTATTTAAGACCATGAGAATGACTGCAAGCCTCTGGGGCCTAACGTGTAAGCTCCTCCATCCCAAAGCCCCAAATGAAAATGTGGAGGCATCAGAACATAGAAACAATCCAATGTCAATTGATGGTAGAAATAGCACTCATCTCGAAGATTCAATTATTAGGGTAGATGCATCTCATGTCTGATCAGTAAAGATCAGACCTGATATTCTTTCTTTATTCCCTGACTCTAACATGGCTTGAAATGTTTATGTGTGTGTATATGTATATATATACCTATATATGTATGTGTATATCTATAGATACAGATAGAAGTATGTATATCTTTAATGTACATATTCAGCTTTCAACTGCAGGTGGTGATCTGGCATCTTTGCTTTTATTAAAACTCAACAGCTATTTTTCACAGGTTGTGTGATTATCTCAGGTCCAAAATATTTGGAGTGTCTTTTGGATAATGAGTAAGGTAAACTCTAAGTGTCCAGGACTCTCTCTGAGCCATTCATTCCAGAAAAAAAAATGGGGGCATTTGTAAGCTTATAATGGGCTCTTCTTGGCTCATTTTCCAATACAGTCTTCAGCATGAGCTCACTATGGAGACCAAAATTTTAAAAGTGCTTGATGTCAACTTGCAAGAAAAGATGATCACCTTTGAGGTATGTTCCTCTGAATTTTACAATCCTATAAGTGGTTTTCAAAACTATCAGTAGATTTCAAGAAAAGATTAGCATTCTATAAATTAGGGTTGGCAAACTATGGCCCATGGACCAGAACTAGTCCAACACTTGTTTTTATCAAAAATGTCTTATTGGAACACAGCCACATCCATTTGTTTATGTATTATATATGGTTGCTTTTGTGCTACATGACAGAGTTGAATAGTTGTGACAGGGACCATATGGCCCACAAATTCCACAATATTTACTACCTCACCCTTAACAGAAAAAGTTTGCAGGTCTCTACTATAAAACAATAAAAGCATGTGAACAACCCAACAGAAAACAAACAGGCAAAGGAAATGACTAGGCAATGCATAGAAGAGCACACTGGAATGTCCAATAAATACGTGAAAGGATGCAGTTGTAATCAGGGAAATTGAAATTCAAATCACACTGAGATTTCATTTCATATGCATTAGATTTGCAAATATTTAATTCTTACAATATCAGGTGTTGATAAGATTTAGAGTAATGGGGATTCTTACTCTCTGTCGAGGGAAGCATAAATAAGTACTGCCACTTTTGAGGACACCTTAGCAACATTTAATAACAGTGAATTCACAGAATCCATGACTCAGAAATTCCATTTCAACACACACACACACACACACACACACTAACACACACACAGAAGTATATAAAGTAAATATACATATTTTAGAGAAACTCTTGCATATACGAACAAGGAAACATATACAAGAATATTCATCATTACATTGTTATCAGAAAAAATAGAAATATACTCAATGTTAACCAAGAGGATAGAGAAATAAATACTGGGTACATTTGTTAATTTTATGTGTCAATTTGACTGGGCCAAGGATGCCAGGACATCTGGAAAAACATTATGTCTGGGTGTGTCTGTAAGGATGTTTCTAGAAGAGATAAGCATTTGAATCTGTAGACTAAGAAGATGCCCTCATCAATGCAAGTGGTCAGCATCCAATCCACTGAAGGCCTGAATAGAACAAAAAGGTTGAGAAAGGGCAAATTTGCTCTTTCTGCTCAAGCTAGGACATTCATCCTCTCCTGCCCTTGGACTTTGGTGCTCCTGATTCTCGGAAATTTAGACTCAGACCAAAACTTACACCATTGGCTCCCCTGGTTCTCAGGCCTTTGGGTTTGGACTGGAACTAAACCACCAGCTTTCCTGGGCCTTCAGCATGCAGATGGTAAATTGTGGCATTCTTCTTCGTAATCACATGATAATCATAAGTCTCTATCATCTATCTATCTATCTAGCCTATTGGTTCTGTTCTCTGGAGAATACTAACACACTCAGTATATTCTATAAATGGAATGCTGTTCCATTTATAGAATATGAATGTATAGTGTGTATAGTAATGAATATGAATAGTATAGTATAGTAATGAATATGAATGTATAGTATGTATAGTAATGAAAATGAATTAACAATAGCCACCTATTTTATGAACATGGATAAAGCTCACAGGTTGAGTGAAAAAAGAAAGTTGCAAAACAGTACAGAATGTTATTTATATAGACAAAGAATACTATATATTGTTTAGGGACATATACATATGAAAAATATGTATATTACATATAAAAATGAATTATAATTAATTCACATGAACATATACATGGGAATTAATTATAAAGTTTAGGAAAGTATTTATTTCTCAGGGAGAGAAAGAAGGAAAGAAATATGATTGGGAGGCGTGCAAAGGGAGCTTCATATTTATAACATCTTCTTAAGCTGGCTGCTGTGAATGCAGATATTTTTTTCTTTTCATATGTTGGAAATGTTTGATAAAAAGTGAAGTTCTGTATGTTTCAGAACTTTTATTCAGTCAATCATTATAGCACTACCTGAGAGCCCCTACTGGGCCCCTTTTATTGCCTTAATAGAGCACCTTGGACCATTCATACAACAGGTAAGACTTCTGCATATACTTGTTCAGGTTGTATGTTTACAACAGTTCTTGAGTGAGGGGGTGATGGGGCCAAAGTCCAGCCTGTCCAGCAGTCAACAAGCCCTGTGCTCTTTACACAAGGACACCAAGGCGAGCATCACCAGGAGGGGGTACTTTCTTCATTGCCCAAATGCACCCTGTGGTGCATGCAATTTTTGCCTCATTTCATTGGCTCATGACAGTTGCTAGAAAATAATGGAAATGATTCAGACAATGAAAGCCAATTTAGGGAAGGCTCCAAGAGCACCAGACAAGGAACCAGGAGCCTAAGAACTATTCCGTGGTTATGTTGGGCAGAGCACAATATCTGAGAGCTTCAGATTTCTTATCTATAAAACCACAGGGTTGTCCATCTATCTTGAAGTTGTCTTTCTGCCCTACGGTGAGAGGAAATACGTGAAGTGAAGGCATGTCTATGTTTGTTGACTCTCTAGTATGTAGATAAATGTATGTTAGTCATGTGCCCAACCTGCCATTATTTTAAAGATAAACTCCTGAATACAAAGATGATGGCAATTTTTAATTTTACACTTACAGGTCTGCATCAACTTGTTTCCATTGTCTTTATTTATATGAGATGACTAGTCAACTTTATATGATGGTGACATTTTAAAATTCTGCTTGCTTTAATTTATTTATAAAGAATGTCTCCACTATAGAGTAAAACAACCTAATGGTACAGCAGAAAGCAAGAAAGGAGGCGCCCATGAAGCAGTAGTTGGTTTATATCATGATTCTTTGGGGCCTATTAGGCCATAGGGACTCAAAGTCCAGAAGAAGAGGGAATTCTGATAATTACCTAACACCAAGGTTGCTGCTGGTGTCGGCTTCTCAGCCGTAGTCACCTCCCACTCAAATTGTTTTGCTGTTTGGAGAAATTGTCCACTGTTCAGAAATATCACCTCCTTTTGACCCTTACAACATCCCTGTGTTTCAGGATTTTAAAGTGTGTGAGAAAGCAGTTTGATTTGCGGCCACCAAAACCCTCTCTATATCAGGGATGATTAATTGCTACGACTAAGCTGCCAGGTGTATATCAAGACGACTAAAAAGATCCCAGGTGAAGTGAGTCACTGGAAGGGGTACACTCGTAATTCAGTATCTAGCTGACACCCAAAGATTGAGGGAAACTTTCCCCCTCCTCTTCAAAATCTTTTTTCCGTTTGCACAGCTCCTGACGTCCTCGCCCTTTGGAACAGCGGAGAGTCATTTGAAACTTAACTGAACGCTGGAGGCAAGTTCTACTTTTCAGGTCATCCAATTTAGGAGATCCAATTTCTGTAGAGGGAAGAAAAAGACGGGTGGGGGAGGGAAAAACCAGACTCCTCGTCTTCCTATCCTTCTGCCTTCGATCCGCAACCTGCCACGCAAATCCAGCCAAGTCAGGGATTTTGCCTTGAACCTCCACTCCACCACCACCACCACCACCTTGTCACTCACGCCCGAGAAACACGCCCCTCTGGCCCAACTCTTGGCCAATGGCGGCTCCCCTGCCTGCATAGTAATGAGCTCGAGACCTCCCCGGGCCAATGGCGCTCCGGGAGAAGGGTTAGTTTTGCATGTACCTAAGCGATTTGCATAACTCAGCGGCCGGGGGCTTGGGAACCCGAGCGTGCAACCCTAGAAGGGAAAAGGACGGGAAGAGCCTGAGCCGCGGCGGGGAGAGAGCGGGCGAGAGAGAGTCTGGGTGTTTGTGCAAGAGCCGCGGCTGGGGCTGCGGCGAGGGGCCGGCATGGCTGAAGGCTGCGCTCCGCAACCTTGAAGCGCGGCTGCGGCGGGAGGCCGGGGGCAGCGAGGCTGGTGCGATGGCAGAGCGCGGCCCCGGCAGCTGCGCCGCGCCGGCCCGGCTGGCCTGAGCCGCCGGAGGAGCGGGACTGCCTCTGCGCGTCCATGGAGCAGCGGGAAGGGCGAAACTCCGGAGCGCCGCGTCCCTGCGCTGCTGCGGCGCACTGTTGAAGGGGCCGAGCCCGCGCGGACCGCCGAGGGAGAGAGCCCCCGCCCCAGCCCGCAGGCCGGCTGCCCGGGGGCGGCGGGGGGCAGCGGAGGCGCGCCGAGCGAGCGGCGCCGCGGGAGAGGCCTGCGCGGGAGGCGGCTGCAGCAATGCCGGGCCCGTTGGGGCTGCTCTGCTTCCTCGCCCTGGGGCTGCTCGGCTCGGCCGGGCCCAGCGGGGCGGCGCCGCCTCTCTGCGCGGCGCCCTGCAGCTGCGACGGCGACCGTCGGGTGGACTGCTCCGGGAAGGGGCTGACGGCCGTGCCCGAGGGGCTCAGTGCCTTCACCCAAGCGCTGTGAGTGCAGGCGGCGAGCTCGCCGGGGATGGGGGACTCGCGGGGGGCGCTGCGGGGGCGGAGCCAGTGGTCAATCCCACCCCACTCTCCGGCGGCCCGGAGAGGGGGGCGACGCCGGTCACCTGTCTCTGTGTGTGTGGGGGGGGGGGGCGGGTGCTTGGCATCCACTCCCGCGCCGCGGGCTTTTCACACTTTGTCAGTCTGGGTCCGAGCAGCGAGTAGCTCTTTTTCCCAGACTTTAATGGGCCCAGTACCCCCCGACCGCCCGGACTCCGAATGCATCTGGGGCCAAGGAGGAGGGAAGAATCTGGAAACGCTTGCCCCTGGCAGCCTTTTCGTGCGACCTTCGCTTCTCACTCGAGCCCATGCTCAGCTGGCAAGAGTTTCGCCACTGGCCAGGGGCGAGGGCGCCAAGAACTTGGCCCGAGTCTGCAGACCGAGGCACGTTTCGTGGGGAAGCACCTGGGCTCCTGGGTTCCAGCATACGGGGAGAAGAAACACCTGCACCTCAGTCAGGGCGACTCTCCTTCCAATTTGGCCCGATCCAGGTAGTGCGACTTGGCACTTAGGCCCAGTTCCACTCTGGACTCACCCACAAACGCCCAGGGTTCTGGATCACGCAGGGGAGTCAGAAAAACAAGCGACAATTACAGGCTTCTCGGTGAATTTACTCTGACCCAACAAGGCCTTTTTAAGAAGGAATGCTGACCTGAGCGAGGTACAGGCTGGTGGAAGAGAAGCAGAGCTCCAGAGCATATGCTCAAGCCCAGGGCACTAGGTGGGCAGCAGTTTTCTGCTGTGCCTTAATCAACCGGCAGAACTTTTCGGCTGCTTGAGGTCTGGAGAATCACTCAAATGTTTCTGACTTCTAAAATCTCCCTCCTCTAACGGGGACCTGAGAGCTTTAGACATTCCCTTGAGAAAAGAAGAGGAATCTGAAATAGGTGTTGGAGGTGGTGTTGGCAAATGCCACCACTAGAGGAAGAATAGGGTAATTGAGTGCATGGCTTGTGTGCTCTTGTTCTTCCTCCTTGTGTTGTGTGGCCAGTTGAATGATTAAATCAGGAGCAGTGAAAGAACTGTTTGAGAGAGGAAGGGATTCTAAGAGGCCCTTGGGTAGAGGGAATTCCCTTTTACCTTACAGCTACTGAAAGGGACCTCTTAGAAATAGAAAGTTTTAAAGGAATGACAGTCCCTGTGAAGAAATCCTTTTTATGCAGGCCAGAACACTGGTGTATTTCCAGGTGGGTGGTAGCAAGGTGTTCTGCTTGCCCTCTCAGAATGGACTTTTAGTGAGCATTGAGGCTTGCTGTCTTGGAACCTGTTTCATTCTTCCTCCTCCAGCACCCACCCCCCCTTGTCTGAGGTTAGTTTTGTATTTGAAGTCATTTTTCTTTAGCCCAGTGAGGTTTAACTTTTCACCAAAAAAGTTAACTTTGCAGTCAAGAGCATTTTGTTCACAAAGTTACATTAAGTGGGAAAGTTTGAGCAGGAGTGGGTTGCGTGAGGGAAAGAAGACCTGAATAGAGGAGATGGGGCTATTTTTTCCCCAAAATTCTCTAGAAACTTTGAGGGAATTCATGGAGAAAGAAGCGTGCCTTTACTTGAACCTCCTTCAAGACTCTCCATATAATAGAAAAGTCAAAATTTTACTATTTTGACTAGTTGTAAAGATCTTGTTTAGTAGATTCCTCGAGTTTTAATGAGTAGACCGGCTCTATAAGGAAAAGGGCTGTTTTGCATTAGTGCCTAGAACCACAAAGAAATATCACATTGTTATGAGAGCATGCTCCTCTCTGTAGATCGTCAGACACCTTCCTGTAGAGCTCACTGGAGGTAGTGAACTGTATCTTCAGCTTTGAGCCTTGTACTGTTCGTGGCTTGGGAAACAGAAAAATAATTGGCACCAGTCTTAGAGTGCCTAAACTAGCATTGTCATAGCACTTTTTGAACTGGGGTGGTGGGCAAATGTGTTATGTTTCCTTACCACCTATATATGTGACGTGTAGATAGAGTGACTATATTCTGTTAAATCCTTATTTCATCTGAGTACTCATTTTGCCCTCAAAAATATATTATATGATCACTCTTTCTAAAGGGGCTTTCAAGGGCAGTATATTTGCATTTTAGTTTTAAGGAAACCAGCCAGTCCAGTGATTCTCATAAGCCTAGGAGGAGGGGCCGGTGCTCAAGTCTGCACACTCCAGTGATGTTATAGGACACCTTGGGTGTCTTTCCAAGTACTTCCAGTCTGCCCTCCCATGACAGCTTTAGTGAGCCCCACTCACACATTAAGAGTCTAGATCCGTGGTCCCTAAGCTTCTGTTCACCTATTCTTAATTTCTGGAGCATGTGCACCACAGCCTATTTAGTTACACATAAAATTACAAACACAAAAATAGAAGTTAAAAAGATGGTAGTATAATAATCAGAGTTCTTTATTTTCTTCTTATTCCTCAATGGCTTGTCTAGTGATAGTACTTTCACCTGACCTGGGTGGGAGTATGCATCCCACTTTAGAGACTGAGGGACTGACAGAGAGCAGGAATTTTCCTTCACTCGGAGTCCACAGAGCCTGATACATAGGAGGCACTTAAAAATGTTGGAGTGAATAAATGAGAATGCAAGGCCACACTACGCATAGAACTGGGGCATAGAATTCAGACTTCATTCCCACGTGGGACTGTCACATTCAGTATTCTCAGCATTTAGCCTTTAGTCCAGATTTGAGAAGGCCCCAGAGAGAGGATACCTTCTCCTTTGGGCTCGTTTAAACTTGTTGAATCTAACAGTGTCTATTTCCTGCTGAAAGTCACTTTACCGGAGTCTGGGGACAGAGTCAGATGTAATCCTTAGTATTGTTGATAGGATTCCTCTGTTCTCACCATTTGCTGCACCTGTAGTGATTATGTTTTTGAACAGCAGTTTTCAATCTTGTGGCACAATGCACAGGCTTATCACAGTTCACCCTGAGGTGTGTTAAAGGCAATAATCTTACTAATATTAAAATTCCAAAGTTTATTTTATCAAAAGAATTTAAGATTATTCCCATATTATTTACTGGTAATAAGGTGACTCTTAATGACCTACATTCCAAGACTTGGGGAAAAAGAGATGAAGTCATGGGGAGGAGAACTTGTACATGAGCCCTGTGGTGCGTTATTGCTACAAAGTTTGAGAAATGTAGACCTGGAGCACAAATTTTCATATTCTAAATTTTGTCTGGCACTAAATTGTAAGATTACAAAGACTACTTGTGTGGCTTCGTGAAGAGAGTGGTTAATCTGAGCCCTTGATCATAGCCTTCCTGTGCCACTGAGTAATTGTGTGGCCTTGAGCAAGTCATTCCACTTTTTTTTTTTGGTGAGAATTTCCTAATCTGAAAAATGAAGCAATTGAATTTACTAGATTATCTCTAAGGCTGTTTCTTGCTTCCAGAAGTTCTATGATTTTCTATTTCTCACACAATTTTAGGATGGCCAGGTGATAATGTTATGATCTTCTCATCAAAAGATCCCAGGAGTAGCAGAATATTGTTCTAGTTGAAGTTGCACAAGCCTATTTATTACCACTCACTTGGAGGAGTTCTTTGTGTTTAGAAGTATGTGTTAGGAAATTTGCCATGGAGACTTGTTGCAGAATGCATGACTAGCTAAGGCGCTTTGCTAGGGTAGAATAGTCCTGCTTGTTTCCTGTGGGTATGGCTTAACACTTGGAAAATAAAATCACTCTGTTTCAGTAATTTGGATACTGTACAAAAAGTTACTCAATGTCCTCACTTCCATATAATTAGTCATAATCTCTCAAACCTTCACAGTGTGTGTATCCTGTACATGAGCAGGTTGTCGAGTTTTTTTAATATAGAATTGAGTTACCTGAAAGGCTTTGAAGTGTTTTTTAAGAATCTTTTGGAAACATCATCTCAGATTCTTCCCTGAGGTGTATTTTTTCATTATAACAAACATCTTCTTTTACTAATACCACTTGAAAGTATTTTCTTAATGTATCCTCCAATATCTATTATGCATTCCCTGGCAGGTTAGGTCAGTAATCAATAGCTTACTTGTTTGTACTCTATTGATGGTAGAGTTTCAATATCTTTTGATTTCTGAATTATCTGTAAATTTCAATGTTAGCTTAGTTTGTTTAGTGTCTTTCTAGAGATGTATTAGTTTTATTTAATATATACACATGAACTTTGTTCAAAGCAAGGACAATATATGAACATCTTTAAGTATATATCCTTTATATTTCAAATTAATGAACCACTGGGTTCTCTGTAAATACAAGCAAGGAAAGAACATTCTGCCGAGGCACATGGTGAGCTGGGTTCCAGATCTGTGAATAAGTTACAGAAGTGACCTTGAATGAATCATATGCTTAACCCTTCAGGAACTTAGTTTCCTCATCTGTAAAAGTAAGAAGTCAATAACTCTTAACTGCCAAGAGGTTTTTTTTTCTATTTCATTTCTATACATTTCTTAGATCCTCTCTATTGTGTTAAGTGAAGTATAGCTTTCTCAATCTCAGAAATCTCTCACCCACCCGGGAGGTTCTAAGTTGTCCTCCAGTTGTCCAGTTCAGCCGGAATATTTCCATTGAACGGGGAACTCACTGTCTCACAAGGCAACAGTATACTGGATGTGGTCTGAGCAGTATTTTGGACTTTAAGCAGTAATTCTCTTATTCTATGCTCCTTAAGGCTTGTAGTAACCAATAATATTGTATGATTTCCAGGCAAACTAAATGCCTATGCCAGTTATGGCATCGCAAATATTTAATGTCCAAGTGCTTGTCTCTTAACATTAGAACTGTAACATTTGACAGCTTAATCTCTTGGGAGAGATCAAAGTTCTGTATTAGTAGGTGGATCCAGGCAAGTTTAGGCATTTCTTGGTCTCTGTCAGTCTGTCTGTCTCTCAGGTTCTTATTTTAGTAATCTTTATAATAATGGACAGTACTGATAGCCTGCATGTTTGGATTTTCATTTCTGGTCTCTTTGGTTGTATCTATCCTTTACTCTCATTTTTCTTATCAATAAATAATGGATATCTGACTAGGTGATGGCCAGTGTCTCTCTCTGCTCTGAATTTCTCTGTGAGTCTGTGTTGATATTAAGTAAAGTTGTAAGAATCATTTAGTGATTTATTGAAATCTTTCTAAGACTGTCTCCCACTTTTTCTCTATTAAAAAAATATATCCATAAAAGCACAGTATTTGTTGGTATACCTAAGTTAAAAGTTAAACCCTGCCAAATGTGCCCTGAACTCTGAAAAATGGAACTAATAAAACTTAAAAGTATTCTTGATAAGGCAGCTTTGCTCTTTTAATTTTTTTAACAAGATCTCAAGGTTTGGGGTTTAGAAATATGTTATCCAGCTTGCTGTTTAACTGTCCTGTGTGGCCTTCAAGTTTTTAGCATTGCTCAAGCTTGCTTTCATGTATATGAAAGAATATGGATAACTTTTTTCTTTTTTTCCCCTCAACTTTGTTCAGTGG
>VBSM01001265.1:16489372-16544935 GCA_008086735.1 Cheirogaleus medius
AACTAAGGCATTTAGCAAATCGGTACTCTTACACAGTGGCTAATTTGTCTGCCTTGCTTGACATTTCTTTTGTGCCTTTGAGCACCTGATGGTCAAACTTGTATGCTAGGTGTCAGCTCTATTATCTGAAATTGGGTGAGTTCAAAATTGAGTTTAGAAATCAGTCTTAGCATGAGATAGATCATGATTTTAGAGTTTGTATACAGTTAATAACTTCTCAACGTTTTGAAGACTTTAGCAAGTTGATACTCAAACACCCCTTTTAAATAGCAATATGTAATTGTGTAGTGGTATGCTCTGGATTCGCTCACACATAGACAAATATTTGTTATTAAAGTTTGTGTATGGCTGGGCTATTTTTAGCAAGATTCTCAAAGTGTACTGAAGTATTCCGTGTCACATCCAGGCAATTAAAACTCTGAATGCTTGAGTTGGTTGTTTTTAGTCTCTAAAACATGTTTTTAGTACCATTACATATTTTAATTGTCAAAAAAGCACACTAACCAGCTCCTCCCCCACCACAAGGTTTGGCATTATGCATCTCTTATTTTAAATGCAAGCAATTACAATTTAGGAATGTCCTTCTAATAGTCTAGGTCCAAAAATGAGCATTTAAAAAAATTTTTTTTAAATATATTTCTTAGCTTTCTGTCATGAACGGTGTTACGGGTAAAGCATTGAACAACCCTCCTGTGGCAACATGTTGGATCATAAAAATATGAGCATATCCTTGTAAGGAAATGTAAACCATAGATATTTTGGGAGGCAGCTGGGCCAAGACTGGGTATACGTTTAGATTCTAGCCTGGACTTTGTGCTAGTGAGAACACATGTGAAGGAAGCATGTTTAATATATTACAAGACATTTAGTGACCCTTTATCATTCATATTTAATTTATATTTAGATATTCTGAATCAAGATAAGTCTTTGAAAAGGACTATGTAAACCCCCTTAGCTGATTGTTTTCCTCTTTTTACAGAGGGAGAATGTAGTTTTTTTTTCCAAGGATTTAAAAATAAAGTTGACTCTTGAAAGAGTAAAAATCTCTTTGCACCCTGACAACAAAATATTCTTGATATTTGAATCAGAATGTAGAACCTGATATCCAGAAAAATCATAAGTTATATTGTCCCCATTCCATTATATATTTTTTTTTTGCTTAAAAAAATTTTTTCCCAGCATATTGTGGGGGTACAAATGTTAAGGTTATGTGTATTGCCCTTGCCCCCACCAGTCAGAGCTTCAAGCGTGTCCATCCCCCAGTTAGTGTGCATCACATTCATTATGTATGTATATACCCACCCACCCCCACCTGCCTGACACCCGATAAATGTTCTTCCTATATGTCCACTTAGGTGTTGATCAGTTAATACCAATTTGCTGGTGAGTACATGTGGTGCTTATCTTTCCATTCTTGGGATACTTCACTTAATAGAATGGGTTCCAGCTCTAGCCAGGAAAATACAAGAGGTGCTATATCACTGTTGTTTCTTATAGCTGAATAGTACTCCATGGTATACATATACCACATTTTATTAATCCACTCATGTCGATGGGCACTTGGGTTGTTTCCACATCTTTGCAATTGTGAATTGCGCTACTATAAACATTCGAGTGCAGGTGTCTTTTTCATAGAGTGACTTTTGTTCTTTTGAGTAGATGCCCAGTAATGGGATTGCTGGATCAAATGGTAGATCTACTTGTATCGCTTTAAGGTATCTCCATATTGCTTTCCAAAGAGGCTAAACTAGTTTGCAGTCCCACCAGCAATGTAGGAGGTTCCTATCTCTCTACATCCAGATCAACATTTATTGTTTTGGGACTTGTTAATAAGGGCCATTCTCACTGGAGATAAGTGATATCTCATTGTGGTTTTGATTTGCATTTCCCTGATGATTAGAGATGTTGAGCATTTTTTCATATGTTTATTGGCCATTATTCTGTCTTCTTTTGAAAGGTTTCTGTCCATGTCCTTTGCCCACTTTTTGATAGGGTTGTTTGTTTTTTCCTTGCTGATTTTCCTGAGTTCTAAATAGATTCTAGTTATCAGCCCTTTATCGGATGTGTAGCTTGCAAAAGCCATTCCATTATATTTTTAAAGTTCTATTTGGGGAAATTTTCCTTCCTAAGAAGAGTGACATAAATTTGGCAGGGGGATAGCTCCTTTACCTTGAAGCTGTGCTAGGCATGGCTAAGGAATGCGCCTGGGATTGCTTCTCCACTCCCCTTAAGCTTTGAGGTTCCCTGGTATAGCTCCTTAGTGTAAAAGCAGAGTCATTTAGTGCAAGTGGTGACATCAAAACTCCCCTAAAGAGCTTGATTAGAGCTGTTTTCATATGAAGGGGGATGAATTTTATAATTCTCACTCTCTTCACATGTCTGGTTTTGAAGTTGCAGAATTTGAAGCGTGCCTCTACCTTGACAGTCTCTTCCCTGAAACTCTAGGGATTGGGCTATGCTGTTGGTTAACTTCTGGGTTTTTTCCCATTTCCCTAAGGTATCAGGTTCATGCTTGGAAGCCCTTGAAGAAACCACGAGGATAATACCTGAAGAGCTTGGCAGACCAGATATTTTCAGGGGAGAAGAGATTTTGTGGTCCACACTATGTTCCAGATTGTCACCCTTCTCCTGTGTGCAGACCGTCACAGAGAGCTGCATTCTTGCAGAATTCTCCAGAGAATGAGAGAACACTGTCTCGAATAACTTAGCACCCTAGAAACTCTATCCTAGTATATCATCTCTTTTCACTAGTGGGGACTGAGGGAAGAAAACAACATTAAATGTGGATCTTCAGATTTTATGGTGTACTTGAAGACTATTCATGTCCTCTTCAGCCTTCTATTTTAGGTGCTAAATTAATCTAGTCTTTGCATTTTCTAAATGTGACAATTGCTCTTTAATTGCCCTTCAGGGTCTCCTCATCTCACATTAAGTTGAAGTATATACAGAATTCTCATGTAATTTGATCTGAGTTTATAAAAAGAATATTACATAAATTTAATACATCTCAAATACCTTGGTATCATGTTTTAAAAATTATATCAGTTTATTAACTGATATTTATCTATTTATCATAATTCCAGTTTTCATCTTTTCTGTGCTGCTTCTGCTAGTTCATCTCATTGGATTAGTTTTTTTTTTTTTAACTTAGTATTTTTCTACAAAGAAACATTTTCTTGTTTGCCTTCTCTTCTCTTCTCCAAGGTCAATTTGAGTCCATGGTCATGTCATCGAGCCTTTTATTTTCCTATCAACTCCGCAGTTTTTTATAGGCATATTTTTATGAGCAGGCTTTCAGAAATGGTTTAATGATTGATTAATTGAGTGTGGCACAGGGAATTAAGACCTGAAAGTCTAGGAGGGCATTCTAGGGCTTGGGCAAGTCACTTAACCACTTTAGACTTCACATTTCCCATCTGCAAGAAGAGGGAACTTGCTTTATCTTCAGGGTCAAACCCAGGAAACTCTTCAGCATGACCTCTTCGAGTGACCTCGAGTGGAGAAATCCATTGTCATTTTTCCTGGGAGTGACTAGGTGGTTGTGTATGTGTTATAAGTTTATGATTTAAAATTCTAAACCCTTTGATTCTCCAAATGTTTATCAGGCTCAAAGCCCATTGCAGACTTCATAGGTGAGCCACTGTGCTAATGGAAAAAAGCTACTCACCTGGCAGGTTTTTCATTCAGAAATTCTTAAATATCCTGATGGAGAAACAGTAGTACTTAATGTTTTTATAAAAATACCTTTTTATAGGTGGTGCTACTGCCCTCTGACAAGAAAACTTGATGGCGGGGAGGTGCAGTTTGTCTGGAGGAAAGAGCCAGGGGAAATCATACTTTTTTGCTTCAGTCTCTGACTTGGTGCTGCCTTCCTGAGATGGCTGGTCCAGTAGAAAGGTGCTGTCCAGACAGGACACCTCAGTGTTTCTTCTCAGAGCTCATTATAGCCCCACCCTTTAAAGATAATATCGGTGTGATCTTAAGATACTGATTTTCTACTTCCAGGGTTTGGACCACTGAGGATTTTCATGCAAAATCCTAACTCCCTCTTTGGGAACCCTCATGCCAGTGAGTGCCCACTGTAGTTTCTTTGGTCACTTTCTTTCTTTTCATTTTGGGGATGGATAACATTTACTCAGGGTAGACAATTTAGCTGCATTCTCATTTTTTCACATCACTTTGGTTCTAGAAATATTTGTGTTATGAGAGAACTTTTTCTTTTAAGTACTTTGAATGTATCTTTTAAATAGTTTACTGGTTATTGGATACCTATTTTTTTTTTTTTTTGCATTTGAGATTAATGCTTGTGTTTTGTGGATAAAGAAAAGTTTATTATCTTAAAAGTAATTTTAGAACTAAAATTCTTTCTTTAAAATATTTAATATTTCTAAAAAGTTATATGGCATTCTTGGTAAGCCCAGTTAAGTTTTTAAAGTTTCTGAGAAAGAGTTTTCTGAATTTTGATTCAGACCTGATTTGGGCATGAATTATAAAGCCAGAACAGCAGCTAACATATGCAGTAGTGCTCGCAACCTATTTAGATTGGCTAAATATTTCAAATACAGTTGTGCATACCCTGGGTCTCTTTCTTTAAAAAAAGAAAAGAAAGAAATGTTTGAGATGTTTTTCTCATTACCATCTTGACATCTGCCTGGTTACACTTGAATAGCTTGACCCAGTCCCTCAGCAGGGAGACTACCGTGGCCTTGCTTTCAATAGCCATGTCACTGACAAAGAAAACATATGGAATATTTCATTCCTACCCTTCACAACAGAGTCGGGGGCTGTGAGGGCATGCAGCAGAAGGCTTCATACTTCATGGTAGGTTGGCAAATTTGTGCATTAACCACAGGCTCTGCTGTTAGTAATCAAACTGTGTTTCCAAAGCCCCATTACATTCTGTGCAACGTTACATCCTGTGATTTGGATAAATCAATTTCTAATATGAGTTTGAATTTGTGGCCTGCTTACATGGTGGGGTAATCATGTACTTTTCACCAAAGGCGAATTGTGTGTGTGCAGGCGTGCAGCGCATTTGGATGCTCCTCGTCCGGATTTGATATGTGCTGTATGTTGGGAACACAGATGCTTGAATTCCCAGTAGAGTACTCCTTGGGGACTGTCTGCCTCTATGTTTATCTTCTTGTCAGCCTACAGAAAGACCTCAATTGATCATTTTCATGCTGGCCAAACACTGCTGTGTTGATCTTTAAAGGTTTCTGTTGCATAGTACTAGTCTTCTACTTGGGGGCTCGGTTTCAGTTCAGCTAGGATTATGGGTTTTGCTTTGTGGCATCTGAATCTACAGTGTGGAGGCTTGTCAGCAGATATGACAGGAGATTACCAAGAACATGGAACAGAAGGGTAAGTTAATTTTTGTCTTTCTCAGGTCTTATTCTGTGTTAAGAGAACTTGCCATTGGCACCATTCTGGTTAAGGTGGCATGCCAGAAAGAGAAAAAACCAAAAAAACTATGACATCTAAAGATGAGAAGATTCATGACATTGGCAGAAGAAATAATGACATACATTTCATTGGGGTCCTCCCCATCCCTTAAGTTACCCCAGCCTGCATTTCTAGTTTCATTGTTTCCTAGACATGTGGACTGGATTTGACAGAAGTTGATGATTTATCTAAAAGGAAGTGAGCTCCTATTGATTATTTTGTCCCATATGTAGCCAAATATTTAAATTTATATAGGCATCTCTTCTAGAAGGTATTTCTGATGGTTCTTGGTATCATTGCAAAACATAAGTGTCATAATAACATGCTAATAGAATTTATTGCCTTTCACATTTTCTTATAAGCATAATCCCTTTTGTAGTTTTTGGTTATAACAGATTAAATTTGTCCGCTCTTGGAAGGTTCAATTTTAAAAAGTTTCTCTGTTATGGTTCTTCACAAATGAATCTACTTGAAGTTACCTTTTGTTTTTAAAATACCTTCATATTTTTATCTTAAAATAAATGGTTTAATCTTGGATGTTCCATCTTCCTTACTTTAACTGATCACTTAACTGACTTTCATAATTATGAATTCATGTAACCCCCAAACTTCCCAGTCTTAAAATTTACCCTGTTTAGTGTACAGATCTGCAAGTTTTGAAATGTATACCCTCATGTGACCACTACCACTGTCAAGATCTAGAATGTTTTCACAATTTCCCCAAATTTATGTGTGCCCTTTTTGTAGTTAATCCCTCCCTTCACGCCCAGCCCTGGCAACTGCTGAACTGTTTTCTACGTTGGGTTTCTTATTTTATATAGTTTTGTCTTTACCTGAATGTCATATAAATCGAATGAAACAGAATGTAGTCTTTTATGTCTGGCTTTTTTGCTCACCATACTTCATTTGAGATTCTACCATGTTGTTGCATATGTCAATTTGTGATGCTCATTTTCGTTGCTGAGGAGTATTCCATTGTATGGATGTACTACAATTCGTTTATCCATTCCCCAGTGGAGGGACATTTGCCTTGTTTCCACTTTTGGGCAATTACAAATAAAGCCACTATAAATATTTGCATAGAGGTTTTGCATGAACCTAGGTTTTTATTTCACTTGCGTAAGAATTACCTAGAGTGAGACCCTGGGTCATATGATAAATACATGTTTATAAGAAAATGTTGGTCTCAATTTTAATGTCTTAGAGCTGCAGTGAGGTTTGTTATCACCAATTACAGCCTCAATATATTGTTAGCATAGTATGTAGTGTTAGCAAAAGCTGTTTAAAAACTGATTTTGTTTAAATGTCTACTTTCAAAGGGGAGAATTCCAGCTCCCTTTCTGATAACTTGGTAGTTCCTGTAATACTTCCAAAGATTCCTGTAGAAAGAATCGTAATGTGCAGCATTTTGCTTACAGTGAAGAAACATTGAATTATTAGCACCTTAAGGACCACTCACGAGTTTTCTCCTGTTTCGCGCGTCATCTGTTAAGGACCTCTCACGAGTTTTCTTGTTTTTCACTGTAGTTATGATGATTTAAATAACGTGTAGTTTGCCCAAAAACGTGCGGTCCCTGGCGTATGTCTTAGAGATTTCTATGCGGTATGAAAGGTGTTAGTGTATCCATGTTTGGAGAGTCTGATTAAAAAAAAATGTACATTTGGTGAGGAATTGCTGGGCCTATTTGTATATTAGGCATCTTACATAACTAACTATGTAACTATAATTTGCTAACTATAATTTCCAAAATAACCATTCTTGGTCCATAATACAGTTCCTATTTTATAACTGAGCAAACTGAGATTCGGGAGGGTTAGGTAACTTGCCCAAACATCTCACAGTTAATGGGTGGTAGTTTGTGAAGCTTAGGTGCTCTGTATTTATAAGTAGTTTGCTTAGCTATTTGACAATTTATCAGAAGAGGAAAAAATAAAACGCAAAATAAATGGTGAGAAGCTACAGGTTATTATTGGAAAAAAGTCAGAACTGAAAATAAAGCATACCCAAAAAGGATACGCACATCTATATATGTACATAGACTGGGAGAACATGGCTTGATTTAGGAGTAACTGATATTAAAGAATCTATTTACTATGGAAAATAATGTTCTTTTATTCATAGCAGAATTTTTTAAAGAAATATCTCTTAGTCTCCCTTCTTTTTGTACATCTTCGTTTAAAAGGTTTCACATCATTTTCCATGTTAATAGTGTTTTTCTGAGTCAGGAAAGTATCAGTCATATGCTTTTTGGCTTTCTTTTTCTTTCTTTCATGGAATGCACTTACACGGCATATGAGGATCAAATCTGTGAGTAGACTCACTTTTCTGTTTCATAAGGAGCAAATTTCTGAATGTGCTTCTTTAAACCAAAATCTTGAAGTAGATTAAAAAGTGAAGTGTGCAATATGATGGTTTCCATATAGCTGCCCCCTTTCACTCACTGGAATTTCCTGCCTCTCCTGTTGAAGATGTTTTTATAGGGAAGTCAGCATAAAAGTGAATCACCCATGAGGCTTTTTTTCCCCCAAGGCATTTCATTTAGTCAACTTGGTATTAATTTAGTCGGCACTCTTTAGTTGACTTGAACACTTTGTTTGTTGATGGTGTGAGCAGATGTTTATTAAGCTGTTAATATTTTACGGGCTTGATGGGTTCCTGTTTGGATTTGCATGTTCTTTCCTTTAGCAGCAGGACTGTTCATGATTGAATCTGTGGCCACAGTTTTAATTTTGAATGTACAGGTGATAGCCAGCCCCATGCTGCGGTAATTTGCTTGGTGATTCTAAAGGTTTTTGTCTTCTCCTGGAAGCATTTTACTTATATTGCATTCTGAGTCATGAAGAGTTTTCTGATTTGTTTTTCCATTTAGCTAAATCATCACCAATCTTGTTATTAACTTAGGTACTACTACTAATAATGTTGTTGAGTTTCAGGCATTAAGTGAAGTGCTTAACCTGTGTTATCTAGTTAATCCTTCCAATAGGCCTCCAAAGCACATGCTTTTATTCTTCCCATATTATTTCATTTTTTTTTTTGAGACAGAGCCTCACTCTGTCACCCTGGGGTAGAGCGCAATGGCATCATCACAGCTCCCTTCAGCCTCAAACTCCTGTCTCCCCATTTTAGAGATGAAGAAGCCATGGGGAGTGAGGGCTTATTACCACTGGTAATGTGAGGCTTTGCAAATGGGGTGTGTTAGATCTTGGCTTTTTAGACTGGGGTTATTTGGTCCAGTGGGTTTTATAACAGTATCTTTCCGTGCTCTTCCTAGATGTAGGTGTTCATCTTTCTTACGTTACAGATGAGGGATTCGTTCTGGAGAGGTTAAGTCTGTTTTGTCCTTTGCTTGAAATGTTCTGTACCTCTTAAAATATAGATTTGGAAGGGGTCTTAAAACCATCCAGTGAAGTGGACCTAAAACTTTTGTGCATTATTGGCCATCCATCAAAGAGGCTAGATCTTCCCATGGGGAAAACAAAAGTCCATTTCCCCCAAGAGCATATGTTTACATTTGTATTTATAGACATGGTAGTTATTGTTTGCTAAACCTTTCAATTACATAAATCCTAACACCAAATTCTTACTGATATTTTTCAGAAGTTTCCTCCTTTCTCAGTGTATTTCTGTTAATAACTGGTAGAAAAGAGTTGATCTGGCTCAAATTCCCTATTTAACAGGAGAGAAGCCCAGTTATATTTACTTGTATGACATGCCCAGAATCACTTGTAGCCCTCCAGAATATGTTAAAACAAAGTGCCAAAGGAAGAACATTATCAGAAGAGATGGTTCTCTCTTTGATTATGTAAATCTTTAGCAAGAATTTTGACTTGGGTTGTTTGTGGCTTCTGCCTGTTGGATGGTAAGATTTCCTGTTCTCTTCTTCCTTGTTTTCCCGGTTTTCCATGGGCCCAGTACTTTGTTGAAATTGTAGGAGATACTTAATTCGTGGAGGTGAATGAGAAGGTTTAATGTAAATAACTTTATCTTTTCAAACTATTCTTTGAGAGCAACAAATATTTGTATCATGGTTCATGGAATCAGTAGTCTTTCAACTTTAAAATAATAATTACTTGCCAAAATAGTACTTAAAAAATGAATTAGTTCAGTATCTACTTATTAAGTGTCTACTGTATTAGGAACTGTTTTTGATGCCAGAGACACAGAATTGAACAATATCTGACAATGTCCCTACTCTTATGTAATTAGCTGGCAGGGATGGGGTGGGGTGATGGTTGTGGGGACAATAAACACTAAATATATAAGATCAGATAATATTAAATACTGTCCAGAAAAATAAAGCAGGATGAAGAGGGCTTGCTATTTAAGTAGTCGGGGAAGGCTTGAATGAAGTGAAGATTTTAAGATAATCATTCAGTATCTATAGGAATATGAATCCATCTTAAGCAATGGCAAAATTCAAAAAGTTCCTCTGCAACTCATAATGAGTTTAATTAAAAACATAAAAAGAATAAAAATCAATATAGCAAAATAAAGTGGTATATTAATACAGTGGAATACTACACAGCAATAAAGGAACAAACTAGTGATACATGCCACCAGCTGGATGGTTCTCAAAGGTATTATGCTGGGTGATAAAAGCCAATCTCAAAAGGTTGTATGCTGTATGATTTCAGGTATGACACTTTAGAATGACAGAATTATAGTGATGGAGAATAGAACAGTGGTTGCTAAGGTTAGAGATAGGAAGTCTGTGTGACTGGAAAAGGGTTGCAGGCAGGAATTTCTTTTTGGTGATGGAGCAGTTCCTTATCTTGATTGTAGTGGTGGTTACAATGAATCCATCTGAATAGGATCTGTAGTTCAGCAAATAGGGTTGCAGCAGAGTAAATTCCCCAGTTTAGCTAATGTATTATGGTTATGTAAGATGCTGCCTTTGGGAAAAGCTGGATGAAGGGTGTACAGAAACTCTTTGTACTATTTTTGTAACTTCTGATGAATCTTAAATTATTTTTAAAAACAACAACAAATATACCAGATCAGTTGAGAGTCCTGAGAAGTCTTAGTCTTGGTTTTAACCCTTAACTAAGACGAAGAAACTGAATCTCTGAGGTAAGGTGACAACCCAAGGCTGCAAAGCCAAAGTCTCAATCGAGACCTTTCAACTTTCAGGTCAACATTATTTTGCTCCCTGAGAATATAACAGGTTTTAATTTGTTATTGAGCAATTGTTGGAAGATTATGTGGATATTCTCCATCTTTCTCCCCAGCTTCCTGATCCCCACCCCCTGCCCTGTGTGTATGCACGTGTCTGAATTCTCTTCTATGTTCTGAAGCAGATAAAGTGCAAAGTATGCATTAGGTTTATAATTTACATGGTTTTAGTCATATTTTTGAATGGAACGCTGTGCATCTCTTATGGAGATATTTCATTATGGAGCGCTTGGTACAGTCTCAGTAGTATGGAGAATGACCTTGGATCTCTGCCTGTGAATTAGTAGCTGAATAGTGTTTTACTTCTGATGATTCAGTATATTTGCCTTAATTGCTGGATTAACCAATTTCTTGCCTCCCACAAAAAGCACACACATTTGTATAAAGAGAGGATGAATGAATGAAGTTTTAGGGACTAATTTTTGTGGTATTTAAGCAACAATAGTTTAGATTACCCACAACCTTAATTTCCTTTCATGAGTCCTATAGATGGGCTTTGTCACCATTTACACTTGATTACTTCATTGTTAACCCCAGTGATGTGATTTAGCATGCAAAGACTTAATTATTCCTTTCTGGCCTAGTGAGAAATTTCCTTCCAATAATTGCCTCCATTGCCCTTTCGCCTCTTAAACATTTAGTTTGTTTGGAACAACGTGGTTGCTCAGTAAGCAATTCCAAGCTCAGCAGTGCCTGGAGCTGTCTTTGGACCATAATTTGTACCTTTGACATAGTGACTTAGGCCTCAGTTCTTAAGTGATGACTGGTGGGTGCCTTTCGTTAGAGGAGGAGTGTAAGCATTTGTCTGAAGTTGCGGTTCATGACTGCAGGGTCCTAAAGAGTTCCCTGGTGGTCTCTCTTTTTAAATTTGTTTCCTTATTATAGAGCAAAATTATACTACCTTTAAAAATAAGATTAAATTTCTTAAAACTTTAGTTTTAAGTATTAAAAAGTACTTTAGTTTTGAATAATAAAAGATTTAGTATTTTTAAGAAGTGTTTTTGTATGGAGTCTCATGTAAGCCTAGTATTCATAATAGTATGGATCCTTATGTAACATGACACTGGACATTATTCTGCGAACTGGAGGATTGGACTTGTTGGATTAAATTGAGAAGTTTAAGCAGGATTGTCAAAGAGATGTTTTTGTTTTGTTTAGTTTTTAAATATAGTTATTGCATCTAAAGCCCACAGGCAAGGAATGGAGATGAGAGCAAAATTTTCTGTGAGGGTATTTTTTACTTTATGGCGACAACAGTATGGGAAGTTCTGTTTCATTTTCCAAGTGGAAGATTGTGGAATTGAAAGTGTATATTTTGTGCCAGGAGGAAAGTATTCTGCCAGGAGGAATTGAAAGTATTCAATTCTACCCTGGGCTTTGTTTCAAGTAGAGGAATATGCCTGTATCTCTATAGGCAATTTATAAGGCTTGTTGAATATCACTTTTTAATTTTTTTTGGCAGCCTATTTTTACAGCTTTAGTCCTCAGGCCCTGTCACCCATCTTCAAAATTCTCTCCCTTCTCATATCCTTAAAAAATGTTAGTGGCTCCATTTCTCTCAGGATCTAGAGTAACAGTGGCATGATAGGGTAATTGGATATTCTACAATAAAAATACTAGTATGTCAGTCTGTTGGAAAGCAGAACATTACATTCATCAGACTTAATTGAAAGTGCTTTTGAGAGAGATGTTTTATGTAGCCAGGTTCTGCCTTTCAGTTTCCACATGTACAAGACAGTTTGTCTTAAATCATCAGTTTTTAGGGGACCCAACTTTTTGCTAACCTAGAAATAAGTCAAAGGAAAACTCACCAAAGAGATGTAGATAATAAAGCAGTTCCAGTCGTTAAAGGATTGATCAGGAAGCACAGCAGAAACAATCAAAGCTCTCCTGCGATCTACTTCCTGGAGTATTTTTAAAAGAGTTTGAAGTATTCAGTCTAGAGCAGACATATGTCATTTGATTTTTGTAAGTCGTATGTCAGATAACAGAATTTTCCTCATAAATGATATCATTTTCAACATTTCACATGGTGATTGAAATAGATTTTTGTTAAACTTTAATTATCCTGATACTATAACAAATTCAATATTATCCTTTCAAAAACTGTCAGGGATGTCGTTGAGAATTCATTCATTATATTACTATCATAGCTTATGATAATTAGATATTATCAACTAGATTTTTCCCTCTCATTTGCATACTTCCCTGGAAAAATAAGAAAAATAAAAATTACCACAGTGTGTTTTAATCTTGTTTTATTTGAATTTGAATATCAATAAGTGAGAAAAGGCATTTGTTGGTAGTCTTAATCTGGTGAGAGTGGAGGTGAAAGGCAGCATCCCTGCCCTCAAGAGGCTTTCTCCAGTGGTTTATTTCAGGAGCTCATTTCTGATAGTATGCTGTTACACTCCTCTAAAGAGAATGGAATGCAAGAAATCTGCCCAACATTTTCAAACGAAAATATGTATTTGTAGCTTTAATGCATAATTCACCCTCTCCTGAAAAATTAGTGTTTTATGACAAAAGAATTTGGATCTTGAACAAATGTGTAGCAAAATCATCTTGTTTCCATAACATTCTTTTCAACTAAAGAACAACTAAAACTCTGGATAATTTATTTTAATTTAATAATGGTTCTAATTTAGTGCTGATTTTATTAAACTAGGTCTTACTAGAATTGCTACATTTAAGCCAGTGATACTGTATTTAATGGTAAGCTCTTTGAAAAGAGCATTATGGAAACAAAATGATTTTGCCATATATTTGTTCATGACCCAAATTCTTTAATTTCATGCATAAGTAGTTTTGACTCTTACAGTGCTACAGAGAACAATAATTGTAATCATAGAACCACAGGATAAAGACCTGGAATGCTTTGCGCTTTGCATGGTGCTTTATTAACATGGAGCATTAGCAAGAATTATAAGGTTCATTGAAGTATATTAAATATAACATACTTAAAATCCTATTACTTTCTTTTCCTTTAGGGAAATGAGACACTTTGGTTGAACGTATATTTTAAAAATATTTAAAGATTTAATATGCTTTTGAGAAAATGCACAGTAGTCATACATATTATGAAACCATAACATGAGCTATTAAAACAGTAGACATGTATTTCTAGATGCTTCATGCTCAGAATTGTTTGTAAGCTCTCTGAAGGCAGGATTCAAGTCTCACTTCAGGAATCAAGTCTCACTGGGTATCTTCTTAGCTCTTCCCTTAGCCTTGCACATAACCTAATTTTAAATGTTGAATAAATTGAAAGACATGGACAGATTGCCTTTGGGTATTACCTTTTACTAGCAACATTTTATTATTTGATTGACTTACTTAGCTAAAGTTTATACTATGAACACTGACTGAGTGTGTGCCTATTGTATTTCCAGGTGTGCTGCTATAGTCACAGGGGGAGGCGGGATGATATGGACTGTGCTTCCTGTTTTAACATTTATCAAGCCCTTTATGTGTGCCAGGCATTGTGCTAAGGCCTTTACACTTGTTATTCACTTGACCATCATAACAGCTGTATGAGAGAGGTATACTCTTTATTGCCATTTTAAACTGAGAAAACTGAGGCACAAAATGTTTAAATGCACATTAGTCAACTATATTGGAAATATATATCCAAGGTTGTGGTTTATAATCTCCAACCAGGATTTGAACCCAAGTAGTCTGAACCCAGAGCCTATGTCCTCCATTCTACCATGCTGGCTCACAAGTGTCCATAGGTGATATGGTGTGCTGGAGAGGACAGACACAAGCACAAATACAATAAAGTATGAGAGTATTGTAAAGGAGGGATGAACAAAGGGCTGTGGGAGCAAAGAGGAGGGGAATTTACTTTGCCTTGGGGAGTTAGAAGGCTTCGCAGCAGAGGTGACATTTGAGCTGGGTCATTTAGTCTTCTGTAGGGCAGCTGCCGGAGTTCTGCCTTGTTTGAAATAAGCACATTTACAAGAGAATAGTGGAGCACATTCCACTTGATGGATTGGATTGACAGATTGAAAGTAACTCCCCAGAATGATGGCTTTGTTAGGTATTTGTTCTCTGAGAACCCTACCTGCCACTCCCCTTTGGTGAATTGTGGCAAGAAAGCTGTCACATTAAGCTGTCATTCAGGATATTTGTGAGAGGGGGAGGGAAGAACAAATTATGGGCAGAACTAGGTATTTTTAGAACAGTCTAAAACCCGGAAAGATTATATTTCAGAGCATTTAAAAATGAAGACAGCAGCCCCCCACACCCCTCTTTTTTTTTAAGTCGTGGAAAAAGAAAATTGAAGAATGAAAAGTTAATTAGGCTTTGGATATTTTTAAAGCTGGACATTCTGATTCTTATCCACCATAATTATATGAAGCTTTGTTGAGGCCAAGATAGAAAAAAATCAATTATAGACTTATACAAAGTTCTTATAGAGAGTGTATAATTCTAAAAATATTTTTTTTTCTATGTGATTTTTAAGGAATTTTCAAGGAACAGATTCAATTCCACCTTCTCTTAGGCTTTGTCTCAGTTGTCTAGTTTATTTGCTTTAAAAATATCTGATGTTTTGCTGGAGGTTCCCCCCTGCCCCCAGTTTGTAGGTATTAAACTAGTGAAAGGTTTAGGAGACCAATCTAGGTCTTTCTGAATTATGGCTGCTCACAGTTTTATTTCTGGGGAAATGGTTTAACAACACTTCTTGGAGTTGGCACTCTCTTGCCTTGCCCCGGCTCCTGCGTTCCCACCTCCTCCTCACCCTCCACTCCCCAAGCCTGAAATGGAAAGAACTTGCTTTGTTACGGATGATAATATTTAAGCTCTAAAATTTTAACAGTATTTCAGTTGCAAATAAATGGAAATTGTGTATTCTGTTTAATGTGTTTCAGAAAATCCCTGCTATTTTTTTTTCTTTAAATACAAGAAAACAGGCGTGTAATGCCTCATTGAAAAAAGCCTGTAGGGGTGCTTTGTGCAGGTCTTAATTAAGGGCTTTGAAAGACCAAACAAAAGGGAAAAGGAAAATGCTACAGGGTTATTGTTATTCCACCCCATTGGCTCAGCTAGCTGACCATCCATTGGAGCATTTTGTCCATTTTGAAACTGAATGACACTTTTGTTCGTGATTAACAGAGGTGAAAGAAGCCAATTATTGGGCCGTCTTTTTCCATAGAGCAGCTGCTGTTGGATTTAACTGCAGGCAAATATGGCCTTTTACTACCACAAGGATGTTGTGATGACAGTTTATTTTTATAGAACTATGTGGTAGAAAACAAAATCTGTCTGACTCCTGTTATGAATATGCCCTGGAATTTATCACGAATGGGTAACTTTAATGTTCTAGCTGTTCCATAGTTCTCTTTAAAAAAATATCTGTGTGTGTATATGTATATAATACCTATGTACATATTTTAACAGTTTTTTATGTATGAGTTCAACATAAAAGTTATATAAGGTATTTTAAAATCCGTACACTTGTAAGCTACTTCAACTTTTCCCTATTTTAATTTTAATACCCCCTGGCTCCCCAAATAACTTGTTAAAGTTGCAGAGTAATTAGTGGAAGACAGAGTGGTCTTGCCTGAGTCTCGAGCTGTTTTGCTATCCAGACTACTTAGGTGTGGGACATAGGAGTCTCAGAGACCACTTACCCATTAGTTGAGACTCCATGTTCTCTGGCATTCAGTGATAGGAATGATACTTGGGAGGACTCTCCCCTGTGTCTTGGTATTAATGCTTGTGTAGTAGTGGGTGTAGCTTGTCCAGTGTGTCCTTGGGCAAGTTTCTTAAACTTTCTGAGACTCGGTTTAATCCTCTAGGTGAAGTTGATAACACCTGTTTTTCAGAGTGGTTGTGAGAATTAAATGAATTGAGCATGTTCTGTGTCTAGCACAGTCACTGTGATATGGGAAACATTTGACGAATGCTAATTCCCTTTTCTTTCTCTTTTGCTGTGAGCAGTTCCTCATACCAAAATCTGAAACCAAACTTCACTTCTTATCCAATTAGTTTTCTTCTTAGCAGGCTTCCAAGGAGCAGAGGATTCAGTTTTCAGGGATAATGTAATGGAAATAAAGTGGCTTCTCTCTGCAGCTCTCCCCTTCATTTGCCCAGAACAGAACTAACACAGCCCTGTGCAGAAAATGGAGTATTGACTTGCTCTTTGAGAGCCATTGTCATAATCCATTTTAGAGTCTTCTCAGGCCTAGTCTTGTCTTGCTCTGTAGCCTTGGGAAAGCCACTTAAATTATGTGTTTCTTTATTGACAACATAGTGATAACAATACTTACTACTCTTCAGATATGAAGATGATTATATCATAAGTGGATCTTAAGCCCTTCATAGATATCACTATATTACAATGAAACAGTATGGTACCTTACATTATAAAACAAAAGAAAATAAGGTTTTGTGGCAAGACAGCTAACCTAGTTGTGTAGCTGCACAGGACTAAGTTATTAGTTGAACGAGCTGTGTAGTATTGAAGTTCACTTTGTGGCTCGCTGGGTGGGCTCTTTGGATATCATTTTCACCCCAATGAGAAAGTGAGTAGTTCTGCTATTTGTAGGCCTTCCAGGAAAGGTGGTATTGGAGCTGGATGGCTTGTCTCTTCTCCCCTGATGATTTCCCACTCCTCTTCATCCCTAATCCCTGCTTGCCCCATGTCTTCTCAAACCCATAGTTGATACACTTCATTGATGTTCTTACACTCATTGTTGCTGCCTGTAGGTTACTGGCTTCCATCTTCCTCACAAATTCTGCTGCTTCTGTGGTTCACGACCTTCAGTTCTGACCCCCCACGACTTCTGTCATCTACTGGCTTCTCTGTTGGTCCCCTTTAGAGAAGAATTGGGTGCCAACCTCATGGTCTTCTCATTTCTGCTATCCCCTCCCTAACCATAAATTCTATTATTTACCCCACATGGACAATCCTTCCAACACCCTCCCCTCTCCTTTCATTTATCTCCACACTGGTGGGCTCTGCTTCAACTCCACCTCAGCCATTTCCTCCCATGACCACATCTTGAACCCTGTGAACACCCAGAACTGCTACATACCTCTGATTATCACCTTTTTTTTTTTTAATTTTAGCTTAGATTTTTCATTTCTGTCACTATACACATTTTCCCACCTCATTAAGGCTGATTTAGGTCCCTTGATCCTATTACTTTCTATCATTTGTTTCTTTCTCTGGTCAGATTCAGGCCTACTGTCCATTCCTTCAGCCTCTCTCACCTGTGTCCTTAACCCGCTTACCCTGTTGTCTTATCAAAGGTGACTTTTTACTTGATGATGAGATCAGTCTATTTAGTCACTTGTGCCCCTTTTTTGGTAAACTACCTAGTGGGTTGCAAACTAAGTACTTACTACACACTACTCATCATTTGAGGAGGTAGTTAGCTAGCAGAGGCTGACTGCTTCGATGTAATGGTTTGTTAGAGAATGAGGATGGAACTTCCATAGGAGAAAAGGCTTTCCGTTATGACATTGTGTGATCTTGCTCAGATCATTTAACCTTCTCTGGGTTCTGGTTGCTTCATGTACACATTGAGGATACTTGGCTATGTGGTCCCCAATATTTCTCTAGCCCTACACATTACATGATGCTAAGATGGAATTCTTGTTCTAACTGTATTTGCTTAATAATATCACTTTAGGTAAGTCAGGTGACTTCTCTGGGCCTCAGTTTCCCCATTTTAAAAAGGGATGTTCCCCCAGCTCTCTGTGCCTCCCAAGGTTGCTGTGAAGTCTGAGTAATATCACAAGTTTAAAAGTGCTCTGTAAGATCTATGCGGTGGTTCTCAACTGTGCCGCTTTAATGTGCGTTAGTCATCATCAGGGCTGTGTAAAATACAGACTGCCGGGCCTCCCCTCTAGAATTTCTGATTCAGCAGACCTGAGATGGGGCCCAGTTAATTTCTGTTTGTGATAAATTCCCAGGCAATATTGATGCTGCTAGTCCTGAGAGCATACTTTGAGAACCACTACTACTTTAAGGAGTTCTAGATATATGAAATATATTACCTCATTACCCTTTCAGGAGTTCTGTGTAGATATGTTAACCATACTTTTTAGTCAAAAATCAAGACAAGCTTAAGGGTCTTTGTAGGAACAAAGTTACAAATTAATTGGAATTCAAACTCTTCCTGAGCATTTTGGACCAACTATTGTTCCATGTGTAAGTATACAAAACTACATATCCCCAAGAATTAACTCATGAAAAGAGTTGAACTTGTATTGAAAATCTACTCAGCAGTCTTACTGTACCCTGTGAAACCAGAATCTTTTCCCACAAGGTACATGTAAATGAGATCTCAAACATAGACTCTCTTTCTCAAAGAATTCAAGCAGGTGCCACATAGAAAGCTCAAGATGCTGTGGGGATTATTTTATCAGGTTTCACAGACCGATGGCTTTCAGGATTGGTTTGAAGGGTCATCTGCTGGGCAGGCAGGCGTGTTCCTTCCCATGTTTTCCATGCCTCTGCACACCCCTTCACCCTGGTTAGGATGCATTATAGAAATTGTACCTCAAGGAAAATTAGAAAATGACTATTCATATTTAAAAAAATCACTCCCTACAACCTCTCATACACTGTTGGTGGGAATGAAAACTAGTGCAGCCACTGTGGAGAACAGTGTGGAGGTTCCTCAGAAAACTACAAATAGAACTACCGTAGCATCCAGCAACCCCACTACTGGACATTTATCCAAAGGAAAGGAAATCAGTGTATCGAAGAGACATCTGCACCACTGTGTTTATTGCAGCACTATACACAATAGCCAAGATAAGGAATCAGCCTAGGGTCCAACAACAGACAGATGGATAAAGAAGATGTGGTGTGTGTGTGTATGTGTGTGTGTGTGTATATATATACACACACATGCATACACACACAATGGAATACTATTCAACCATAAAAAAGAATGAAATCCTGTCATTGTATCATTCTCAGCTATACCACTGTAGGATGACTATAGTTTAAAATAGGTCAAAGGAGAATATTGAATGTTCTCAATACAAAGAAATAATAAATGTTCGAGATGATGAATATGCTAGTTACCCTGATCTGAGCACTATATGTTTTATGTACTGAATATCACTATTCCATAAATGTGTACAATTATTATGTGTCAATTAAAAAGGTAAAAAAGATTTTAAAAAAATCACTTCCTAGGGTTTCTTCAAGGGTGCTTCAGTTTTCTAAGTATTGACTCATTACCTACTTCACAAAATGGCCAGGCTATAGGGAGGGAAGTAGAGGAGAGAGGTTGACAGAAGAAACTTCAGGTGTTAGGAACATTGCCAATTAAAAATGCACTTGAGGGGATGTGAAATTGTATAGCTGCTATGGAAAACAGTACGGTGGTTCCTCAAAAAGTTAAAAATAGAGTTACTATGTGATCTAGCAATGTCACTCCTGGGTATATACTCTAAAAAATTAAAAGCAGGGCTGGGGGCTCACACCTATAATCCCAGCACTTTGGGAGGCCAAGGCAGGAGGATCGCTTGAGGCCAGGAGTTTGAGACCAGCCTGGGCAACATATCAAGGCCCTGTCTCTATAATAAATTATAAAAGATATTAGCCAGGTGCAGTGGAACATGCCTGTAGTCCCACCTAGTCAAGAGGCTGAGGCAGGAGGATTGCTTGAACCTAGGAGTTGGAGGTTGCAGTGAGCTGTGGTCATGCCATTGACCTCATGCCCAGGCAATAAAGTGAGACCCTGTCTCTAAATAAATAGAAATTGAAAGCAGGATCTTAAATATTTGCACACCCACGCTCATAGCAGCATTATTCGCAATGGTTAAAAGGTAGAAGCATCCCACGTGTCCATCAGTGGATGAATATGGTTGATGTGGTATATACACAGAATATCTTATAGCTTTAAAAAGAAAGGAAATCCATCCTGACACATGCTGCAACATGTATGAACCTTGAAGACACTATGCTAAATGAAATAAGCCAATCACAAAAGGAGAAATTCTGTATGATTCCATTCATGAGGTACTTAAAGTAGTCAAATTTGTAGAGACAAAGTAGAATGGTGGATGCCAAGAGCTGGTGGAAGTGGGAAAGGGGGAATTATTGTTTATTGAGTACAGAGTTGCAGTTTTGCAAGGTGAAAAGAATTCTGATGGATGGTAGTGATGGTGGCATGAGAGTATGAATATACTTAATGCTACTGAACTAACTGTACACTTAAAATGATAAATCTTACATATAACATCTCCATTATGGAAATTTCAATATTCTTATACATCAGGGTTTCTCAACCTTGGCATTGACATTTTGGGCTGGATAATATTTTGTTATAGGAACTCATGTTAGTGTGGGTTTTTCAGAGAAACAGAACCAGTAGAGAGTGTATGTGTATGTGTGTATATATTTGCTGAGATTTATTAAAAGGAATTGGCTCACAGCGTTGTGGAGGCTGAGAAGTCCCAAGATATGCAGTCAGTAACCTGGAGACCCAGGAGTACAATGGTGTAGTTTCCCATCCAAGTCTCAAGGGCTGAGACCCAGGAGAAACGATGATATAAGTTTCATTTCAAGTCTGAAGCCCTGAGAGCCAAGAGAGTCAGTGGTATAAGTTCAAGTCTGATTATGAGTCAAGATAAGGTGAATGTCTTAGCTGGAAGACAGGCAGAGAGAGTGAATTCTCCCTTATTCCACCTTTTGTTCTATTCTAGCCTTCAATGGATTGTATGAGGTCCACCCATATTGAGGAGTGCAATCTGCTTTACTCAGACTACAGACTCAAATGTTAATCTCGTCCAGAAACACATTTACATATATACCAAAAATAATGTTTAACCAAATATCTGGGTACCCCATGGCCCAATCAAGTTGACACATAAAATTAACCATCATAGGGCCTGTCCTGTGACTTGTAGGAGGTTTAGCACCATTCCTGGCCCCTACTCACTAGATACCAGTAACCTTCCACCTTCTCCCCACCAAGATGTGACAACCAAAACTAGATCCAGACATTGCCAAATGTCTCCAATGCCAAATCACACCCGGTTCAGTGCATTGCAATCCATTCTTCAGAAGAGTACAAATGCCTTGGGTAAGGAAAATTAGATTTTCCTTCCAGACTTCCATTTGTTTTGGTCTCCTCTTGTATTTTTTAAGATTTTGATATTTTTAGGTAGTACATATTTATCACTTCGTATTGAGAAAAATGTGAGAAAGGCAGTTACCTAGATTTTTGTTTTGATTCTGGTTATATGGCTTTGAATAAAAAAATTGTCCCATTCTGGGCCTTCGATTTACTCATCAGTACATGTTTCTGGGGTGCGGATGAGGGTGGCCTGAACTAAATCATCTCTGGTTTCTTTTAGCATACATGTAGACACTGAACACTAGCCCTTTAGAAGAGATTCGGGTGAAAATCCATAAAGACTTTAGAAGTAGGACCACCACCTTTCTATGTCTAGCATGACAAGGATTGGAAGGGCAGAGCTAGTCCCTGTTCTTGCAGGAAATGCCTGACCAGGTGGCATTCAGTAAAAACAGTCACTCCCTTTCAACCGTTTACTTATAAAGCACTTTGTAAAAAGTGCATTTTATGGAGAAACATTGGTTTTAATGATTGCTTCTAGGTAACATGTTGAAACTTTTTTCAACACTGGAAAATAGCAGCAAAAATCATTGATCCATCTACTCCACATGCATAATTATGATTTCTTTTCAAAATAGCAATTTATAAAAAAAAAAAAATTGGCCAAAACAGCAGACTTCCTGGCTATTTTTAAGGAAGAAATTACTAAGATGCAAAATAAGTTTTAAAATAAAAATGAGTGTGTGTATATTTGGACTAACTTACATGTTTATGTTGGTTGTCCCAGCTCAGCCACATAAGTGGCAGTTTTCACTCTGGGCCAAGCTTTTTAGCTTGTTCTCCCCCAAATTTAAGACCCATCCCAGCTTTTATGGCTCATGTTGCTATCTAAATATTGGGTGGAAACAACAGAAGAACCAAAATAAAATGGATGGGGAGATTATCTGAAATTAAAACTAGTTAGTAACCAAAAAGGCAGATATATATCATGTTTTTTTAGTGTCTCCCCTCCCTCCCCAACCCCTCACCTTCCTTTCAGCATTCCCCCACAAATGCAGTACAAAGACTGGCACAGCTAAGTGAGAGGCCTATCTATCATACAAATTCAGGATTTGCAAACATATATTTAGGCCTAGGGTTTCTCGCAGATGTGTGATAGATACGTGATAACATTATGAACAAATGATGTTAACACCTGTGACAAGAGCAAGCAGTTCAGTAGCTATTTTCACTACCATGTTGTAAACTATAATTACATAAATTGTAGGGCTGGTAGAAAATATCTTTATTGCCATCATGATTTATTTTCCTGAGATTTTGTTCTTTTTTTTTCCCCCCCTTCCATATACATGATGAAAAACTATGGTAGAAAAACTATGGAATATATATATATATATGTTAGTTATGTAAGTGGCTTCACTTTCCACCAAGCCAAATGAAACATCCATTTTTGTGGGATAAATTTCCTGGATAAATTAGTGGTTTTAACACATTTCTTAAAATCATTTGTTAGTGCCTGACATTTTTTTTAAGGCATTAAATTAGGGAGATAGGATTTGAAGACTGCCTGAGTATTCGAATTCTGGCTTGACATCTCTGCTAGGTAACTTTGAGCTGTTCTATTTCCAGTTGGGTAAAATGAGGATAACAATGGTACCTACCTCTTATGATTGTTGTGAGGATAAGGTACGTGAATCATTTGCTACGTGCCTGGCACTAAATGCCAGTTGTTTTTATTATTGATAGTTGTGTTGATTAGTGGAGGTGGCACTTGGTCAAATGTTATCTAGAAAGGGTAATGCCATTATTAGAATTTGATCTTTTAATAGAAACTAAAACAGAGGCTATGTCCAATTGTAGCATAATCTCTTGAGTTTTAAAATTGTACTGGGAAAGCTCATCTGGTGTAATGGTATGAGTTTCCAGCTGTTTGACCAATTGCATGGTGAAATATGAAAACTAGGGAAAATGTCATGATTTTTAAATGAATCTACTTTTAATCATCTTAAATAGCCATCTTTTATCCTAAGATCATGTTCCTTTTGCTTTTTTTTTGGTATTAAATGCCTGCCTCCCCTTTTTAATAGATTGAGGTAGTTATTTTATAAGTGCTCTCACGTGTCAAAATAAAAAGTTGACAGCCCTGCATTGGTCTTCCCAGTTGTGTGGGATTTCAGGGGTGGGAGTGAGTATTATATGGATTTAAGGTACCAGAATTCTGGAGTCATATCCATGGTAGGAATTTTCTGTCTGGTGTTTTTGACAAATGCTCTTGCCATAGCCTAAGTATATCTGGTGACAAGGCAGCGGCTTCTCCTCCTGAACAGCTCTAAGGCATAAACGGTGTTCTTTTCTGTTAGATTTTGTGATACAATCTGCTTCCTAGTTCAGTATAGTGGAGAGACCATAGGCTTCTACTCCACCAAATGTTATTTTACTTTGGGTACATAAGGCCAAAATTACGAATATTAAAGGGGGACACAGATGTAAACACTAAGCTATATTAGACATTTAGCAATTGTTAGTGCCTTTCCTTCTTTCTTTCCCATCTGTAGCACCTGTTCATTGTACTTAATTCATTCATCTGTAGTAACTGGGATGATGTTCTCTTATCTACAAGAGAGCTCTTTCATTTTCTCCCTCAATCTCATCCTCTCTAGACCAGACAACCTCTGTTTTCAGTGGCTTCCCTAGTCGAGAGTTTCCAGGCCCCTCATTGCCCTGGCCTTCAGTTTCAAAGGCAGAATACATAAAGTTTCTATGTTTGGTTTATGCATTTTGCATGGGCACCCAGTGTGTGCAGAACAGTAATAACAGTGCCTTAAATTCCCCGAGGTCTCTACAGTTATAAAAGTGCTTTCCAATCTTCCTAGCTCTGTGGTAGGGCAGATGTTTTCCCATTTGCCCATGAGGAACCTGAGAGCCTTTCTAAGAACAAACAGACATTATTTAATTTTAGAGTTGGGAAGGCTTTGCATACCATGCTGGCCTCACATCCCAGAGGAGAAACTGGAAGCTCAAAAGAGTTAAGGGACTTGTCTCAGGCCACAGGGCCAGAGTTTGGCTAGGGCCCTCTGGAATTGGACTCCATTTTTATGTCCCATTTTAACCCAGAAGTTGGACTACTGCACTGCGCTGCCTCTGTGTTGTGCAATGAATGAAGAGAAGCAGAAAACAAATAAAACAGGACTCCCTGGTGCAAGGAATTTGCACAGGAATCAAGTGAATACTTTGTTTTGCTCCTCTGTTTAATTCATTAAAATATTTTTAACAGCTGAAGTGGTGATGGGCTACAGATTTTGGGGGAAAGGTTCACATTGAGTGGGATTGTTCAGAGAGGATATTTTAGAGGAGGCCTTGAGGAACATTAGACTAGGCTGTGGGAGAAAGAGATACAAGGGTGTTCCATGTGAGCAGTGTGGGGTATGGTGCTCCTTTAAATATCTGTGGTGATGAGCCAGTATTTTTTTCTTTAATTTCCAATCCAGTGTGGTTCAGTACTCTTGTAAAATACAACACAGATTAACTTTTAGAAAAATAAAATGGAACAAAGAAATCATACATAATGCAAGCCCAAAGTTTTTATTATTTGATTTCAGACGTAAAATTACTTTGTCAAGTTGCCATGATGTGAACTTTCTTTCAGTGGCTCTGCTTGTCTCATTGTGGATGTTAACAGTTTACAGAGTAGCTCCACGTTTTGTGTAGCCCTGGTCTAGTGGGAACAGAAGTGGGAAGAAACCGGCTATGCTGGTGGGAAGGAGCTGGGGGAAAGGGGATCTAAGTGGGGAGGAGAAGGACCTAGCCAGAGCAGAAGAATGTAGGTGAAACATGGGAAGAAAAAGAAAGTTAAGGCCGTATTAATTGATGGAGAATCTCAACTTCTTTCAGGGGGGTGGGGAGGAGTTTAAATTTGACCCCAGAGCAATGGGAGCTTCTTTAAGTTCTTAGCCTTGTCAGCTCTATGCTGTGTGATGCTATTGGGTATCCTCATGACTCTAAGGTATTTGCTGCTAAAACTCCTGTGCTGTATGTCAGTTGCTTTTCTTGATTTCTTTTTTCTTCATTTTCCTCTGTGTATGTCATTCAAAGAGCAGAAATAGGCTATTCTCGCAGTATGCTCCAATTTGAATTTTGCCTTGGGACCTTCTATCCAGGGTGGATACTTTGTCTGAAGCAGGTCACCAGTTTGGTCCCTTCTTCTGCTGCGGCTTTAATTAAGTAAAAGGGAACATATAATTCCAGTGGCAAGAGGTAAAAGGAGGAAATAAACTGGATAGTAACATGAAATTGACTGGGGGCCACTTTAAGGGAGATAAGGAAAGACTATCTGAAGGGGTGACATTTGAGATGAAGCTGGAAGGTAAGAATGAGGCTGCTACGGAGGGAGCTGGAGAAGAGCAGACAGAGAACTAGTGCAAAGGCCAGAGGAAGAAGGGTCTGAGTGCTGTGGGAGCTGGGGGCAGGGACATGATCTGAGATGAGGTTGAGGAGGATGCAGGAGCAAGTTCAGGAAGGGCCTTGATATAGAGTAAATAAACCTCAAAGGACTGGATTGGCATGAATTGTTTTCTCATTTTACAGAGATTGTTTGGCTGTCATGTGTGGGTTGAATTGGAGAGGGGCAAGCATGGAAAGAGGGCAGCCAGACAGGATGCTACCATAGTGGTCCAGGGAGAGAAGTGATGGCTTGGATTGGGCTGGAGAAACAGGATGGAGGTTTGCTAGAGGAATGCACTGCTTTCGTACCGACTGGCTCATCACAGCCTTGGATGCTTATAAAGAAGGCCCATGTAAAGGTTAAATTATATGTCATATGTGATGTTTTAGAAAGCAGAGAAGTGTAAAGAACACTTTAGGAAAATAGTCATTATCAAAGTTATTTAAGTGTCCGTGCCTCCCCGTCTTCCCTTTCCCTGAGGGAAACTCTCAGCTATCTGGAAAGCTTGGCTATCCAGGACAACTTGTTCTCTGACATCTCTGGTTTAGCTCTATTAACGTGGAATATAATCTGCATGTTTGTCATTGCTTAATTGTTGGCATGTGGTGACTCAACTGGCAATTTAAATTAAAAGACTGTACATATAAGCATACTATTGTTCTTCTTGGATCTTGATGGAGCTTTGATTGGCACTTGAGTGATGGTGTATTTGAATTAATTACTGTAGCTGGGAAAGAGCTGGGAAAACACACTAGGAGAGGAATACATAGTTGTGATGTGGGAGTGAGAGGAATATATTCAGTGTGAGGGTGAGCCTAGAATAGATGATTCTGGACTTGGAGAACAGAGGCATAGATGCCAAGCACTCATGGATTCTGGGGCCCTGTCTACACCACCATGCCCTTCTGAGGTGTGGTCAGCTGGTAGCCCCACCTGCTCATTGGTGGGGGAACTTCGCCCCCTGCCCTGCAGGGCTGCAGGAGGAACAGTTGCATCAAGGTCCCTCTGTTCCTGTCTCTCCAGATACTGGCCCAGTCAGTTCCACCTCAGGCGGTCTCCTTCTCACATGTTTACACACATCCTCTTCAAACCTTGTGTTTCTTTTCCTTTGCTCTTTTAAACCTTGCCCAGTCACCTCAGGAAATTCTCTCCTTTTCTTTGTTCTATTCTGGAACCAAAATAAGGGGAAAAAAATTTTACTCATGGCTAATATGCATGAGATTCATGCTGTGATAAACATATTGACAAATGATCCAATTACCAAATCCTGTGGCAACTGTTTACGAATTCCTTGGCAGCCTTTGACAGCGGAGTACTTTCTCTCCTGGAAGCTTTGCTTTGAGGTTCTTCCCTCTTCTTCCTGATCATTTCTGCTTCCCACCTACCCTTCCTGTTTCTATTCCTCAAACTGAGTTATTTCTAAAAAAAAAAGTTTCTCAGACATTTTCTTTATTTTTCTGCAGTTCCTCGCTAGGTGATGCTATCTACCTGACAGGGTCTCACTCTGTCACCTGGGATAGAGTGCAGAGGCATCGTCATAGCTCACCGCAGCCTCGAATTCCTGGACTCAAGGGATCCTCCTGCCTCAGCCTTCCAGGTAGCTGGGACTATAGGTGCACCCCACCACGTCCAGCTAATTTTTTTATTTTTGCAGAGGTGAGGTCTTGCTATGTTGCCAGGCTGGTCTTGAACTTCTGGCCTCCAGCTATCCTGCCTTAGCCTCCCAGAGTGCTAGGATTATAGGCATGAGCCACAGCATCCAGCCATGCTTCTGTGGCTCTAGTGCCTTCTTGTCCACTCCCATGCCTTGAGTTTACCTATCTGCTGGATAACTGTGACCCGACCAACCTGACATACTTTTCCTTCCTGTTGTGTCTTTAGGTGACAGCAGCATCACTCCATTAGCTCCATGAATGTGAAACCACCTTGTCATCTTCAAAGTTTATCTTTTCTCCCAGCCTCTAATCACTAGCAAAGTTCTGCTGGTGCTGCCTCTGAGGGACTCTTATCTATCCCTTCCTCTCTGCCCCTTGTACTATTGTTTGAGTTCAGGAGCTCATCATCCCTTACAGTTATCTTCTCACTTCAACCTTCTTGACTCTAAAATCATTCTTTTATGCTACCGAGAAAAATGTATTTGTGCTTTGTTGGTTTGTATATGCCAGGCATATAGAGGGTGCTCACAAGGTAGTGGTATAATCCATTTTATTCCAGAAAGAATTCAAGATAGCTTATAAAAAATGCATAAGAAAAAATAAAGAATAAGTAGATGAGAAGACCCCTCCCCCCAATAGGACAAGAAAACAAAAATGGAGGACAGGAATTACTGAAGCTACTCACCTAATGTATGCATTTGTAAACGGTGGGTTACAGTATGGCTCAGAGAAGCTTAGTAGCTGATAGGAAGAGGGAAAAAGGAACCACTTCTGTGATCCCATGTTGTCCACAAGAGATGGAAAGGACAAGTTGCGCAGGAGAAACACAGCTATTCTTGGAATTGAGGTCAGAGAGAACTTTTTCCCAAGAGTTCTGATAAAGACAATTCTGTGTAGCTTCCTGAATAATCTCATCAGCATTCTTGGAATATCCATGGCTATCAGTTTCTTTGGGCTGCTGCTTCTAACATCACTCAGTGTGGGTTAGGAAAAGGGTGTCAATGTGCTATTTCAATAAAGATTGTAAAGGTGTAGGGAAGGTAAAAATTGTGCCCATCCACCAGAATTTCTTTGTAAAGCAGCTTTGTTCATGTTCCTTAAAAAAATCTTCCATAGCATGGCTGGGCGCGGTGGCCCACACCTTTAAGGATAGCACTCTGGGAGGCCTAGGTGGGAGGATCACTTGAGCCCAGGTGTTTGAGGTTGCTGTGAGCTACGCTGACGCCATGCAACTCTAGCCTGGGCAACAGCGAGAAAAAAGAAATTTTGCCTGATTTTTAAACTTATTAAACTTCTTTAAGGACCTCATGCATTGACTTGGTTAAGCACAGGTAGTACTATGTGTTTGTTTTGATGTTTTTGTTGTAAGGTTAGGTCATTCATTTGGCTGCAGTGAGGCACTCAGCCAGCTCTTATCCATTAACCTCAGAGTCTAAGCACCATTTGTTGCATTGTTTCTGGGGAAGTTGTTTTCCCAAGTTCCAAAGCATATTTATTTCTAAAACATTACTGCAGCATACTCCAGTTTAAGATAGTAGAAAGAATCCTGGACTGGGATTTATCATTTGGATTCTAATCTTGGTTCTTTGATTAATTATTTTACCCCTCTGGGTCTCAGTTGCCTCATTATTAAAATGAGATAGTTAGATTAGATGGTGACTGAGTGAGGATGATAATGAAAAAATAATAGCTGACTTTGTGCTATGAGGTAGGCAGTGTGCTGGGCACTAGCCAGCGGTCATATCATTTAATCCTTACAGTGCTATTCTGAGGTCAGAATTGTTATCTCCATTTATACTTGCAGAAACTGAGGCACAGAGAGATTAAGGGAGATTTGCCGAGGGTTATATAGCTAGTGAGCAGGCTCTTGGTCTGGTTTCTGGGGGAAACTCTTAACTGCTATGCTTTCTAGTTTAGTGGTTCTGTGAGGTACTATTTTTAGGACAAACCCTGTATTTTGAAATTTTGAGGAAGAAAAATTAGTTTTACTGAAATCCAATTTTGCATCATTCCTCCCAAGCTATTTTTAAATCCAGTAACTTGTGTTTAAATGAAAACCTTACTCTCTCTGTCTTGCTTTTCCCCCAATGTGTTTGTATGTAAGGTTGTTATTTGGTTATAGCAATAAATTTTGGGCAAAATCTGTCATTAATGCTCTTTGCTGTCCATAAATGTTGTGTTCTTGATGGTCTTTCCTAGAAGCAGATTAGGTATCACTTGTAAAGAAGATATTTTATACATCCTTCCTTTCTTTCCTCCTGCCATCAGCCCTTTGACTTAGATGGTTGGAAAATTGTTAGGCCTATTTTTGTTGGAAGTGCTAATTAAGTACTTACTACTGTTACTATGTAAAGCATTTAGTGCAGTGTCCGGCACATCACTCACTGAATAGATACTGTGACCATACGTGCTAGAGGCTTAACATACAATAGTGAGCAAAACACAGACCCTACCCCATGGAGCATAGGGTCCAGGTGGAAGAGCTGGAATCAAAGAGATATTTACAAATTCTACAGATGCTGGATAAGTGTAAGTTTTTTATATTATCATCATGATATTGTACAGATGAGAAATTAACCTTTTATTCAAGCCTTTCCCCAAGGAAATCCAAACCAAAAATTCCACTTTTTCCCATCACAACCTATTCAACTTCATTCAGCCTTATCTATTGCTGTTAGTGGAATAGTCGGTTCATTTACCATCCAAACTAGGACACATTTCAGAGAGAAAGGGTGTATTATTTGTATTTGCTTGTTTTGAGGCAGGATCTCACTGTGGCCCCAGCTAGAGTGCAGTGGTATGATCATAGCTAACTGCAGCCTCAAACTCTTGTGCTCAAGACAATCCTCCTTCCTCAGCCTCCTGAGTAGCTGGGACTATAGGCATAGACCACCATGCCCAGTTAATTTTTTTATTTTTTGTAGAGATTGGGTCTCACTATGTTGCCCAGGTTGGTATTGAACTCCTGGCCTGAAGTGATCCTCTTCCCTCTGCCACCCAAAGTACTTGGATTATAGGTGTGAACCACCACACCAAGCCTAAGAGCACATTATTAATATTTATGCTGGGATAGGAAGTATAAACCAGAATTGTACCAGGTCAGTTGTCATCTTCTATATTGTCACCCTACTTATTGGTGTCTGAATTGACCCTTTAATCTTAATTCTTTAATTATGATTAAGTTATTTATACAGTGTATGTTTGAATCACAGGTGTGTACCTGGTTTTGCTGGAGGTCAGGGGAATTAGGTATCCTCTTCCTTGCAGGAGTTTATTTTCTCAGACGACATTTTTTCTCTGCTTTGTTAAAACATCAAGTCAACTGCAGAATTGAACAATTCCCTCAGATGAATGTCATAAGGCAATAACCATCAGTAATTTTTATCTGGACAGAAAACTGTGCTGCCATGAAATTTGTATGTGTCTCTCTTTTTTTCTTATTAAATAAATTTATCGTAGAGTATTGTTTTTTTCTCCAGTGAAAGAAGCAAAGGACCATATGACCCATATTGACTGCCAAAATTAAAAAGGATTGAAGTTTTTTGTTTTAGGGACTTTTTAGAACTTAAAGACTTGTCGCAAATGGAGCAGTCTAGGAGTATTACAAACCAGGTTTGAGAATCTTTGCTACGAAAGATTCAGGACCTTGTCATGATTTGATTACATAGCCTCTCCTGTACTGAATATGTCATTAGTAATTGTAATGACTTATAATTCATTCCCAAGGGAATATTTTGAATGACATTTTATAAACCATCATTATCAATGTCTGTTGTCTTATACTTAATAGAAATGATTGAGTCATCCCAGTTACAATTTTGAGTCATTCCTTTAAAGATAGAACACATTTTATAACCCTTTTTAAAAATGGCCATCAGAGCAGAAGGCAGAACAGAGAGTGTGTGGGGTGTGTATGTGCACACGTGTGTGTGTGTGTGTGTGTATGTGTGTGTTTGGGAGGAATGTCTGCACACCTCATGGCCTGAAGGGAAGTGATTGCTCCACATCTCTGCATTGTGGGAATGGTGAAATCCCATGGAGCTTGCCTTCGGGTTCAGGCCTTGATCTATGGCAGCTGGCCTTCGGGGTATAGAGTGCCTCGTCATTTAGAATTTTCATCTTGCCTCAACATAATGAGGGCAGTGCCTAGGTGTCTTGGAAATTGGAGCTGCACTTGCCTAGGCCAATTATTGGATGTTCAAACAGTGCTTATTGGGAGGCTTCTTTTGGGTTTGGAAACTTAGAAGGGATTTACTGGAGTGTAGGATTTTTGTGTTTTTTTCTCTTGTTTTATTTTCTTAACCTTAAAGTCATTATGTTATCTAGGGGTAGTTTTGTCAATGTTATCTGTAAACATTTTATGCACAGTAAATGAAAAAAATGTCATGATGTTATATACTTCTATATACCTCTATAGAACCCAGGGTAGCAGAATGGAAATTTAGGTAACTCAATTTATCACCAGCTCTACTGAAACAGTTGAAAATACTAGTGTATGTAATAAAGTCTGTTAAATAACTCCATGGATCTCAGTGGCATTCCCTCATACCATTACTGTCAGTTTTAGAAAGCCCATTTCACTAAAATATGGAAGTATGAGGGTATAGAACAAAGGAAAAGGGGAATTCTGAAGGTTTCCTAAGTTCATGGGGCCAACCTTGTGGTTCTGGGAAAGTAGATGTAGTTTTGACTCAATTTAGAGGAATAAGAAATATTTGGCTTAAATAGCCAATTGCTTGAACTCATGGTTCTGATTCTACTTCACAGACACTATAGACGAATTTGAGACTGACCCAGAGCATTTAGACTTTGAGATCAGGAAGCGAAAAGCCCACACAGACTGAAACAAAGTTTTCTGAAACAGTACTTAACTTTTACAACATTTCATGCATTCTAAAATTTTCTTGTTCTGTTCTTTCCTATTTCAATTTTTAAAAAGTTGGCTATCACCCATTAAAATGATTTCACAACCCATTAATTGGTTGTGAGCTGAAGTTTAAAAGATACACATCTAAACAGAAGTTTTCGTGGGTGTGCGTGTTTGAAGGCAAGGATGGTGAAGTAATGTTTTCCTATCAGTCGTGTTAATAAGTGTAGCCATAATAAAACATAAACTGTTTAGTTAATTAGAATATTTACCATAATAAATGCTGTTGGATTGATTTCTTTATGAATAGTGCATTTTGTCTGCTAGGATGAAGTAATTGAGTGTTTCCAATTTGCCCAGACGATAATCCTTACAATACTTCTTGTTGATGTTAAATGGACTATTGAAATAGCATTTTGTCTGTGTGTCTTGGCTGGTAATGAACACTGTTTTGTCATCACAGGGTTACCAGAACAGCTGTTGACACCCAAAGAATGCTTGGGAACACCCGTTAGGTAGGAAGAAAACAGGGGATATTATAGTTTAACCCTTGTCTGTTCTGTAGGATGCCAGATGGTAGGGTACTTGATCAAATTATAGAAAAGAAAGTAATGTTCTTTTTGTCTTTGGCATTTATTTTTTGTTGCCATTTAGTAAACATGCTCCAGAATTAAAGGATTTTATATTTTTCTCTGTAGAACAAACACATCCCACACTTAGGAAAACTAGTCTCTGTTTAAAAAGACCAAAAGAAGATTTTAAAAAAAGCTGCACTTGCTTTAATATTGGAAAATCTTGAATTAGCCTAACTAGTTTTATTTCTTAAAGTTACCCTTTTAAGGATGTGTAATTGAAGCTATACATGCCTTTTGTTGTGGTGTGATATTTACACACTAGTGTTTTGTTCTCTCTCTTTTCTAATTTACAGGGTTAGCATCTCCTTAAAGAACACACCCTTAAATGTCTCCTAGGTGGTATTGCTTCATCAAGAGCATAAACAATTACAGTATAAAATATTACCTTTGGGAATGAAGTCATGCGTCTTTCTTAATTGCTGAAGTCTTGTAATTCTGAAAGGGGTATATTTAAGTCTCATTCACACACTTGCCAAACAAGCAAATGGGCCTACACACATAAATAGGAAAAACATGAATCGAAGAGTTTCTTATTTTGTACTAATTATGCATGGAATGTGCAGGAGCAGGAATGTCAAAGGAGGAGGAGTAATGATAGATTTGGAAAGGGCCTTAGAAGTTAGTGAGTACAAAATATTTCACAGCAAAGGAAGCCGAAATCCAAAAGGGCTGGGTTTTTTTTTCTTCCTGCCTTCCCCTCCTTTCGTCCCATAGTATATCTGGCTACCAGAATGATCTCTCTATGACAAACTTGACATGCGTAAACTTCACCGGCAGCTTCCCATGCTTTTGGAATAAAGTTCTGATTTCTAAAGGTCGCATATAAGGCCTTTAGGGATGTGCTTTCTGCTTGCCTCTGTAGCTTCTCTCACCACTTGTAGCCATACTGCTGTAATGCTCAGATTCCTTGATGGTCTTTATCTTTTTTTGACCATAATGCTCAAATTCTCTATTTCCTTGATGGTCTCGTCTCTTTGACCACTCTGGTTTTATCTCATTTGACTGTGCTTTCACACATGATAATTCTCTCTTCCAGGAAGGCACCCTTGCTCTCCCCAAGATACAAGTTGTCTAGTTCAGAGGCTTTCAATTTTTTACTCTGAGCCCAGTGTGGACTACATTTTACATCATGACTACATACATATATATGTGTTTATGTGTATATATATATGCATGTATATATGTGTGCGTATAATATTTTAAAAAATCTAATTGCCAGTAAGCAATACTTTTATTTTCATGTAATGTACTTAACTTTGATATTGGGTATCATTACATTTCTTTTCAAAAGTATCGTTTGCCACCTGCTAAATGTACTTCATGTCCCTCTCTGTACTACCAGCTTCCAAAGGGTATGTTGGAAGTGCCTGGGAGAGCTTTTGGTTGCCCTAGATTAATGCACTGGGAGACAGGGATGCCCTAGTAAGCAGGATTGCCTTGAATAATGAAGAATTATCCTGTTCAACGTGCCAATTGTGTCTCTACTGAGAAACCTTGCCAACCTAATGAGGGAGAGCACAGATCCAAGTAGCGGCTCTGTGTAAAGTAGTATCTATCTTCTGTCTCACCCAAGAGCCCCGCCACTGGAAGCCTTTCTTGAGCTCCAGGTCTGATTTGATCATCTTCCCTTCCTGGGCCACACATGTCATAGTATTTACTTGTTTTGTCATTGTTCCTCTGACTGCCTCAGAAGCTCTTGAGGGTAGAGACTGTCTCCCTTTTCCCGGTACAGACCCAGTAGCTATTCAATAAAGAGAATGAAGAGGCTGGACCCCATGCCTTGCTTTGATTTCTTGGTAGCAGAAATCAAAAAGACAAAAGAGCCCCAGGTCTCCTGATCCCAAGACAGTGCTGTGCATTGCATTTTTTGGTTTTGGGTAGGGCTTGGAGAGAAAGGATGGACATAGGATGAATTACTTTTTTTCCTGTGCAGGAAATGTGAGGAGGTTTTATCATATATGCTCTTGTTTATAAAAAGACAATGCAGGTATTGAGGCTTAATATATATATAGTATAAAATTCACACTTTTTATTTTTATTCTTTTGCTTTTTAATTTTTTTTCTTTGCCAAACACTTCAAGGAACATCACACTTTTTAATATATGATGCTAAGTGTTTTGAAAAACTGCAATTATATAACTGTCATCAAAATCAAGATATAGAACATTTCCATCACCCCAGAAAGTTCTCTTGTGTCCCTTGTAGCCAACCTTTTCTCTATCACACCCCACCCCACCCAACCCCCAGCCATTGGCCACCACTGATCTGTTTTCTGTCTTTATAGATTTACCTTTTTGAGAATGCCATATATATGCAATCATATAACATGTAGCCTTTTGCATCTGGCTTATTTGACTTAGCATAAGGTATTTGAGGTTCATCCATGCTGTTGCTTATATCAGTAGTCTGTTCCTTTTTGTTGCTGGATAATGTATTCCATTGTATAGATATACCAGAGTTGCTTTATCCATTCGCTGGTGGAAGGATATTCAGGTTGTTTCCAGTTTGGGTCAGTTATTATACCTAGAATTCCTGGGTCGTGTGCTCATAAGTATATGCTTAATTTTATAAGAAACTACCAAACTATTTCCCAAAGTGGTTGTACCATTTTGCATTGTTGCCAGCTGTGTATGAGAGTTCCAGTTGTTCTACATCCTTGTCAACACTTGGTATTGGCAACTATTATTTTTGTAGATTTTTGCCATGCTAATAGTTGTGTTGTATCTCATTGTGGTTTAATGTGCATTTCCTTAATAATTGCTGTTGAACATCTTTGCTTGTTTGCCATTTGTGTATCTTCTTTGGGGAAGTATCTCTTCAAATCTTTTGCCCATTTTAAAATTGGGCTTGTTACTGATTTTGAGAGTTCTTTCTATATTATAATACAAATTCTTTATCTGATATATGTTTTGTAAATATTTCCTCCCAGTCTTTTTTGTGTCTTTTCACTTTCTTAACAATGGCAATAAAGCTTTGAAAGTCTTTAATTGGGAAAATTCTAAAAGGCACTAAAACAGAGGTTTTAATCCATGAAAGTAGATGATTCTAAAATGAATTAAACGTGCTTCATCTCTGATAGGAAAGAGTTTTTATTTTAATTTTTTTCTAAGATTTAAAGGTGGCATTTTCTCTAGCCTTTTTGGGTTGTTAGGAAGATCATGTACTTAGGATGTTCAAGTACCTTAAATAGATAATGACTTTACAAGTTGATAACTTCTCTGTGTAGTAATTGACATTTATTTTTTAAGTGTCAATATGGTTGTTGTGGCATCTGTCTTCTTAAGGATCCTAAGGCTTCAGAGAAGCAAGTTTTGGATTCCTTCTGCTGGGAAGCACTGAGCCATGGTACTTGAAAACACCAGAGAAGATGCCAGATAGCATGGTGCCAGTTTTTCCTGCTGACTAAAACTGTTTGTAGTAGAAATGATGCACAAGACATTAGAAGGTGTCTATTGTGACACTTACGTGGATTCTAGAAGTGCTAAACCATTTAAGGTCAGGAAAATATCTCCAGAGCAAAATCTGACTAAGATGGCATATGTACTGTTTTGGCCCCATTTCTGCAGTGTAAAGAGCAGTACCTTCATGAATATGTAGATGTTGTTATTGTTTTCAAAATGCAATGATGCAATTTGAAAAAATATAAATTTAATTGAACATTGCAGCAATCTCTTAAACAGTAATAGCAAGTTCAATATAGAGTGGACTGATGGATTTTAGTACAAAAAATAACTGTCGATGTATCTTTTGACATAAAATCCTTACCATCCTAGCATGGTGCCTTGTACATAGGTGGATAATGAGTACTTTGTAAATATTTATTAAATGGATGACAGGATATCTCCTTTCTCTTTTGAAAAGGAAAACCCTTAATTAACCTTATTCCTTTATTCCTTATTCCTCTTATTCCTTTTGAAATAATGGCTTCTAGTAGCAATGACGTTCCCATCCCATCATGTATGGGAGGCCTAAAATAGTATCGATATATATATTAGACTTTAATATCTACACTTTCATTAAAAGATTTTCAGAGGAGCTTTTTTTCATTTTGCAAATGAAGAATCTCAGGTGTCAAGAGATGAACATGTTCAGAACTATGTGATTTCATATTTGTAAAAATATATACCATATATATTTTTAAAAATCTGTAATGATGCCCAAGACATATGCAGTGGTCATCTGTGGGTGTTGATATTATGGATGGTTTTCTCCATATTTCAATTTTTAAAAAACAATTAACATAGGTCATTTTTGTTGTTGTAAAACAACAATGTGACTAAAGATAGGAAATAGTGTCAGAAAAGAAACTCTCGAAACTAGAAATTTGGCGTTATGTGTGTATATACAATTTAATACTTGTGGAACAGAAAGAGAGAGAGAGAGAGAGAGAGAGAGAGAGAGAGACAGAGACACACACCTTCCCTTCAAATTTGTTCCATGGGAGACATTTTTTGCAGTTAGTTTTAGTTTTTTGTTTTTGGTCATACTGTAGACATCTGTTAACTGGAGATTGGTCTGAAATATCGTGTTGATTACCAAAGACCTTGGAAAAGCCATTGGGAGAGTATTCGTTCTTGATCATTATCAACATATGTTTTTTGAGTTTAAGGACATCACCACCATTTTTTCCCCTAGAGAATACTTGAGAGAACCCTGTGTTCTCTAGAACCCATATGTATTTTAGTGACTTTTTAAACTGCCAGTTAATATTTGAGATATAATCAACACTATAGTAGAAGCAGTACAGTTTTATCTAATACAAATAGGAGGGCTTGTTCAAATTTAGATAACACTGGGTCAATCACAGGATATTTAAAATTAAATAATTCTGTGGCAGAAGGCCCAGGCCCAGTGAGGATGCAATGGCAGAGTCCACAGAAGTACATGCTTGGCCATCAGCAAACAGGTTAGGCTCGCTCAGAGACCATTTTACAGGGATTTTAAAAGGTACCTTGTTGAAACATGATGTTCTTCTTTACTCTGTAGGTACTTTAACATTAGTGAATTTTATAGGGAAAAAAAGATGAGAGTTTAACCACTGGGGAGATTTGGCAGTTTCAATTAAACAATTGCACACTTTTAATGTTAATTTTAAAATCAGTGACTGCTGGTATTTGAGCATTCAGGTTTATTTTTCTAGTGGATGATGTGCCTCTGTATTTCTGATTTTTTTTTTTTTTAATGAAGTATTTGATCCCAAAGGGTTCTTCCACCTTTAAATCTTTGGTCCTTGAATTCTGGAGTTTAGTTTTATGTTTAGCAGTAACTCCAGGTTCTGGTTCTTCTGCAGCATTTAGTGTTTCTCTTCTGTAAAAGTGGTTTCTTTCTGGGAAGGCAAACAAAGGCAGTGTGATGCTTACCCTCCTCTTAGTCCATACTCAGTCCATTGGATGCACATGGCTTCCAGAAGCAGGAAAAACATGGACGATAAGATAACAGCTATTACTTATTGAGTTTATTATATGTGAATTGGCGTTTTCTGATCTTCACTGCAATCTACAAGGTTCAATTATTACTGCCAACATTTTACCAACGAAGCAGCCAGGCCTCAGTAAAGATGAACAGTTTGTCGAAGGTCACGGAGCTAGTGGTAGTGAATCCACAGGTAACCTTTGGTCTGTCTGGCTCCAAAACCTGTACTCCCAGCTGTGCAAGGTTAGCTCCAAGTAAGGCCATCAGCTCTCTTGAAATTGTGCTCCAGAGCTGTTTGTGATTTGGTGGTACTCTGACCTTGTATGATTTTTGTTTGTTTGTTTTCTGTGTTATATTTATTTCTTGGTAGGACCCTGGGATGGTAGATCACTGGGATTCATTACTGATATCACTAGTGAGATTGCATTGCTCATGTGAATTTGAAGGTACTGATTTATAGGAGCATCTTCTAGCTGAAAATTCTTTAAACAAATATTTTTGACTTACATATTTTAATAATTTATATGGTTTATGAGCTCATATATTTGTAATTATCATCATAGGGCTTTCATTTGTGAATTTTTACAGTTTAACTCCCTGTATTCTTTCTAGCCTCTTATTTATAAAATCTGTATACTTCAGATTGTCTTGCAGATGTTGGTGATGTCAGGTCTAGAATCTACTCTTATTTAGACTGTCTGTAGGTTGTTTTCCACCATTAGCCCTCATTATTTTAAATGAGTACCCACCCACCTTATACTCTGTAACCACATGTTTCCAGAGCTTCTCTGGAGATAACATCTTGTAGCTTAACATCCCCCACCCCCAACTCCTTTTTTTACTTCATTCATAAATATTTTATAACTGAAGCCCAGAAAGTATGAGGGGAAAATACCTATAAAGAGAGGGCCTCTCTGGGTGTGTAAGATTCAGAAAAGTTTGGAAATGTGTTGCTTCTGAATGTGAAGCTTTGAAGCAAACTTCTTCATGTATTTAACATACATTAGTTTGTAAATAAGGAGTCCCACTAATTGCATTTATGGCTCATAGCGAAACTACCTGTTATATCTTGTTACTCTGAAGAAAAAAAAAATGAGAGAATTATATATATGTGTGTTAAAAAATTGGAAGGCAGAGAATAGTGTGGTATAAATTGTCTCTAATTATGTTTTTTTTTTTTTGCTGGGGAGGCAATTAATCAGTTTTTCCTGTTAACTGTGATAGCCACCTGAATTCAGGTGTGCCAAGCTTAGAGCAAACGGTGTGGAATGCCTCCTTTTGTAAAGTAATACATTATTGTCCTCCTTTCTCCTTTTATGGAAGTGACTAAAAAGCACCAGAATTGTGTGATATTTTACAGAATCACTGTTTACTCATATCAGATAATTATTTTGCCTTTCAATTGTGATTTAAAGTTTTGTTGTATTCTTAATGATTTTATTGGTTAAGGCCAAATGTGTTTCTGGGGAGAGTGACTCAGTAGTGATTTTTGTTTGTTTCGTTTCGTTTTGTTTTGATTCAGTAGTTTTATAATGGCAAACTAGTAGTCTTCAAATTTTGCGTTATGGTCAATTTTTCAGAAACATTCCATAAAATGAATCTCATCTGTTTTCATCAGGAAAGGTGGGCCCCTTCATGAAAAATCTACAGAAAAAGGTGAATTCAGTATGTAATGACAGTGTATCATGTCAGCCCAGGAAGCCACCCAACCAGTCAGCTCAACTCCTCAGTTTCCTGATAAGCAGACAGAGACCTAGGATCATACCTTGGCCGTGGTAGTGCAGGAATTGAGCTTGCTTCTTCTGACCCCTATTTTGGTGCTATTTCTCCAGTATCTTGCTATAGTGTTTATGAAAAGCAAAGAGTTTCCTTTCTCCTTCCTTGGGGATAATGATCACTGATTACGGTAGTATTGGAGCCTATGTTTACAAATAATAATTCCTGCTGGGTGTGGTGGCATGCACCTGTATTCCCAGCTACTCAGAAGGCTGAGGCAGTAGGATCCTTTGAGCCTAAGAGTTCAAGACCAGCCTGGGCAACATAGTAAGACCCCATCTCAAAAAACAAAAAAATAATTCCTGAAGAAGCATATTAATTTAGTTTTTCTTATGAGTTATCCTTAGTAGGATTTGAGTTGTTTTCAATGATATGAAATTTTGAAATACACATGAGTCTGTATGGTCATAAGTATCATCTAAAGTGAAGTTTCTTGTGCTAAGAAATTTATATGGACTTCGGTTCAGTTGCTAGAGCTATTTATAGTTCTCCTTCCTCCCCAGCCCCACACCCAATTGTCAAGCAAAAGGGCTCTTCCAGAGGTTCATTGATGATTATGCCAAGGTCTTGGGGACATTATTCTTCCCACTTTTTAAGCTTGGCAGGACTCAAGGGTTTGCTTTATATCCTGACTGCTACTGGAGAGAAGTAGTTAACAGGATTCAAATAATACTTAACAAGGCTTAAAGTCTGCACTTAAGATCCTGGGCTCTGGAATTTACATTTCCTGTCTTATACCACTTTTTGAATGATCTTGAGGAAGTTATTTGAGCTCAGTTTCCCCATTTGTAAAGTGAGATTTTATGTGCAGTCTTACCATGTTACAAGCATTCGCTGCATGTTAGCTGCTCCTGCTCCTGCTGTTTTTGTTGCTGTTACCGTTATTCCCAAGCCAAACAGTTTTCCAGACCTGCCTTAGGAGTGGCTAGTAGGGAGGGATGTGGATTCCATTTCTAAATTTTAGTGAGAGGAAAGATGAGGAGAAAGGACTTACACCTACCACAGTACTGAAGGTGTCACTTCTTCTAAAAGAAAATTTTACCTGACAAAATTGAAAATATTAATAACGCAGCATTATTATGGTTAGCTGATTTTGGTGTGCTTGACTTCTCTCTTCCGTCCTCGTACCAATATGTTGAATCTACTAATGGGAATGTTGCACATGTGAACTTTCATGGTGATTTCTAGAGAGGAGAGACCTGAGGGCTCAGCCACGGAATTAACCATAGAACCTGACGGAGGCACCTTAACTGACCCGGCGCTTGCTGGGACTTTCCTTAGGAGGCTGTCTTAACCTGTCTTTCACGGTGTTGATAGCAAGTGGAGTGTGGGAGAGAAAGCCAATTCAAAAAAGGCAGCTGCCAGGAAAGAGGGAAATGGTTAATAAAGTACTTTTTAGCTGTTTGAACTAGTTAATTGTTGAGTTATATCGCTGAGTGAGTTCTCTCCTTTCTGCTGACACTCTCAGGAGAAACTGGAAATGGATTGCATACCTATCATGTATGCACTTGTCTCTAGCTCGCATCTGTTCATAAGCTAAAAATGAAATCCACTTACAACTGTTACCTGGAGGACTTTTAAAGGTTTTCAAGAAAATACAACTGCAGTAGATCTGAGGACAAGCTTTTATTGTCCTTAACAGTGACTCCAGAAGGTACCCCCACCTGCAAATCTATTTATCAAGACCCAGGGTATTCATTTGTTTGTTTTCATCAGATAGCACTTTAAATATGAGAGCACTGAGAAGCCACACTGGCCCACTAGTGGAAGTTTGAGACATTTTTTCCAAAGATACTTAAAAGGGGGGAAAGGGGGGAAAATCCAGGATTTGGGTACATTGCTAAATTATGGGACATAATTTATTACAAAAGATTGAGCTTTTCTGTACTTTCTAAGCATTGCATTCTGAAGCAAAATTATGAATATTTCTGCATGTCTTCTATGCTCATTTTTCTTGCTTATCTACAAAATTTCAGCACCTAATTCATTTTCTCTTGGTTTAAATGCTTTAAGCCCTAATATCGCTTATTAAACAGTGTGCTTTATGTTTTCCAGGGATATCAGCATGAACAACATTACTCAGTTACCAGAAGATGCATTTATGAACTTTCCTTTCCTAGAAGAGCTGTAAGTATTACTTTGAGAACATGTGTGTGTATATGTTTTTTCCCCCATTCTCTTTGGGAGCTTTTACTATGGAGATAATCAGTTAGGGGACATTCAGATAGCTTAGTTTCAGTGGACTTTGTGTAGAGGAAATCATGTCTTGATTTTTTTAAGGAGCGTAGTTGCCAAAGTTATTTTTGTAAGCCAGAACTAAAAAATGCTACTTCCATGAGACTTTTTTTTTTTTTTGCTGCAATTATTATGACCATGAATGCTGCAGTGACACAAGCTAATTACAGGGTTATCTTTAGATAACAAGGCTGCTGGATAATTACCATTGTTGCCAAGGAGTTGTTGGATGGGTAACAGAACCATAAAAAAATAACACAAGGTGTTTCAGGGTCGTGATGGAACAGACAACATCAGTAGTGAGCCAGCAGGAAACTGAGTGTAGTTCCCCTTGGACATCTGCAGATGACCTTGGGAATGAGGTGAAGGCATGGAACATCGTCCAGGTCTCTAAGAGCACCTTTAAGAAGGTTTCTGAGCTTAGTCAGTTGTGGCTCACATTCCCAATCTAACAGTTTACATTGTGGAAAATTTTTTTCTACTTGTTTTAACCTCCATTTTGTTGTGCCCTCCACATTTTTTTGAAGTCCATAATCAAAATAGGCACTTTTGGATTTTAAAGAAATTGGGAACTATGTATTTATATTTTAAGAATCCCAGTGAAAAAATAAAAATCAGACTTGAATCAAGTTAATATAGGCTTTTAAAAGCCAGGCTAATGGATTATGTAATACATAGAGGTAGGAAAGTGACAGATTGATGCTAAGAACATCAAAGAGATATAGCCCTGAAGGAATCTAAATTCATATTACAGATCGTGCCACGCAGCCCAGCTGTTGAGTATTAAGTCCAAGTCAGTGAATGTCTTCTATCTTAGCTCGGCCTCTCCCCTAGCATGAGGAACAGGAGTCAAATAAGATATACAGATTGTGCACTCCGCTTCTGACAGGGTATTGAAATAGCAGTTAAGGGCTTAATAAAGTTAAGGAGAAATTTTTCTTCCCACACTACTTAGTTGAACATAATGCTCCCACAGCAAAAATTGAACAGAGATTATTTGCCCCTTAGAAGTTTGTGAACTGGGTCAAATTACTTAACCTCTCTCTGCTCACTTTCTTTGTCTGTGAGGTACAGATACTAATAATCCCTCCCTCGTAGTATTCTAGAGAAGACAGAATGAATTAATATATGTTAAATGCTTAGAATAGTGCATGAAACCGAGTGAGTGTTAAATAAATGCTAGATGTTTATTTTACTGTTATAAAAGAGCATAAGGGGCGGGAGAGCAGCAGAAGGTATACCAGATATTATCTTTGGGTAAAAGGATTAAATGTGTGTTTTGTTTTATTTTCGCCTCCTATTTTTTATTCTGTAGTGAACATTAATTATTTTGAAATAGTTATTTTAAGTTAGTATTTTAAATAGAGTTAAAAAGGAGTGAACTGTACATTTGAAGCTTCCACCTCTACCCCCCAATCAAGTCTTAAGATGACTGACCTCTTCTTTTTATTTCACATATAGTTTTAGACTTTAGGATTAGTCTCTCTTTACAGAAGTAATTATGCGATGAAAGGACATTAACAAGTGGCTGTTCAGCCTTTGTATAACCACTGTGGGATAGGTGATGCACCAGGTGGGCAACGGTGCATCTCATCCTTGTTCTGGACAGGGCCATTCTGTGCGGACCACTTTTGTTGGCGCCTTTAATTGCCGGTTGTACTTTGAGGGATTTTGTAGTGAAGACCTGGAAGTGGAGTCAGACCCGGTTAATCTGCTTTGTGAAGTTCGCAGCTTAGATTTCTTAAAATCTCAAATGACCAAGTATTTGTCAACCTCATGAATTCTGTCAACCAGGATTTTTTAATTGGAACCAAATTGAATTTGACTGCTGGTTCACTGTAGCGAGGTCACGTTCTCTCCATATTCTGCTGTCGCAGTAATGAAGCCCATCAAGTCAGTACACCTTCTCCAAATGTTGTATGGGATTTCAAAAATGAATTCAGTTAGGAGAGCTGAGTGTTACTTTTAAAGAACACTTCAAAGTGTAGTCTTCAATACTTTAGTAATACTGTAAGCATTCAAGGGAATTTTCCATGTTAATATAAACATGGTAAAAAGCCTATGTTTTTTCTTCATAGAGCAATGTAGTTGATTTTGACATTCTAAAATGATGCTGCCATGACTATTGTAATATTTCATAAACAGTGTAACCATTTGTCCAGAAGTCATCTGGAAGTCATTTAAAAGTGATTGCGAAGCCAAATGCCCTGAGTAGAAATGATTTGCTGAAGGGTTTTTCCTTGTTAGTTAATGAAGTGCACTTTACAAGATGTGACTGGGTTTGGCCAGATTTGATATGATGGTCTAGAATGCTTGGAGTATTGGGTGGAATCACTTTCCAACGATATGAAAGATGTGTTTATAGATATTTACACATTCACCTACTCTTTCAACAAACCCTGAATCCTACTCTATGCCAGGTCCTGTGGTGGGTACTAGAGACACAGACACAACCATGGTCCTGTTTTCAGGGTCGACAAACTTTCTAGAGCTGTGCTGTCCAGTACTCTAGCTACTAGACACAGGTGGCTATATAAATTTAGATTTAAAATAATTAAATAAAATTAAAAATTCAGTTCCTTAGTTGAACTAGCCACATTTTAAGAGTGCAATAACTTTACCTGTGGCTAGTGGCTACTGTATTACACAGCACAGATATAGATCATTTCCATCATTGCAGAAAGCTCTATTATACAATGTTGATCTAGAAGGAGAGACAAAACTATTAAGTCATTAAATATGAAATGTCTAATTTCAAATCAAAAGTTTAGTTTATTATATCTCAAACAAGAAGCAGTATAATCAAAGTACGAGCCTAAGCTATCGACACAGTTTTGCTATCTTAAGGATTGCTTGTTTATGCCAGTAGCAGAGAAGTCTGGAGAGTGAGTAGTGATGAAATCGCAAAAGGCATTTTCCACAGCTTGTTGAGAAGCGAATATTTGTCCTTGCAAGAAGTGGTCCAAAGCCTGGAAGGAAGTGGTAGTCAGTTGGTACAAGGTCTGGTGAATATGGTGGATGGCAAAGTTTCCAAGTCCAGCCTCTATAGTTTGAGCAGCATTGTTTGTGCGACATGTGGTCAAGTGTTGTCTTGCAAGAGGATTGGCCTGTCTCTATTGACCAATCTCAACTGCATAATCACAAGCATCCTCATCACTTCATCCAATTGGTTGCAGTAGATATCCACTATAATCAATTGACTAGGTTTCATAAAGCTATAGTGGATAATACCAATGCTAAACCATCAAAAAGACACCATTAAATTTTGATGAATATTCAGTTTTGGACTGTGTTTCGGCACTTCATCTTTATTCAACCATTGTGGCCAACACTTGAAATTGTCAGAAAGAATCAATTTTCCATCACATGGTATAGAAATGGTTTGCCTTTATGTCATGACAGCAAAGAAAGGCAAGCTTCGAGATGATTTCTCTTCTGAAACTCATTTAATTCATGTGGTACCCATCTATCCAGCTTCTTTATCTTGCCCATTTGTTTCAAATGGTCCAATATTGTTGGAATAGTAACATCAAACCTTGCTGCTAATTCATGCCTAGGTTAAGATGGATTCATTTCCACTGCAGCTTTCGGCTCATCATTATCCACCTTGGTGTCAGGTCTCCCACGTCGCTCATTTTCAAGATCAAAATCACCAGAAGAGAACTTCTCAAACCATCGATGTCCTATGCACTCATTAGCCACATTCTTCCCAAACACTTCATTGATATTTCAAGCTGTCTGCACAGCATTGGTTCCACAATGGAATTCGTATTCGAAAATAATGTGAATTGTTGACTTATCCCTGGTTTCACAAAAATTGCTCTAAAAAAAAAAACTTTGAAAGGTAATCACAAGCCAAACCATGCATTTGAAAGAATGAGGATGTACCTTCACAATAAAAATGAAACAAGAAGTGTCAGAGTGAAATGTCAGAGATATCAACTGTCAAACTTAGTACTTAAGAAAATTGGACATTTCATACTTAATAACCTATAATACTGGGTGTGTCATAGTGAAGAAGTATGTGCAGGGAGCAGAAGCCTAAATAAAGGCAGTATATTTACTGAAGACTTTAGGATTTGGGAAAAGATTCCCAGAATAGCTTCCTGGGTCTTGAAGGACGCATAGGAAGGAGTTAGCCGGGCGAGGGTGGGTCGTAAGGGTACTCCAGGAAGAACTTCCCAGCATATGCAAAGGCCCAGAGGTAGAAATTTCAGAAGTTTAAGGACACATGAAGGGGCTTGTTATGACAAGGTTGAAGCTTAAATACAGAAAAACATCAGGAGATGAGGCCAGATCATGAAGGATCTTTTTAAGATAAGGAGTCATACTTTATTCCGAAGGACTTTATTTGATGTGAGGATGAGTGATAGGGAAAGAGACTAGGATTTTTGCTCTAGATAACTGGATGCCATTTGCTGAGACTAGGAACACAGCTGACCTGTTGGAAGCCTGAAGGATTCAGTTTTATAAAGATGTGATGGCAAATAGCATGAGCTTTACAACGTACACACATTTATTCCCATAACTCTGTAAGGAAGTCAGTTTCACAAAGGTAGAAGCTGAGCTGAAGAGGTTAAGGGCCTCGTTCAAGTTCACGGACCTGGTATGCTGTTTTGCTGGGACTTGAAGTCAGGCCTCTAGAGCCCTGTTCTTTCTGAAACACTGTAAGACGTGATATATATTTATTTTCAGGGAAATATCCCATCCAACTTTTTCAGTGAAATGTACTTAAGGTGCTAACCAGTTGTTTTATTTTTACATTTAACTTACTTTTGAAAGTTTTGTAGCTTTTAAACATTGTTACCCAGTGATCTCCACCCGCTTTGAGAGTACGAAAACATAGGTTCTGGCCCTAAATTCGATACATGCAAGGTTCTGAAATCTTGGAAAAGTCTTGATTTTTGTACTTTTCCTAGTCTTTAAAATGGGACTTTTCACAGGACTACTATAAAGGAAAAATATATTAATTTATGTAAAAGTGCTTTGTGACCATAAAGTGGTATGTCCATGTGAGGTGAGGTAAATTTCACTAATCATCTTAAACCTTGCTGTATTTCTTTTTCTTGAAGTTTTTGGAGGAGAGGTGGTTTTGTTAGAGGATAGGAGTTGGAGTAGGCCAATATGGATTTCTGTCAGCAATGTAAAAAGAGAGCCAGAATTTTTAGAAAACATTCATTTAGCATTGACAGGATCTGTTGCCTGATGTAATGTTGCCACAGATATTTTTGGTTCTTCTTTGGACTTGTCAGGGCATTGGTAGCCATTTGGGGAATGGCTGAAATTTGGAGTTGTGAAAATGATTTAGTTAGAAACAGCAGAAGGAATATGCAACTACTTTTCCATAGGCTATCACTGAAAAATCTCTGCGGCTGTTACTTTGATGTGGCAACAACAGTAGAAGCCATTGCCAGCTTTGGCAGGTGGACAATTATTGTTTAAAACATACTATATGACTAGGATAATTCCATTTGTTTCGAAACATAATTTGACTTTGGAAGGCTTTGCAATGCTAAAGTGAAGCTTAGGTCTCTGAGTACTAATTGAAGATTGTCATTTCTTTTCATCTGTGTGGCGATTCTAAATGGAGGCACTACTTTACAAAAGATGACTAGCAAATAATTTGAACAGGGAGGTTTAAAATCGAATAAAAACAGGGGTGGGTGAAAATGAAATAGTTTTAAATAGTTGAATTATATATAGAGACATATATAATATATATATATCAAATTCAGCTATTCAATCCATGTATATAATTCAATCCATATACAATAACATATATTTAAAACACATAAGAGCATTCTGTGTATATATAATGTATACCAAAATAATTTTAGACTTTTAAAAGCTTGCAAGCATAATTTTTCATATACACTTCACTCAGATTCCCCAGATGTTAACATTCATTCTCTTTCTTGCTATCTCTCCACATACACACCCATAATTTTCTTCTGAACCATTTGAGAGTAAGTTGTGGACAAATCTTTACATATTGCAGTGTTTATTCCAGAAACACAAGGATATTATGTTAAATACCATAGTATTTAAGATACCACAGTACAATCGTCAAACTCAGAAAACTAGCTTTGATACATATTATCATCTGATCTGTAATTCTTATTCAAATTTCAACAGCTGTCCCACTGATATCCTTTAGAGCAAAAGAAAAAAAAAATCTTGTCTAGTATATAATCCAGAATCACAAATTGTATCTGATTCCTGTGTCTCAATAATTCATTTTAAATTTTTAAAACTATTTTTTCATGGTCTACCTGAGCTAATGCTAAAAACTTAATTATGTGCCCCAAACTTAGTACATACTACCTGATTTAATGCTCACAAGGCCCCTATGAGGAATGTATTATTACTGATTTACAGATAATGACATGGAGACTTTAGAAAGGTAGAAAATCTTACTGTGGTTACATAGTAAATAGCAGATCCAGGAAATGAATCTTTGTTAATATGATTCAGGTCATTCCTCTTAATCTCTAAACTATAATGTTGCCTTGAAAGGCACAGAATTGGAGGGAAGCTAAAGGGGCCATCCACTTTACTATTACCTGCAGCTCTAAATAGGTCTACAGCTATCAAAGGTGATCGGCTGCCCAATATTTCCCATAGTAAGTTCACAGGACACATTTGTTAATGAGTTCTTACTAAATAAGACGTTCTTATTTAGCCATACCCTTTTACAGATGAGACTATCAAGCCCTACTTGTAGTTAAGTGGCTTGCCCAGAGTAACATAGTTAGTGTGTAACTGAGCCAGAATTAGACCTACAAGGTTCCATGCCATTTCTAAATATCCTATCAACTTTTATATCTCTGAGATTTATACGTAGTCTTGAATTATCTTACTGTGTTGTTTAGAGCTATAGAAAGTAGCTATTGTTCTCTTCTAATACTTAACAAGGAATTTCCTTTGCTTCCAAACTAAAGTTTGACTCACTTAAAGTTTACTCCCTTGATGAAACCTTCTCAGATAAGCTCTATTAACTGCAGTAATTTCCCAGAAAAAGCAGAATAGTTCTTCCATTGCTCTGGTGATGTTTGACAGTTCAAAAAAATTCTTTGGAATCATTCTCTTGTTCCACTTCGTAGCCTTCTGGTAGGATGACTTGGGAGCAAAGATCACCACCACCCTTATTGTTGGGAAGTACGTAGTGAGCTCATAGAGGAGTGTTGCTTGTTTTATTCCTGTCATTCTCTGGAATGTGTCATTTGGGGAGCTTTCAGATTAGAGAGTAAGGGTGAAAAGAAAAATGAGAAGGGAGCTTGTACTAATTGGGATCTACTATGTGCTGGATAGGCATTCCTAGGACATTGTTTTGTTTTAACTCATGAAACTGTGTGAGCTGTATTTATTCCCATTTTGCTGATGAGGAGGTTGAGTTTTTCCTCAGAGAGGTTAAATGACTTGCCCAAGGTTACCTGGCTCATGAGTAAGGGAGGCTGGTATCAATCTCAAGTCTGACTCTACCCTTGCAGATGAGGAAAGACTTAACTAGACAAGTCATTAATTCAACAAACTTTTGTTAGCCAAATCACTGTGTTCAGTGCTGAATTAAATGGGATTCTTGCTTTCAAGGGAGAGGAACAGTGTACCTAAGTGATGGGAGTTCAAACAAGAAGGGAAATTACATTTAGCAAGAAAAATTGATGGCATTTCTGGAGAGCCTTGAGGGATGGAAGGAGTTATTCATGAGGAGATGTGCAAAGATGTGCAGAGGAGCATGAGCAAAGGTGGGAGACAGACTGAGATAGGTAGTAAAAATGTTTGGTTTGGTTACAATGTTGAATTCCTGAAAGGAAGTTATGGGATAGAAACATAGAAAGGAGTTTGGGGCCAGATTGAGGACCTTTCTTCGCAGACTAATAGAGTTTGAACTCTTGATTAACCATTGAAGTTTTTCCAACTAGGGAATGACTTGATCAGACATGACCTTCAATAGTTGTAGTCTCATAGCAGAGAGTTTGGAATTGAGAGAGGTCAGGGAGACAGATGAACATGCAAATGGAGCAATAGTCCAGGTGAGAATTATGAGAATCTGAATTAGGGCACAGGAAGGGAGAGGGAAGAGGGAAGCTATGCAAAAAATGTTATGGAAATAGAATCAAGAGGATGTCTTGGCTGGGATCATAGGGGTGAGACATCATTAGCACCCAATTTTAAAATTACCAGGAGTCTGGTGGTGCTCTGACAAATTAGAGACAATACAGGAAAATAAATTGTTTCAGAAGAGAAACTATTAAATGCAATTTCGAACATACATATTGCGTTCAGGTGGGATTTGAGTGTGGGTATCTGGAAATACAGGAGTGGAGTCCAGAGTAGAGATTGATGGGTATAGATTTGGGAATCTTTCATTTTGAGGTGATTACTGGAAACATTAGATTGAAAGAGCTTAGAGTAGAAGAAAAGGGAAGAAGGCCAAAGACAACTCCTTGGGAAACACTTGAATCAGGGTGTGGGAAGAAGACGGAGCGCCAGAGGAGCAGGAGAACTAGGGCAGAACCATGCCCCAGGAGCTGTGGGAGGAGAGGTTTTTCACAAAGAAGTGAGGGATCAATAGGGGTGTGCTGGAGAGAGATGCCTGTGGCCAGATCGTGAGAAAAGGCCTTGATTTCTTTAAGTAGTTTTCGAATCGCTCCAGTAGGGTGGGGAGAGTGACTTTTGAGTAAAGAAGATCATCAGGAAGCAGCCATTTAGGGACTGCTAGTAGGTGGTTTTTGGTTTGTGCAGAGTGGATAAAGCTTGGACTATGTGCTGTATTTGACAGGAGTCCAGGGTTTAAGAGACAGAAACCCAGCTAAGGCATAAAAGAGGATTTATTGTTTCATGTAGAACTAGAAAGTCCAGAGGTGCAGTTGGCTTCAGATGATACTGGATCTCAGGGCTTAAAAATTATGAGAGTGTTCTCATGCTCTCCATTTCTTAGCTTTGATGGTCTCTACTTTTGTGTTCTGGCTTCGTTCTTTCCTGTTGCGAATAGCCTCTCTCCATGTTGTGGGAAATATAACCTTCAGTACATCTTTGTATCTTGACACCCAAACTGAATATCTAAAGTGTTTCTCACTGCTTTCAGCAGGAAACTCCTAGGTGGACTCTGATTGGCCAGACTTGGCTCATTTGCCTGTCCTTGAACCCACTCATTGGGTTTAAGTGCAACCAGTGTCACAGACTCATCCTCAAAAGGACTACTTAGAGTGGGGAAGTTCTCCAAAGGAAGCAGAAGAAAGGAGAAAGGAAGACATGCTGGGGAGAAAGAAACCAGTTATCACAGCCCATTAGAATCTAGTGACTAGGCATCCTGTGGGAAATGTTTGTTTAATTGGGTCAGTCTGAAATGAACAAAGGATTGCTGAAGCATAGTGAGGTCCCAGTTAAAGTCTAGATAATATAAAGTTGTAGTGGAACCAACTAGATCTTTAACTTTGTCCTATAGTGCTTAGCAGCCCAGGAATGCAGGTGACGTACTCAGAATTTGGATTTGATGGATCAGGATTTCACAAGGGACTAAGGGAAATCAAGCAGGAGAATCAAGCAGTTCATTTATTAAAGTATTGGATGTGGGGTTCAGAAAGCGTAGAGGGGCAAATGAAACCACAGTTTGCTGGTTCATTTATTTATTTTAATCAAAGCTGATTATTTCTTCTTTGGCTAACTATAGTAGTGACTACAAGTAAATGAAAATGTATTTGATTTTCTACTGGCATGATTAAATTTTCCAGCAAGGAAATAGGCTAAGTCATTTCTTTCATGTATTGCCTGCTCTTAGTCAAGCCATGCTTATTCAACAAAATATTACATGCATTCATATTCATAGAATCTTGGACTTGGAATTTGTTCATTATTTTCCCCTGTTCATTACCTGTTATTTGGACTATACATATACTTCAAAGATCATTTGGAGATACTGGAAATATTTGTATCACAGATGCCCTTGGCTTTAAGAAAAATGATCATAAATTATTAAAATGCTTAATAAAAACTAGACTTTTAAAAAATATATAAAATTGGTGAATATTCTATTTTTAAAATCTGGATGTATAAAAAGCTATAGAGAAGAAAAGAAGAATAATCACCCATTATTTTACCACTGAGAGATAACCATGGTTAATATTTTGTTGTATATCCTTCCAGACTTTTCTCTTGAGTCTATGTAATTTTTTTAAAAAAATAGAATTTTACTAGACATACCATTTATACTGTATTTGTCATAATATTTCCATATTATACATCTTGTTTTTATCATTTAATGAATACATAGTATTGTTTGGATGCTTCACATTTTATGTGATCAATCTCTTATTGATCAAATGTTTACTCTTTGTTATTACGAACAGCAATTTTAGAAACATTCTTATCCTACCTAGTCTTTGTGTATTTAATGTACTGTCTTTCATTGCGCTTTTACTATAGCCTGATATACTGAATTTAGCTCTTTTCCTAAATTCTTGTATTATAATGAGACTTGACTATAATGGAAAACACCAAATGACAGTGACTTTGAATACATAAGGCTTTATTTTATTTACATATATATGAAATCTTCAGCCTGGTGACCTGGAGCTATAATGGTGCCTTACAAAGTCAGCAGAGATGTAGGGCCTGATATTCTGCTCTGCTGTTCTTTGTGTATAGCTTCCATGTCAAGATCACAAAATAACTATCTGCTGGAGCTGCAGCCGCCAAGACTCAATCCTCAGCAGTAGGAATATTGAAGGAGGGAATAAAGAGAGGGATATTTCTCAGTAACCAGCTTCCTTTAAGAAGCCATCTTGAACATACCATATGGTACTTCTGCTTACATATCGTTGGCTAGAACATAATCACATGGGTACACTTAACAACAGGAGATGCTGGGAAATAGGCCCTTTGAAATGGGCATATTGTTGTCTGGACTAAAATTAGGGTTCCATTACTAGGTAAGAAAGGAAGAATGGTTATTGATTAGGCAATTAGTTAGGATACTTTCAGCTGCAAGTAAAAAAACTCAATTCAAAGTATCCTAACCAGTAAGGAAATGTATTACCTCATATAACAAGGTGATAGAACTGTTCCAGGGTTGATTAATAGAGTTGCTAAGCCATGTCATCAAGAACTCAGGTTCTCTCCTACTTCCTAGTTTGCTCTCCTCAGTAAGGGCTGTCTCATGGTTGTTGTCATTCCACATAGAATACTTAAACAGGATGGCATCCAGAAGGAGAAGAGAGTCATCCTTCTAATGTTTCCCCATTAAGGAGGAAAGCTATCTTTCCTAGAAACCCCCAGCAGACTTCCTCTCACTTCATTGACCAGAGCTGGGATCACAGGTCTACTCCCAAACCAATTACCGGAATGGGAACAACATGGTGGGTTAAGGCCAATTGGAATTGACTCAGAGCTGAGTCATGTGAAGCAGGGGATCTATTTGAACAAATACGAGCTCTATTAGGAAGGCACGAATGGGTGTTAGGTGAGCAGCCAACAGTGGCTACCACAGTTCCTCTTTAATATACCACTCACATTTTTACCCATTTTGTACAGCCCATTTTGAGCCCTTTTTGCCCTGTGAAGCCTACCTTGGTCTTCCTTTTCCAAACCCTTTACACTCTCTCTAGTCCTCACCACTTAGCACTGTATTGTTTGCCTTGTTGTTTTGTGCTCCAGGTGTGTCAGTGTGTACTTGTCTCCTCTACTCCATTGACTTCTCTCTAAGGAAGGGCAGGGCCTGTTGTCACACCTCTGCATGACCTTTGCTGATAGTAACCATATTTTTCAAATCGAAATTGAGGAAGGACTTAAGGCAAAGGATTTCTTCTCATTTTTAATATATTGATGTAAGAAACCTTATCAGTTTATATAAATTCCATTGAAATTTTATGATTAGTGAACTGTTTTTATTTAAAAGAAAAGAAGTGAGAAATGTGCTGGGATTACTTAGCACTTCCTTGCCGTACCTGTGGTACTTGGCCTGTAGTAGACGCTCAGTAAATATTTGTTGGTTGATGTTAGCTGTAAATTTTTTTTAAAGCTGCAACATTATTTCCTCACATGGGTGGATATTGCATGTATTTATTGCCAGAAGATAAACGACTAGGTTGTCAGAATAACTTTGCTCAGGAAGTATAACTATTGCCAGGGTTTTTATTGATTTACCTGTAAAATAAAGTCTTCTGTGGGTTACTACCAGAAGAAGTAGGAGACACAAAGGCCAGTTTGGTGCAGGTGGAACTTAAAATTTCTTTGAATCGGATAAAGGTCTTTAATAAGTAAAAAACTTTCAGATGGCCTATGGACCAAGTTTTAGTAGGGACCTATTTTTTGTTAAGCATTGCTGCTTAGTTTTTCTGCATTTAAATAGAAATATATAATATGAAATATATGTGAAATTTTCCCTTCTCTGGGAAAGAAGACTACCTTAAAAACCTTTGGAATTTCCATGATAATATATATAAATGTTCTTAAAACATACCCAGTTTTTGCAAACACTTTCATAATAGTTATGTGAAGATGCAAAAGTCTTCCTTAGTTTGTGAAGAAATAGGGTAATTAAGACATTGTTAGTTGGACTTAGGACCACTCTGATATGCTATATCAGATGAGATTTAACCCAGATAGGAAGAATGTCCAAGGGGGACTCTAAAGGATGCTACTGAATTGTTAGCCCTCTTTATTCACTAAGAAAGGAAAACATACTTTGGTCCTCTTAAAGTCAATGGTAGAAAATAACACAAAACACATTGCTTTATTTCTAGGATTTATATTAGTTTATTTACATTGTTTTATTTCTAGGATTTACATTATTTAGCTGTGCTGCAGGACCTTGGACAAGATGTGTAGGAAACAGAGGCTCACATTCCTCATCTGTTTTTTTTTTTTTTTTTT
>VBSM01001265.1:16544945-16582463 GCA_008086735.1 Cheirogaleus medius
AAAAAGAAACAAAAAAGCCAAGAGAAGTGAGTGGTTTTAAGGGCCAATAGGTTGAGTATCCCATATTTGAAATGTTTGGGAGTTGAAGTGTTTTGAATTTTAGATTTTTTAAATTTTGGAATATTTGCATTTCAAATCTGAAATTCGAAATGCTCCAATGAGCATTTCCTTTGAGTGTCATTTTGGTATGAAAAAGCTTCAAATTTTGGAGCATTTCAGATTTTTGGATTAGGAATGCTCAAGCTGTTTTCATTAATAGAATAATGAAAACAAAAAGTGCTACACAAATGTTAGCGTTTTATTATATATATAGATACCAATAACCCTAAAAGGAACTAGTATAGCTCATTTAGTCTTTATTTCTCATAGGAGCCAACATAGTTCTGAGCACATAGTCAGGCCTTAGCATATCAATAAATATATGGCTCAACACTTTTAATATAAGTATGTAGTATTATCTTGTCTTTTGCTCTTTAAAACAGTTGCCAAGATTTTGGGTCCTGCTGATTTCAAATTATATTTAATAACACTGCCACTCAACCTCCTGTTAAATGCTTTCCTGTGGCCACACTTGGCAAGGTCGGTTGTGAACTAGAAATGCCTTCTCCGAAGGCGGTATCATGGGCTGCTGGTGATGCCTGTTGTACTTTGCAGGTGGCATGACATTGTGGTGATCCACTCACTTGAGGGTATTTAATTGCATCCCAGGAGAGGCAGCCTGGACATGTTTGAGTACAACCTGTGATACTTCCTATGGCTTCAAAAGCAGGTGTAGAAAGAAAAGGTGAGGGAGGGGAGAAGACATTGCTGAAGGTTAGGTCAATGTTGATCAGAAGGGAAGGGTGGTGCTCAAAGTACTTTTGAGTCAGGACTTGACACTAGCATGATGCCAGGTAGGAAGGTAGGCATGGGAATGGTTGGCAGACTACAGCCAGTCTCCTCTGGCTTTGTCACCTACTCCCCAGCCTCTCCATAATGTGATAGAGAAATTGCCATTAGTAAAGCTCTCTGTTATTTGTGTGCAAAGCGTGTGTCATGCCTTACTGCTGCAGTTGCTGTCGCCTCCCTCTGCTTTCTCCGCCCCATGTCTTTTCACAACAGCTGCTGGAAGCTACTGAACCCTCATCTGCCCTCCCCCCAGCTCAGTACATATGTCTAGTCAGTGTATATATTGTATTTCCTACTCCACTAATTCTTGGCTAGCATTCCAGCCAAATGGCTACAATGAAATTTCTGTAGAAGAACAGAAGAAACCCAAGTCCAGGCATTTCTCTGAGAAATAACACCAATTGGTTTAGTCACTATTTCACACTTGCCTCTCTTGTTTCTTTAAATTTCTCCCCAAGTGAAGAAATCCCAGTCTAGTTCAGTGCATTTCATGAAGGTATTAACCCCCTGGCCCAGATTATCTTCTGAAATGTGGCCTTCTCGTTCATACACACCATTGATAGTGTCCCATATTTAACCAGCTCTATTCCTGCTTTCCCCCTGCTGGGAGGGACAGCAGATAGACAAGTACAGGTAGTCTATGCATTAAGAGTAGAGGATATAATTGAAAACTCTTGCTTTTCAAAAAGCTTCCTCTTGAAGGAGCCCCTAATGTGAATTCATGGTCCTTATGAATAATAAATGCACACAAAACAGATTCATAAAGACATTACACACTGAGCTACTTGTATCCCATTTCCTGGACTGGGTCCAAATGCAATGGGAGAGCGGAAGTCTAGTAGATTGCTGTTTCCCCCTGTCTCTTCATTCTCAGGCTTTGCTCTCTTTGCTTCTGGGACTGTTACAGCAAGCAGAATAAATAGGAGTTGACTTGAGGTAAACTGTGTCCCCATTTGAAGTCCTGCTAAACTCGTTTTAATTCCATGTGATCATGTGTACGACACAGAGTGTGTTGAGATACTACCGTTGACCAATGGACTGGCGTTCTCATGTTTAAAGTCCTTCCCCACCCTTCCTTAAGAAAATATACTCCCAGCATATGTTGAGAAAGAAAATTGTTGCCCTGGCACTTGATTCTTTCAAATCTAGCTAAGGAGTTCTTTCCTGTTAGGAGAGTGAGGGGGAGTGAGGAAGTAGAAATTAAATAAGAGGAGAAAATATGCAGAAAAGGGAAGATAATCAGGAAGCTTTCTCACTCTTTAAGTAGTAGTATTACCTTTTTGAATCCAGAATCTTATATTGGTGCTTCATGGAAACATTACAACAAATACCAACTGTCTGGTATTAATAATATATGTAAGGTCTCGTGCAAGGGAATACAGAATGAATGTGACCTCGTTCCTGCCCTTAAGGGATACATAATATCACTGAAGGAGATGAGAGAAGTACATGGGAAGTGGAGGCAAAGTAAGACCCAATGAGAAAGCTTCGTCTAAGGTACTTGTGGAATCAAAGGAAGGCGACAGCATAATGGCTTCATGTAGGTGGTAGTCCTCAACTTGGACAACCTGAACAAGGTGTCAGTTGGCAGAAGCTGGAGTGGAGGTATTCAGATGAAAGAAATGGTGCGGGCAAAGTCAGAGGTGGAAAAGCATGGTGTTTCTGGACGTAGTAACGGTGCTAAGTTGCAGGAGACAAGGAACACAGGAATAAGGTGGGAGAGGAGGATAGGGTCATTTTGAAAGTTCAGCTAATTCAGAAGGGGAAAAAGAGCCTCTGGGACAATGCTCAGAGTTGTACTTTATAAGATTTAGATCTCACAGGATTATAATGAAGTGGTTTGAGGCGGGAGTCTTGTGGCGATGATCCAGGAGAAAAAAATCAGGCCCTAAACTCAGGTGGCACAGGAAGAGTAAAAGAGTGGATGGATCGAAACCTTGCAGAGTCACGCTCCCTATGGTCTTCAGAGACAAAAACCAGAGTGGATAAGCAGTGATGCCTGGGACTGCCCACCTTTCTCTGGCAGAAAATCATACCACTTTCATCCTTTTTTTTTTCTTTAAGATTTCATAGCCATTGGAAGAATAGTAAAACATATTGACTGTGAGACAAAAGAAAAAATATAAATATCATCATTTGACAAATTAAAAAAGGTTTCTGGGACCAGCCAATAGGTCTTCAAGTAGTGAGAAGCTAAGAAAACTGTTGGCTGTGGCACAAAAGTGCAAACTCAGGTGTAGATTGGGAATTGGTTGGTTGCTAATAGAGGGCCATTGGTGACAAAGTCTTCCTCAGTATCAGCTGCCTCTTTTTCCTTGGGAGTTGCTAGAAAAGAGCACAACAGAGAATGCTCTATATCCTAAGTGGCGTCCCAGTGAATTTAGGGCATGCCCTACTCTTGGACACTCAGGGATCCCATCCTCAGCCCCTTCCCACTGGTCATCTTTGGCTATGGGAAGGATGGCACTGTCAGTCTATTAGAAATTTCTCCATAATATGCAGTTCTAATGCATAGTAGCTCCTCATTAACTTTGGTCTGCTGGATGAGAGCTATGGATACTCAAGGGTATTAACTTGCCCAGGTCCACTCTGCCCCACCTCTCCTCTCTGGGCATTATTTCCTAACCTCTTGGGGATACACCAGAGGCATCTTGGTGCAGGAGGAAGTGGATAAACATTGCAGCAAGCCCATTGCAGTCAGCCCATTGCAGTCAGCCTGGCAAGAACCGGGATGCTGGCTCTTCCACTAACCAGCTGTGTGACTCATGCCAAGTCACCTAACCTCTCAGGGACTTGGAGAAGCAGGGCCGTTGTCATGAGAAGATTGAAATGAAAGGTTGTCTTATTCTTTCATACTGTGTATCATTATCACAGTGCTTGCAACTACTGTGGACTCAGTTTTTTTCTTCCTAAGATTTTGGGACTTTGTCCCGGACCATGCTATTTATTTAATTTTGCTCTTTTCTGGATCTGAGCTTTTAGACACGAAGCATCCCTAAGGTTTACTCTAAGAAGTACTGGCTAATGAAATAAGCAAAATGTGAAGAGGTTTTGGAAAGTTCAATTGCCAAAGCTGCAGACCCTTTCCCAAGCTGTTGTGCTTATTATTCATTAAGCAGCTTGGTAAGCTTAGGTAGATATATTCCTGAGGGCTCCACATGATGTTTACTCTAATAAGAAACTAAGTAATCAGAGTAGTGTGTCCTCTTGCACTGCATTATCACCACCCACCACATACTAGTAGTGTTTATTTCTTCAGATAGTTGGCTTGTATTTCAGGATAAGCCTCATGCAGAGAGCTCATTTTGTCATTTATATCGATGATAAGTAGAGGAGAAAGAGAATGCTTTTTGAAGTTAGGTTACTCTAGTTTTCCCATGGTTTATGAAGGGGCAGAGATTTAGGAAAAGGAAGCAAATATTCTAGCTAATGTGGTTAAACACTCTTTTCTGTTGATAAGTTAAGATAATCAGGTGTTCTGCATTTTGCTACTTCCTTTGTTACTTTATAAAATACTCTTTTTCATGAGCCCAGCATAATAGCTTGAACTCCTCAAGGAAAGCCTATAAATACAAGGACATTCACAACTAATATGAGAAATGAAAGAATAAGAATCCTGTAACAACCTCGGTCTTGTTTATAGTGTTCTTTTTTGGCGAACTCTAGCTTTTTAACGCTGGTCCTTTAGAAAACCAGGAGCAGCAGTCCCAGTCACAGGACTCTTTAAAGCACTGGGGGAGAGGTGGCTACTGCCTCTTATGGCCCTGGTGGTGCAATTTGACCTTTTAAAATGGAACCTTTTAAACACTTTATATTACAGCTATGAGCATCATCAGTTGAATTTAATGAGTGAGCCTGGGGTGTAGGAAGCTGTTTGGGATTATTTGTGCCAAGCTCACACTGAAGTAGACTACGGGATGCTATGGGGTTGAAATGGTGAGCATTTTTGAGAAGGAACTTCTGAGAGAGCAGTTTCTGGCTAGCGATTTGGTTGGCATGTTGGTGGGTGGTAACAGAAGTTATGAGATGCATGCCGTGTTTTCGAAAGCACATGTACTTGGCCTTCAAGACTAATATGCAAGAAACAATGAGTAGAAGGCAACCTATGAACTCGTTTAATTATGAGTCTAACCGTTCTTGCATAGGGCATGTTTATAAGGACCGAAGCTTTCAAGGGAAGTAGCATTGCAGTTGAATGTTTAAGGGGTGCAAATGAGGTTGCTAGGTAAAGCATTTAAAAGATGTAGTGGTAAAGCTGACTAGCCTAGAACCAAGAGGATTTACCAAGGAGAAATATTTTTAAATGGAAGCTCTGAAGAGGCCTTAAAACCATCTTCAATTCCTTGTTTTACATATAGTGCACCCCTGGGAGATGAAAGACCATGAGGTTGATGGCACGAAGTAAACTATTGTGAGCCTGGATTATGGGAAGCTTTGAAAGGCTTGCAGTGTAGAGCTCAGGTGCTAGAGTGCCTTGTGAGAGCAAAGTGCATGGTGAGAGAAGTTTTTAGGAAGAATTTAGTTTAGGGGCATGAACCCTGTGTTAAACTTGTGGTGTTGCCTAAGAATCCAGCATTGTTTTTCGTGCCATTAGAGAAATAATTCTATGTACTCACCCCTTTGGTTTCTGAGTCCTCTGGCTGTTTCGCTCTCTTCTCACCTTCCTGCCCCTGATCTTCAATACACACATCTGTCTGTGTTGCGGTTAAGGATCAAGTACTACCTTTCCCAGGGTCATTTACATTTTAATTGGGATACATCATCAAGATAAAATAATGTGTCTAATAGAGTTTCAGGCTACAACGACTTCAAATTTTAAGACTGGTGAAGGATCTTTCCTTGTGTCCCTAAAATCAGGATATATGAATGGAACAGATCAGAACCTGATGTGTAGGGAGAGGATGTTGTGTGTCTGGCACTTAGTGGGCACTCTTATTTGTTCATGAATGAATGAAACTTTTAGTGAATGAACGAATTGGTGAATGAGGCTTAGGGGTGCTGGGTTCTTAGAAAACAGAAAAGACAGTGAAAATAAGCCCTTTAAAGGAAGGATTGTTAATGTTAAGTTTTATAAATTTGAAATTATAAATTTTAAAAGGAGGACTAGGTGACTGCGTAGTCCCAAGACATAAGGGGGTGAGAGCATTCAAAAGAAAAAAAATATATAGTTCTACAATCTAGCTGCTTAGGGGAATGTTGCTGACAGAACCAGGAACCTGGGAGAGTCCTGTGTTTGATCACATGAACACACAACTGTCATTTTTGAGTAGACACTTGAAAACCTTCCTTCACTTCATGTGGCTACAAGTTAGGTATGTGAGTCCCAGTCCTACTTCCTGCTGCTTCTCCCTAATGTCTTCTGTTCAACTTTCCATCCATTTTTCTGTGCCCAGGGCTCGGTATGAATTGTTTTGCTCAGATTTCCTACAAAAGGACCCAAAGGATTCTTATCTTTTCCTTGTTTCACTCTTACCCCCACTTACATTTTTCACTTCAGAATTTCTTCAAGAAAAATGCTTACTTTAAAAAAATGTATAGGCCATTGTTTGGAAAGTTATACTTGCAGTGGCTCTTACTTTTTGCCTCTCTTTTGCACGGGCTGTGCTGCCCTCGGTTATGCAGAGATAACAAACCGACTTGCTTCCCAAAGGCATTCTTCCTTGACGGACTGGTTTGCTCTGAGCTGTATAAACACTCTTGCCTGCTGACCAGTAGCCTGTATTTATGAGGTCCTTAGAAAACACTGCAAGCTGCAGAGAGTGACCATGAATAGCAAACTTAATTTGGTTTAATGTGTTTTGGCTTGCTTGACCTCACCAGAATAAAAATGTGCCTGCTTAAATTATTGTATTGGGACTTAAAAAGAAAATTCTGGAGACATTTATCTCATTGGAAGAATCTTGGGATCATTTTAGCAAAGGTTTAAGTCCACGTTTAATGACAGATAGACTTGAGAAATGTTTAACACAGAGCTTTAAATCGCAGATTAGATTATTGCAAGTTCTGAATTTTAAGTCTGAATTACTGTTTTTTTCTCTCGCTACTTTTTTTTTTCTAGACAATTGGCTGGCAACGACCTTTCTTTTATCCACCCAAAGGCCTTGTCTGGGTTGAAAGAACTCAAAGTTCTGTAAGTAATGCAATTTTAGAGTTTCACAGCTGGCTGTGTATTTTCTTTCTGCATAGTCAACATGCTTGGAACTAGGTTAAGCACAGTTTCTTTTAGTTCAGGATTAAAAGATTTAAGGAGTGGCCAATGGGTACTATGGGAGGCTGGAGGTTGATTTAGGCAACCTAGAGTCTAGATAACAAAAGTTAAAACTCTAAATAATAGATGTTCTGACCTCCAGTATGTTACAATTGAATGGTAGGCTTTTTGGGTGGCTAATGCATTGAATCAAAACCATATTTAAGCTTTACAGGGAGGATTTTGTTTCTACCTGTCTTATAAGAACTTTGAATTAGTTGACCCTAAAAAGAAAAAGGCTTACAGCAGCTCCAAATGTTGAAATCATTTTAGAGCTAAAGTAAATTGAGATGCCTATGATTTTTATAGCCCGTGAGGGATCAGGAAATAAATTCCTGGCAGTAGTCAGGAGTTTGGAGTGTGGCAGACCAAGAAACAGGTGAACTGACTGCCCGTACTTCTACCACTACTCTGCTGGGTAATCATCAGCAGGTCACTAGACCTCTCTGGTTCAGTAAACTAGGTGGACCCTTTACCTCTTCCATTCTGTGGTTATGATTCACGTCAGGCAGTCATTGTATTAATGTAACAGGAATGGCTTTAGGCAAAAAGTAAAGGGATTTCATTTTCAGTATGGAGCTATGCCTCCATTCTCCAGTCCCTAACTATTAGACGATTATTTTATTTTTATTGTTTTTGTTTCCTTTTTATAAAGTCAGAGTCTCGCTATGTTGCCTAGGCTGGACTCCTGGGCTCAAGTGATCCTCCTGCTTCTGCCTCTCAAGTAGCTGCGACTTCAGGCATATGCCACCACGCCTGCACCCAGCTACTACTAGATGATTAAAGCTCTGTTCTGCCCTGGCCCCACATGCATTGAGGACATTGCTGCTGTTCCCTAAGAACTCAGGGGCTGCTATGCTCTTGGTAAAATTGGCTTTACCTAATGTCCCTGTTTAGGGGTTCTGCTTTGTTTGAATTTGAAAAGGCATTAAGGATTCCAATGGGTTTGCTTATTACACCTCTTAGTTAACTTGTTATAACTCCCAATTAACATTAACAGTACCCAGGGTGATGAACATTAACTAGGGTGACTTGATTCCTAGGAATGAAACAGCCCCTGGAAATGTGGATTACCCAGCAGGTCTCTGTTGGGAGATGGCTTAGGATAGCAACATAGTTTTCATTTCTGGCTTTACAACAAATGCTTCTTGATTTTTTGTAGTTCTCTTGTCTTGGGTGCTTTCTACCTCCACCCCTCTACCCCTTCCTCCCCACCTTTTTTTATGCTATTGGAAATACTTTTATAAATAAATGGCTCTGAATTTTTCTAAGAAAAAATGGTAGCAATTGCTTTGTTACTCACTAATCCAAAATTTCCTTCCAGAACACTCCAGAACAATCAGTTGAAAACAGTACCCAGTGAAGCCATTCGAGGACTTAGTGCTTTGCAATCTTTGTAAGTAATTTTTTGGTTTTCTGCATTCTTGAATCATTAGGGGACCACTCTGGCTGTTAAGTGTATGAAGAACTGGAATCCTAGGGAAAACGGGTTTATTCTTCATCTGAAATAAAAATGGAATAACCAGTGCAGTTATCAACATGTCCTTTGGTGAGGGAGAAGGAAGTGTTGTTTACCACCTCACTTGTCTTAGAAGCTAAGAGGAAGCTACTGAGCATTCACGGCTGCCATGAATTTGTACATGGCTGGTGATCAGCACCTCTTTGGAACCAGAGTTATATGTGTGCAGAAATTCTGGTGTCTTGTGCTCTATCAAGAAACAGCCACAAATAAGTCTGTTTCAGGTCGTAATGATAATTAGGACAAATTGATTATAGCTCCTCAATTGGTGAAGGGAACTTCTCAAAAAAAAAAAAAAGAAGAAGAAGAAAACATATTCTTCAAAATAAAGAACTTTGTTAGTTTCTACTAGAATGATGAATACACATTTGCATTGCTTCATTTCATGTCCTGAATACTGAATACAGTGGGACTGGGGCATAATTCTCAAAATGTGGCACTTTGACCACACTTTGCAACAGGATTCCTAGGAGATTGCTAAAATGCAGATTCCTAGGCCATATCCTAGAAGTAGTGTTATTTTCTGTTTAAAAGTAGGATCCAGAAAACTGTATTTTAAAAAATATCCCTAGAACGACTCTTAAATTAAAAATTGTAATAATTATCACACTTATGTTTGCTGGATTATAAAATTTCATTTTAACCTCATCACATTTGTATACTAATCTGTTACTTAGGTTTTTTATGGTACTGTGAAATAACTGTAAATATAAGCTTTTGCAGGAAATGCATGAAAATTAGAAAACTTAGGGTGAAAATGATCGAGCTGCTTGTCCCATCAGTTTGCCATTGTAAAACCATTTTTAATTGCACCAAAAAGACATCACTGGAAATTGTAAATGATAGATTGCCATTTGATTTAAGATTAGATATTCTAGTAGTTAATGGGAAACGAATGTGAAAATAAAAATATGTATTAATAAAATATGCTGTAAAAGTTAAACTTTAAAATATGTCTAGTGTCATAAACAAGTAGTATCCAGGGTTTTGGCCATTTAATTTCTAGTTTAAGTAGAAATTTAATTTAAGGTGGTATATATTAAGTAGCTCACGTCACTAAAATAGTAAGCCGTGGAACATAAGGATTTATTTTTCACCACAGCTAATTAGATAGGTTCCTAGTAGACTCTCAAAATGAATCAATTGGAGTAAGTTCCTTCACAAAAATGTTATTTTGCTGAACCCTCTCTCACTTCTTAAGGATGTGCACAGAGGGAACCATCTGAACTCTCTTGGACTTGAATTCATTAGGCATTTTAAATAGTTCTTGTTTTCTTTTGCTTCTTCAGAATTCATTTTACTTTAAGACCTTAAAACTGTTATTTCCTAAGACTTAATAGTCAAAATACTTGACCATTTTGTCTAGTTTGAAGGCTAAAAAAGAGAAGACTAAATCTCATTTTCAACTTTAGAACAGAAAAGTTACCAAGAAAACATCCAAGTAGATTCTAATTTGTGGTCAATAAGTACATTAAAGTGCATGACACATTTATTGGTTCTGTAGATGTTTTAATGTGGTATTTTTCACAGAAACCATAGGTTTCCCTCTCTAACACAATGTTTTTAAAAAGCATATTGTTGCTTATCATTCACATGAAGTGAATTGCTTAGTTTAAATTATCTCCCAAATTGGGATGGAGCTAGGGAGTGGAGTCAAAACAAACTCTTAAGAGGCATTAGGATGTTTTCATATGTATCAGAAACACAAGGAACTGCTCTGTGTCAGGCCTGTTTTATTTAAGAAGGAAATGTTCATGGGTTTGTTAGCATAGTGGGTGCAGTGGTGCAGTTTAGATACAATTGAAATTCTGTCATGGTGTAAAACAGTCTTATCAGCACTTGAGTCAGTTTGAAAATCTGATCTTCAGACCTAAATTACACGAAAGATTTCCTTGTGGTTTTGAATAGTGCTTGAAAGGAGCAAAGTTCATTAGGGATTGAAATTGACCAGAAGTGGTTTGATGCAAGTATGTGCTTGATGATAACTATAAAATCTGAAAGTGAATTGTTGGTGCTGGTAAAAAGGTAGTATGTGATGGCCTCCACAAAGCCACGAGAATGGCTAAAGCATTACCTGAGCAAGGTATTAAAATGACATGTCGGAATTAGCTCCACTAGAATTTTTCTTAACATCAGATCACATTTTTATTAAAGATTAAAGGATCTCAAAGATTAAATTTCCTAAGTTTCTCTCAATAACTTTAAAATATGTTTATAACTATTATATTTACATTATTGATAAGTTAGAAATAGAAAAAGGAGCCTTTTGATTACACAGAATAGGTGTTTATTGATAACAAAGACTTTTCAACAGTAAATATCTGCATTTGGTACTATTTTGTTACTATAATTTCATTTTAGACACGAAATTTAAAAATATGCAAGTCTCATGTGTAAAATAGGCTTTTGAGAACAGAGAATTAGAAGTACATTTTCAAGACAAAAATAAGGGAATTTAGTATGTCATTAACCTTTTAATACTAAAATTGTACTTAAAGTAATATTTTATCTCTTGCCATGTGGAGTTTAAATAGAATACCTTGAAGAAGCCCACATAATCTTTCCACCTTGTGAGATATCTGATGCTTTTTAGCATCTACTAAAACAATCAATTATAGTATTTTCTTGTTCTGTTAGTTAGGATGAATATTAATAAGGTCATTGGTACAAAGCCACAGTCTGAGAAAGTTTCTCTGTGGAGCATTGATCTCAGTCTAAGTGCAAACTCTTTATCTTTATGGGTATATCACCACACCCACGTGTGAATTCATGGATAAGGATTAACCATGTGAGTCACCACAAATCCTTTTTCTCATTTAATTCCTTATTTAAAGGTTCCATTGTTTTATAGTTCTTCCTTTTAATCCTTACTTGTATGAGACTTTATAATTTTGGGAAATTTTAGTATAGGGTATAGAATATAGCTTCACTACTGTCTTAGCTCAAAACTCACCTGGTTATCTTGCTATAAGTTATGGCCATCCCTTTTCCTTGATGGTAGATGGCACAGAATTTACAAAAGCTTAAAGGAGCGTATAACTGAATTTGTGTTAAAAAAAAAAAAAGGTACAGTTTTTCTTATTATAGTATTTTACCATATCTTAAGGAAACACTTTTACAGAGAGGACTTAATTTTAATGGGGTATTGTAGCTGTATTTAGGAATGCATTACTCATTATTTTATTGAATATGAATACACATTATGATACAATAAGCAATTTAAACTTTTCAACTACTATAACACTGAGAAACTGGAGAAGAACTTCAATTTGTAACTAAAATGCAATCCAAACCCCCTACCTGGCCTATAGAATCTGGACCCTGTTTTCATCCCAAGCTGTCTCCCTGGGTCTTCCACTCCCCTCCTGTGTTCTAATCACTCCAATCTTCTGGGAGTTGCAGGATCACACCAAGTTAATTTCTGCTGCTGGGTCTCTGCCCCAGCCCTTTCCTTTGTTTAAAATACTCCTTGCCCAGCTTCTGTTTGGACTCTTCCTCATTCTTCAAGGTCTCAGTTTAATTATCACCTTCTTAGAGACACTTTTCCTGACCAGTGCGTTTTGAATAGCTACACTCCTCTTCAGACTCCATCACTCTTTATCTCAGTACCCTATTTACTTCAGATCACCTTTTTAAGTACTCTGTAATCATTTTGTAATTTGTTTATTAGATTGTATGTCACCCCGCCCCACCAGAATGTTAGTCTCGGAGGACGGGTCTCATGCCTGTCTTGCTCATTGCTTTATCCTTTGTGCCTAACAGAATGCTCAATTTAAATGCATTGAATGAATTGCAGATAATTAAACTATCTGCAAGTATAATTTAGCTTCATTATTATTTAGTTGCATTATATGCTTAATTGTATGATTATATGTTTAGTGTCTCTCTCCTCCTAAGAATGGATGTTCCACAAGGTTGTGAGTTGTATTTGTATGTGTGTGTCTGTGTGTATATGTATGTATTTGAACACATTCCTAACTACTCATTAAAGCAAATCTGCTGAACAGCTCTGTGGCTAGTACTTTGCCAGTCTGTTACATAGAGGTTACCTGTCTCTTCTCAGAGTAAGTTCTAGAAAGCTGAAGGAATAAACCAGTTTAAAAAATGTGTGTTTCTAGGCAGATTCTTAAGGCAGCTGCTGAGTGTCCTCAGCTATCCCTTTTTGAGTGTTCTTTCAGTTATCTTGACACTGTCAGATACTCCTGGACGAAAGAATAGTCTTAAACACCTGCTACTCTGCCTCTAGGGAGGAGAATACATCTGGGGCCTAGGGTAGTTAATTGGGAACTGGGCCCAGAACTTGCCTGGAGGGAAAAGGGACAATGATGTAAGGAACTGAAGTTTGGAGCAGCATAGGGAAACAGGACGCACAAAAAACACTCCAAAACCCAGAATTTCCTGAATGGGAAAACTGCCAAACCTTATTTCTTTAAAAATATGCTGTCATATTGAGTTTTTATCAGTTTTTTGTGTTTCCTAATTTTCTCAAAAAAGTCCAAGGCTGTGAGGCACGAATATAAATGATGAACATATATCAACAAGGGATTTGTGAGGAAAGTTGTGATTTGCCTGGCATACACTGTCCTTCGTCATATTAATACCAGGTTGTCTTTGTGTTGAATAGCAATTATTCCAACCATTACACCTGGTTGTGCCAACAATAATGCTTAAGAACTTAGTTTCCCTATTTTTCAGATGGAGACTTAATTTTAAGTATGAGTAATCCTATTAGTAAGGTGTTCTTAATTCCAAAATTTTTGGAAAAATTGAAGAAGCTTTAAATCCATAATAAAATTGATTGGAGGAGCTGCTTAATTTTTCCTGTGGACAATTTGACCTTTTCTTAATGACTGTTAATTTTGGCAAACTAATTTTTTTAAAGTAATTCCTACTAAGAGAAGAGGAGAGGGTTGCTTTGCCAGTACATGATGCTTATGTTAATATTTTTAACTTGCCTGGTGGTAATAAGGATGATTGAAAATCTATTGGAATAGGTTTGTTGCTATAAAAAAAAATTGTAACCATTTTCTAATTTTTCCCTTTGGTACCAGTTCAGAATAGAACTAAATTTAATGTCAATTATTAGTTACAATGTAACATTGTAAGTAAATTTGGTCAGCTTAATTTCTTATTGTTGTTTTTCTATATTTTTAATAGGTATACTCTGAAAAACAAAATTCCAACTTGAGCTTTGTGAGGTGTTTTTTTTTTAAATATATCTTTCTACTATAAAGTTACTTTTTAGTCAAATATATTTGAAAGTTGTAGATTTGGATACATGTATCCCTTTCTTATGAAGGAAGGGAAAGAATTGACTTTCATATACTGGTCTTGGAAAAGTTATTAGATTTTATGAGGACCTCTGATGAAATTAATGAAATAAAGGATGTCACAGTCTTGGTCATTTTTGTAAGTCCTTTTTGTTTTGAAAGCTCTGAGAGTTGTGAGAGTCGGATTGAGTCATTTCCCTAGAATTTGGTTGCTTCTGTTTCTGTCAGGCGTTTAGATGCCAACCATATTACTTCAGTCCCGGAGGACAGTTTCGAAGGGCTTGTTCAGTTACGGCATCTGTGGCTGGATGACAACAGCTTGGCAGAGGTGCCTGTGCGTCCCCTCAGCAATCTGCCAACTCTGCAGGCGCTGACCTTGGCTCTCAACAAAATCTCAAGCATCCCTGACTTTGCATTTACCAACCTTTCAAGCCTAGTAGTTCTGTAAGTATCCGCCCCTTTTAATACCATATATTTGTGTAAATGGTGGGAAAAACACATGTTTCTGGTGACAAATTATTATGCAAGTACCTCACTGATCATGCTCCTGTATAGTTAGTGCTTGGGGAAGCTGCCTTTGTACAAGATTAAACAAAATAGAATTTAAAAAAAATAATGTCTGATAATAATTGTTGAATCTCCCGTAAAATAAATGGCCATTTGTACTTATGAATAGAAATTGAGTCATTCAACAAACAGCTTTTACTTGTGTTCTGGCAAGGTACTTTCAATGTTAAAAGAAGTGAAATCGTTTTGAGATGCTCATGGAAGTAAGTTCCAGAAAGACTTCATGTTTTTCCAACTTTCTGAGTATGTGATCCTTGTGTTTTTAAATTTTTAAAACTTGGATATAATAAAGTGGCATTTCCTTTCGAATCTGTTACCAGTCTTACTAGTATAATCTGCACACTTCCTCCATGCCAATTACTCCTATCTCCCCACTGAGAGAGCTTGTCAGTTTTGCTTCATATAATTAAGAGCTAATCAGAACTTTTATTTTGATATAAGCAAATATTAAATAATCTTCAATGTGTGTACCATCTTTCCATTAGAGATATTTTGTCTTTCAATTGGTATTCTATGTTCAGTCTGTAGCGTATAGCAAGAGGTAACTACCCAATGCCACTTATTATCCATAGTCAAGTGCTGACATGTTTCACTGCACTATTCCTTCAAAACACCAATTTAGACATATGAAACACTTATAATAGTTGCTATTGGGAGATGTAAAAGTCATTTTGATGCTTTTTTTCCACATAGGCATCTTCATAACAACAAAATTAAAAGCCTGGGTCAACACTGTTTTGATGGACTAGATAACCTGGAGACTTTGTGAGTATATTCATATTTTGGCTGATCACATTGTGATACTGACAGTGCAATTTTGTACTCTTTTGCAGAAGGAAAAAATATGGTTCTTGAGTTCAGCTCATGATTAATTCACTTTAATATGTGACTAAACTCTTGCCATCAAATAACCCAGTTACGAGTACTAGCCTAAGTTTATGATTAACAATGGCACATAAGTGCGAACTTCATGGGTTTCTTCCCCCCAAATACATGTTAAAAGAAGCTCAAGCTACGAGGATTTATATCTTTTAAAAAAGTGTTGGTTTTGTTAAATGTATAACAGTTTTGAAACTTGAAAACTTCCGAGACGAATTCTGGATAATTTGTTTTTTCCATGATCTCAGTTGCCTTGCTGATTGTTAACACTGGGTTTGAATACTATATCTACTTTCACATGCTAAAATATAACAAATTAAGGTTTTATATTTTGCTTATGATACTTTCGTTGTTGTTTCCACTAGCTAAAGTGCTCAGGACCTCTGGCTGTGTTAGTTCTACACTGCACAATAAGTAAAAAACATGGTGCAGCTGTGTGTAATTTTTGAGAGTAAGATGTTTATTTTTGTTGTTTTAGTTTATATTAGTTGCCTTTATTGAAAGATACATACTGTTTGCTATTGTGATGTAGGAAATGATTCAGAGAATATCCCAATTAGATGGGTGAGTAAAGCCTGATTGGAATGCTTAGGGTTTGTAGTACTTTGTTCAACTGAATTTTCTGGTTAACTGTCAGTTAATGAGAAGACCTAACATCTTTAGGACTCCATTAATTCACATTCCTGTCTAAACAATTAGAAGATAGTAAACATCAATGGATATTTGAAAGTTGAAGATATTGAGGAAGATATTTCCACACTTAGGTCTCCTTTGCTAAGTGTGTAACTTATAGTGTAACAAATAAAAAATTAAAAAATAAAAGATCTCTTGATCCTAGGCCATGTATAGTATTCCATTTATATTAAAATTAAACCTCTTCTTCCCAATTAAAGTTTTATTTGCCATCTTTTCTTCTATGTAAAAGAGGAAAACAAAATAGGTCTCAAAGGAGCTAGGCTTTTAATTTTGTTTTACTCTCATTCTGAAGTCAATTATGCTACTCATATGCCAACATGTTTTTTTATGTTAAAAACATTTATTTATATTAAGAGAAATTAGGGCCGGGTGCAGTGGCTCACGCCTGTAATCCTAGCACTCTGGGAGGCTGAGGCAGGAGGATTGCTTGAGATCAGGAGTTCGAGACCAGCCTGAGCAAGAGCGAGACCCCGTCTCTACTAAAAATGGAAAGAAATTAGCCAAACAACTAAAAATAGAAAAAATTAGCCAGGCATGGTGGCACATGCCTGTAGTCCCAGCTACTCGAGAGGCTGAGGCAGAAGGATCGCTTGAGCCCAGGAGTTTGAGGTTGCTGTGAGCTAGGCTGACACCACGGCACTCTAGCCCCAGCAACAGAGTGAGACTCTGTCTCCAAAAAAAAAAGAGAAATTAGAATTTAAACATTCTCAGAACTAAGACCTTTTTTTAGTACAGATTACTGTGGCTTATATCTCTCCTAATCAATATAACATTTTTAATAATTTTCCACCTACATGAGGATAGTTGCATGAATCCATCCTGGTCCTTCTCCTGGTTATTCTTATCTCAGGTCATCATGCTGATGGTGGGGCTGAGGTCAGCTGCCCTCATACCAGAATTTCAGAAAGCCACTGTAAACTCCAAATAGAAACCTCAGTTTCACACTATGTCACTTACAAATGAGTATTCAGTAAATTCTATTTTATGGTGAATTTCCTGAGAGAAATACCATTCAGATGATTTGTTTATTTAACGCATCAGTAATATGTGATTCTGAGAATTTTTTGTCCTTGTAAATTTGTTGACCTAAAAACACCATAGATGAATGACTTTTTTCCTACTTAGTATTCTAAGAAAAGGTAGAAATTCAATTATACTTCTGCAGAGTTTTGAATGGTAGTATGGTTAGTAAAGAAAGATTACCATCCAGAGGATGTGATTTTTAAAAAATATATCTGTACCAAATGCCTTCTGCATTGTGACCACTGTTCAATATTTTTACATATTTCCCCCCATTTTTCTAGGGACTTGAATTATAATAACCTGGAAGAATTTCCTCAGGCTATTAAAGCCCTTCCTAGCTTAAAAGAGCTGTGAGTATTGCTTTGTTCTTTTTATGCCTTAATATCCCTGGCAATGAGCTTTTAGAACATCTTTGTTCCATTACATATATCTATCTATAACATACAAACACACATAATCATACAAATTAGATTGTGTTCACTGGCACAATTTCGAGCATAGATTACTGTATAGGGTTAGATGCTGGTGAAACAAAAACGCATAATGTACGGCTTCTGCCTATCCAAAGCTTGCAATCTTAGTCTCACTGGGGAGGCAGACCATGTAAGACAGACAGCTGTTTCTAGGTAGAAGTCAGTGCTGAATGAATAGAATAAATAAATCATTCCAGAAAAAGATCCTATTGAAGCTTGGGGTCATTGGAAAAGGCATCACTAAAGGGAAGGAATTTGACCAGACTTGAAGAATATTTAAATACATGAAAAGAATGAGGAAGCATTTTGGATGTTGGGTTTATCATGAACAGAGATAGTGAATGTCAATGGCATAATAGGGATTGTGTGTCGTGAGTTGACAGTTAACATTCAAAGATGCATTGCTTAACAACTATAGGCTACAGTGAGAGAGATTTTGGGGTTAGAACACCTTGTGATTCTTAATGGTCTAAAGTTTTTTGATGGTGAAGCAACAGATAAATGCATGTGAGAGAACTGATAGATACTAGGCTAAGCAGTAGGTTTAAAAAGAATTACGTATGGTCCTGAAAAAGATGATATGGACTTAAAATTTACATTCCCCACATTTTTGAAAATGTTCATGTAATTGTTATTAGTTGTATTTTATATAACACTAAACAGCAGTAGTTACTTGCGACTTATTTCACAAGAGCATAATGCATTTCAAAATACTTTTCTCCTATCTTTCTAGGGGATTTCATAGTAATTCTATTTCTGTTATCCCTGATGGAGCATTTGGTGGTAATCCACTCTTAAGAACTATGTAAGTATTTTTGAAAGTTTCTTTTAACATATAATTATGTAAAGCTATGTCTATATAGTGCCAAACATCTGGATAAAGGATGAAAATTCAGGCTTTTAGATATATGTACATTGTGAACAGAGTGCTTGTAAACATATGAAATTTTTTTTTAATATTTTTACAGACATTTGTATGATAATCCTCTATCTTTTGTGGGGAACTCAGCATTTCACAATTTATCTGATCTCCATTCCTTGTAAGTATTATATAAATTTAAAAAACCTGAATATTGGAAAACAAGAATTTATTATTGTAGCTCCAGAAAACAAAATCTTTTTAATATTTTTCCTCTTGGGCAGAAGTCCAAAGGAGAACTCTTAAAATTTATAATGGTTCTTATTTATGTGAATGCTTGGCCAAAATGTCACACTTTTTACATTCAAAAGACGAAACTAGTTTTATTTTTAGTTACAGTAGTACTATCATTTTAAACTGTTTAAAAGATAAAATGAAAATTTTGTCTATGAAAAAATTTTAAATTACTTTTTCTCTCTCAATTTCTTAAGAGTCATTCGTGGTGCAAGCATGGTACAGTGGTTTCCCAACCTTACTGGAACTGTCCATCTGGAGAGTCTGTAAGTGTGGCCCTTGAGAGAGGGTTGTGTACAGATAAAACACTGCTGGCCTGTAGCAGGTGCCCATGCTTTTTAGTGATGATGCTGGGTTTCTGCTGATTCCTCAAATCTCCCTTTGTGAATATCATGCATGGAGATGGATATATTGGGGTTGGGGTCGGTGAACTCAGGCAGAATGCAGCCTAGTATGGAGATAAGATCTGAAAAGGTCACTGAAAATATAAGGCAGTAACGAAGTGCCAAATTAGAAGCAGTGCTCCAGGAATTGAGAAGTGGGAGCAGTCAACATAGACAATCTGAGGTGGCTTCATGGAGGAGGTAGACTGTTTAAAAATTGAATACTTCAGGTTTCCCAGGGCTGGGTCTTTTATTTAGAAAGACAGGATTAGTAAAACTGGGAATACCGAAAGTATATACTCAGGGATGGCATACAGATGATGGAGCATAGCTAGAATTACATGTTTATAATGGGATGGGGAAATTAGAAAATTGTTTGTGACTAGATTTTAAAATGACAAGCCTTGAACCTTGAATATTCAGTTATAGCAACATTTCCTAGTCAGTGATCTGTGAATGAGTTACAGGTGCATCTAAGATCTTGATGACCTCAGCTCTGCAGACAGCCAGGTGGGGCTGAGGCAGCTAGGGTTTCTAGCCACAAGAGACTTACCACAGTGCCATGTAAATGTTATGATTGTTACATGTGTCAAAGTATAAAAACAAAAAAAAAAGAAGAATGTTGGAAGTTATGAGATAAGGAATTTAAACTTGACCCTTAAGGCAGTTTGGAGGTGATGAGAATGTTTGTGCAGTTAGTGTGAAGCAGGGTAAGGAGGAGAAAGACTAGAAATAGGGAGAAAGGTGAGGAGGCCGTGGGAATAGTCTACCTGACCAAATGAACACATTTAACCATGAGAGCTCCAGGTCTTCAATTGCAAACAAATAGCATGGTCTGTCTGAGATTTCTCTCCACCCCTTTCTGCATCATTTCACTCCTGATCCATTTAACACATAGTACCAGTAAAAATGGAGAGAAAGAGTTGATGCTAGAAACACTACAGAGGATGAAATAACATGAACTGGTGATTGACTGCAGCTGGGAGCATGGAAAGGGACTGGAATAAGAGAATATTTCAGAATGCTGAGCCAGGTTGTCTGAAAGTACAGAGAGAAATGAGGTTTGAGGGCAGGATGCTAAGTTGATTTCAAATGTTGAGTGTGAGGTGATAGAACTTGCAACTGATTATGGTCAGGCTGTGACTGTGGCTTAGTGTTTTTCTCTTGGTCCAGGTGGGAAATCAAGCCCATCATCTGGACAATATTAACGTCTCATGTCACAAGCATTTTTGTATTACTGTGAAGGTGATACCAGTGTTGAGGGTTAATTTACCTTCCCACATGCCTAACTTTAGGGAGTAGTAATTAGGCCATGGAATGCATAGACTCTAGTCCGTATGCAATTATGTGAGCATTTGTTTTTCTGTGTGAGAATAACATTTTGTTTACTATCTTGACTTGAATTATTTCTTAGATGAACAATGTTTTTCCACAGGACCTTGACAGGTACAAAGATAAGCAGCATACCTAATAATTTGTGTCAAGAACAAAAGATGCTTAGGACTTTGTAAGTTGGATTCTTCTTCCCTTCCCCTCATACCTTCCTTTTATGTACTTCAGACATGTTCAGTTTTATTTTTAAGGAACTATTTTCATAAGGTGGTTTAGAAGGATATTTATTTCTTATTTGTTACCTTCATGTAAATGAGCAGGTGTTTTAATAAGTACACAGGGTAGGTAATGTGCATTTGAATTGGGTTTTAGGGTTATGAATATATCAAACATCTTGCTTTATTTTGAACAGACTAAAACCAAGTTAGGTTTTTCCTTAATTTTTTCTTATCCTGACTCTTTGTCTTTATTCTAGTTTCCCAGGGGCATTATCTCCCCATATTCTCTCTTTCCTAAACAGAACCTAAATCTTTCTTGAATCAGGAATGAACTAAGCGTGTAGCTCTCTAAAAACTTTAAGCTGACTTAGAAATTAAAAGTAAATAAAGGATGTAAAAATGTTACCAGAATAAACAATTAAGTTACTAAGTTGTTAATAAGTATTCAGTGGAGGAAGATAGTAATAAAATAAATCGTTGATTAAGTAAGTACAGTCATGCATCACTTAACGATGGGAATATGTTCTGAGAAATGTGTGCATAGGTGATTTCATCCTTGTGCAAACATCACAGTGTACTTATACTAACAAAAATGGTATAGCCTACTGCACACCTAGGCTATATGGTACAGGCTCTTGCTCCTAGGCTACAAACATGCACAACATGTTACTGTAGTGAATACTGTAGGCAGTTGTAACACAATGGTAAGCATTTGTGTATCTAAATATAGCTAAACATGGAAAAGGTACAGTAAGAATACTGTAGTATAATCTTGTGGGATCACCATTGTGTATGTGGTCTGTTGTTGACTGAAACACTGTTATATGGTGCATGACTAATTAAATGGTGTAGTGGAGTATCAAACTTAACCACGATGATCACCATTGAGGAAACACTGCAGGGGGATTGAGAATTAACTAGTTCTGATATTTTATTTAATATAAATGTTTTTAAAAATGTGGGTAAGCATACTATTCTTAGCTTTTTAATTAAACAGCAACATAGCAATTATTTATGGCACAAACAACACTGGAAAAATATAAATTTTTTGAAAATTTGTATCTGTAGCTTTACCACTTAAAAGAAATCTTATATATTTTCCATATTTTTATATATTTAATTTTATAGGTTTTATAATTGCCTATACTCAACATTATGTTCTTGAACTTTACCAGTCTTAAGCCTTTTGTATCACCGAGGTGTTCTAGAAGCTTACAAATCTTAGGAAGGAAATAGTTGCTTTTCTTGTTCAGCCATATCTCTTTATCACAGATCTTAGCACTGCTTTCAATGCTTCTGAGTATAGATCTTTTAATATAGTATTCTGATAACATAACATTAATTTGTTAATTTCTGTTGTCTTAAGGGACTTGTCTTACAACAATATAAAAGACCTTCCAACCTTTAATGGTTGCCATGCTCTGGAAGAAATGTAAGTTGGCCTTTGACTTACTCTTTCTGCTGTGGCATATTGTTAATTTGTTGAGCATTTTCTATTTTGAATAAACTGCTTTAATATTAAAAAATTAGAAATTCATATAATCAGATGTTCCTATCAGTAGTCAAATGGTACCAGATATGTTCCTGCAACCAGCGTGTATTAGGCACTTATCTGTCAGGGATTCTGTGAGAGCCTATGAGGGGAAGGGAGTGTATATGAAAAACAAAACAAAAAACTTGTCCTGGCTGTTGAGGGACACCAGACATGGTTACTAGTACTTCCTGTGTATCTATGTAGGACAGCCATGACAGAAGTTGGTTGGGAGATGGGGGTAGTGAGATATTAATTATCCCATTTTTAATTCTCCCTTCTTCCTCTAACTTTATTTCTGTGGTATTTATTATGGTTGTGTTGTCTTGGATCCTTTCTCACTGCATCATCTTCCTTCTCTCACACCTGAGTGGGGTTGATAAGGAATTTAGATAGCTTACCAATTAATTCCCAGTATAATATGGGATGGAATACAAAGTAGTCTAACTCTTTCATTTTATAGGTAAGGAAAGGGTAGTTCTCTTTACTTTCAACAGGATTAATCAATGTTATTGTGCATGGGTATTTAATCCTGGAAAAAGCTTAAGAAATTTTATTTTTCAAAATGGAAAATAAATTTTTTTCTCTTTATGTCTATTTGGTTTTTCTTTCATTGTTTCTTTCCTTTATTTATTTATTTATTTTTTTTAGTTCTTTGCAACGTAATCAGATCTCCCAAATAAAGGAAGGTACTTTTCAAGGCCTCAGATCCCTAAGGATTCTGTAAGTTTGTCTGATTAGTTATACTTAAAGATATGTTGATAACTATTGTTGTTTCAAACTTTGCTACTTAGTACTTTATGAATAATATACTCTTAGTATTTTTTTTTACCTTAACTAATTAGTGATATTGTACATCGGTGAGTGAAAAATGTATAATGTGTATAACCTGAAAGATATAGCTTGCTTGTTTTCAAATTAAAATAGTGAAGTTTGCCAATTTGTTCAGGCATGGGCAGGCAGATTACAGCCTGTGGATCAAATCCAACCTGCCTCCTGTTTTCATAAATTAAGTTTTATTAGAACATAATCAGGCCTTGGGTTGAAGTGTTGTCTAAAGCTGCTTATGCCTTACTATGGCAGAATTGAGTAGTTCCAGCAGAGACCATATGGCCCACAAAGACAAAGATATTTACTGTCTGGCCTTCTACAGAAAAAGTTTGCTGACCCCTGTGCTGGAGTGTCTATCATGACGAATATGGCTCACAGGCCGCAGAAGCACTCATTTAAAAAATTATTTGTATTTGAATACGTATTTGTGCCAGGTACTCTACTAAGCACTTGAGAATAAAGAGGTGACTAAAGCAAACCTTGTCACTGTCTTCCTAGAAATTTGGTGCAGAATACCCAATACACTAAATTAGTGATCATATTCTTAATATAGAAAAAATTCGAAGAATTGATAGTGAAGTGAAATTACACAGATTGAATACAGCTTTCCAGTATATCCCTTTAAAGAAATTACAACATGCATTCTACTGGAAAATATTTAAGGGGCATTTGGGTTGCTGATCTTTTTGGGTAGTGGACTGGTTTTCTGTGGGCCTGGGCAGTGGTAAGTAAGGAGGTTGGCTCCTAGCTGCCATCACTTCTACAGCACTGATAAGTGACAGCAATGAAAAGTTGGTGTTTTCATGATTGGAAACCAAGTGTGTTGAATTTTCCTCTTTTCCAGGAGATGTGTCATGGGATGAATTTATCCAATTTTTAAATTTCCACTAAGACTCAATTTAAGTGTGGTTGAAGATTATTTCTCTGTTTTATTCTATAATAGCAGAATTTGTCAGGGTGTGTTCTTGAATTTAGAGCTGGCCTTACTGTTGATAGCATTTTTATTTCCTGCTTAGGAAAAGAATGATATCTGAAGCCCTCCTGGAATGCTGTTGTTTGCATATTGATTATTTGTCTTCCCTCAGGGCCTTATCAAACTAACCTTTGAGAAGGCAAATAATATGAAGCCTGTTTTTATTTTCAGCGTTGTCAGGAGCTGGGCTTTTCCTCACCTAGTTAAGAGTACCAAAGGTTGTAATCGTTTATATTTTTGAATTGGCATCAGAATGATAAAGTGGAGAAAATTCACAACTGTTTCAAAACAGATGCCAGGGAACATATTCCAAGAAATGGACTGTTGCGAAGGAGAGGCTTTCAACATAAATGTGAAAAATGTTGCTGGACAAGATTGAAGATCTTTGTTATCTTATCAGGGATATTGTGTTGCTACCTCAGATCCGAAAGGGTAGTTTAAGTAACTGACTGGGTTTTGAGTGTTTGTTTGAAAAGATTAACATGTTACTCTTATAATTGCAGAGATCTGAGTAGAAACCTCATCCATGAAATTCACAGCAGAGCTTTTGCCAAGCTTGGGCCAATAACTAACCTGTAAGTAGATGATTTTATGCAGTAATATCATGAAGTAGTAACTAGTGCTGCAGAAGTTTGTGTTTTAACATTGTCAAATCACAGTATTTTTCTCTTTAGTCGTTCCCTTGTATAAATGCTAAGTTGCCATTGATAGTAAAGTCTCCTCAAATGGCAAGATACATGCTAGATCTAGTGTTTCAGCACACCTCAACTTCATCTTCAGGATCTCATAGTTATGATGTCGATACATGTAGAGATGTTTTTATGTGATTTGTATCTTAGGTGTTAACGTAAAGTCTCATTCACATTTTAGGGATGTAAGTTTCAACGAATTAACTTCATTTCCTACGGAAGGCCTGAACGGGCTAAATCAATTGAAACTTGTAGGCAACTTCAAGCTGAAAGAAGCCTTAGCAGCAAAAGACTTTGTTAATCTCAGGTGTGTTTTTGCTTATTTTTCTTTTTTGTTGAAGTTATGGTAGGCTGCAAAATTATAGAGTGTCCTGGTTTTTTGCTGTGGTTCCCAGATTTTCTGGTAGGCTATAATTTAAGAGTATTTTCTACCTCATTCCTTGCTAATTTGGTAAAAAATAGAACATGAGCATTATTCCATAGTTTTTGAGAACATGAACTGGAACCCGTGATGTTCTCAAAGAGATAATAGAGCTTTTTATTGGATGGTTTTTAATACAGGGGACTTGTCATTAACAACAATATGGCAGAAACCACATAAGTGTGAACCTATAGAATTGATCCAATGCTATAATGCTTCAAGAAGACTTTAGTGGTGGGGGGGAGCTCGTTAAATATAGTAGAGAGCTTGAAAATATTGCTGGAGAAGAGAATAAATATTTTCATTACATTTATCTCAAAAAAGTAAATTCATTTCATGGTGTAAAGTCACAAATGACCTGGGGCATTAATTTTAAATTAAACTACCAGTTTTGTATGATAAATTGGGCATAGTTAATACATTTATTAAAGGAGTCATAAAATTTTACTTTAAATTGCAGCATTGCTTATTAAACTTTAAATATGGTTTGATTTATATCCAACTTTTAAGCAGTACCTTATAGAAAGGGAGAAACTCATAGTGTCATCTGATTCCAGAGCTCTTTTCACAGATGGGGAAACTGAGGCCCACAGAGGATGAATGGCCAGCGTAAACCATGTGACAGTCATGTCTTTCTGACCCCTAGGCTGTGGTTTTCTAAGATTAAAATACTTTTTACAAAAACAAAATCATATCTGTGAAATTGCTGTTCAGTGTAGATTTTACAACTTTTTTCCAGGTCTTTATCAGTACCATATGCTTATCAGTGCTGTGCATTTTGGGGTTGTGAATCATATGCAAATTTAAACACAGAAGATAACAGCCTCCAAGACCACAGTGTGGCAAAGGAAAAAGGCAAGTGCATGAACTTTTAAAAATAAAACATTCAACAGAAAATTGCAGGAAAGTATGGTTCTTTTGAATTTTTAATTAAACGTACTTTATGTTTTATATGCAGGTACTGCTGATGCAGCAAACATCACAAGCAATGCTGAAAATGAAGAACATAGTCAAATAATTATCCACTGTACACCCTCAACAGGTATGCCCAACCTGTTTTGCCACAGTTTCTCGCTCTAAACAAACATTAGGCAAATACATCTAAAATTTCTGGGGAGAGATGTGATTCTAGTAACCGGGGAAATACTAGATTATCCCATAAGGCCTTCTGACTCACAGTGTGGTCTGTGTACCAGCAGCTTAGGCCTCTCTTGCAGAATCTCAGGCCCAGACGCTCTGAATCAGAATCTGCATGTTAACAAGCTCCCCAGGTGAGGGTTATCCACATTAGAGTTTGAGAGGCACTTTCTTAATGCTCCTTTAACTCTAGGACTAGTTCTATGTAAGTGTTTGGTCTATAAGGATTTTTAGTGGGTTTTGTGTGTGTGTTTTAATGTAACCTTGCCTTTCCTTTTTTTTTTTCCCTCCTGATTTGCTTCATTGAATTTAGCAGTCTTGGGAAAGTTACTAAACTGACACCACATATTTGGTGATGATCGTAATTATCATATTCTACCTAATCTACCAGAGAAGATGGAATTATAATTTTATTGTAAAAGAAAGGATTGAATATTTGAGTTAAGTTGCATGCTACAAAGTAGATTTGTTTGTTAGTATATATCACAGGATGGTCTGGACATTAATTTTATAATGTAGAATCATAAGTATTATAGATTCACTAATGATTACTGCTGAATTGTGAGCTTCTTAAGGGGCTGTGTGTATATATTCTTTGAATACTTAACACACAGTTTGTCATATAGAGAAGCTTTAACATACCAGATAAGTGAATGGGGTTGGCAAGAATCATTTAAGTTTATGCAATTTATTTTATTATATGCTAGTGTCTATATTGATTTTTGGAGGTTGGGAGGCAGCTCAGCCACCTGTCCCACTGGGGTTCATGTGTTGGAGAATGTACCTAAAGAACTGATGATCCATTGAGAGGGAACAGCTTTATTAAAGGAGAGGTTAGACTTGAACATGTAGCAATTCCATTTCCTCCACACTGAATCTAAACCTTGGGGTTGGTGAGGAGGAAAGTTGGTCTGAGCTCATCTCCTTAGGCTGCAGTGGTGATGAATGTGGCAGGCCTGCCTCCCCCTGCACGGTTGCAGTAGCACACTGACACTCAAGGGCTTACTGCAGAAACAGGAAGTGGAGGAGAGCTGGGATCCTTCTTCAGAACCAGAGGAGGCAGCAGGCTTCCAAAGACAGAGACTGGGGTGGAGGCTACTCCCCAGGCTTTTTTGGGAAAGTAACCCCACTTACCTATAAAACAGTTCTAGAAAGGGGAGGTTATCCTATCCTCCAACGTCAAATGAGCTACCATGAAGAAGGATGAGTTCAGATAACAGATAAAAGGTGATAAAAAGCTTTCTTTTGACACCTCCTGAGGAGGGAGTAAAACAGAAATTTAAATTTCTTTTAAAAGTTTTTAAAACTGTTTATTTGGAAATCAGATAGTTGGTGCAGAATTGGCTCTTTAAGTCTGTGAATATCTCAACAACTAAAATGTTTTATTGGATATATCAATTTCATGACAGTTCAGAATGATAAAACATGTATTTTAGGCAATTGTAATACATAGTTTCCTTGTGCTTCATTGTCAAAATTTTGTTTTTCTTTCCTAATTTTTAAATAAAACAGTTGTCCTGTGACATAACTAGCATGTCAAAGTCAGTTACTAGAATGTGCAATTCAGCCACTGAATGAGTTCTTGCAATCCTAGCTTGTGTTATATAGGATTTTATTATACATAGCTTTGAATGAATAGTTAACATCACTGTGGTTTAGTCCTAGCTATACTTTCTTACTGAATGACCTTTGGTCAATCATATGCTTTGAAATATCAGTTTCTCTTGATGAAAAATGGGGATATTGCTACCTATCTTAACCTGCCTCATCAAGTTGCATTTGAAAGCCATAAGAAAATGTGTAAAAATATGTAAAAAAAAAAAAAAAAAAAAAAAAAAAAAAAAAAAAAAAAAAGTGCACATACATATACATATATAAAGTATACTGAGACCAGGAAGGTAGAAGAAAAGGGAGCTAATATTTACTGAAGTCTGACTACATACCCAACAACCTGCTTAAGTACCTTGTGTATGTAATTTTACTTAAGCTGCACAACTCTGTGAAACAGGCATTATTATCCACAAGTGAGAAAATGAAATTTATAGAAATGTAAGTGCTTTCTCAAGGTTAGAGAGGCAAGTAGCAAGTTATAAACCATCTGATTCCAGACCCTCAGTATATCAAATACCTTTTATGTGCCAGACATTGTGCTGTGTATATTAACTTTGATGTAAGAAAAAATCAAATTTTCTTCTAAATGTGACTCTGTGGCCTTATCAAATATTTAATAATAAGATAAAGTTAATTTTTAAAATTGCCTAATCTGTGAACAAAATATCTTAGAAGTGGTAACCTTTTCAATTTGGTTCAATTCAGGTAGATAATAGATTTAATTATTCTTAACTATCAATTTCTCTATCAAGACAATATCATATGAAATATAGCCTTTTCTAAATTGTCTCTTATTTCTCTCTCTCTCTTTTTTTCATTTCAGGTGCTTTTAAGCCCTGTGAATATTTACTGGGAAGCTGGATGATTCGTCTTACTGTGTGGTTCATTTTCTTGGTTGCATTGTTTTTCAACCTGCTTGTCATTTTAACAACATTTGCATCTTATACTTCACTGCCTTCCTCCAAATTGTTCATAGGCTTGATTTCTGTGTCTAACTTATTCATGGGAATCTATACTGGCATCTTAACTTTTCTTGATGCTGTGTCATGGGGCAGATTTGCTGAATTTGGCATTTGGTGGGAGACTGGCAATGGCTGCAAAGCAGCTGGGTTTCTTGCAGTTTTCTCCTCAGAAAGTGCCATATTTTTATTAATGCTAGCAACTGTTGAAAGAAGCTTATCTGCAAAAGATATAATGAAAAATGGGAAAAGCAATCATCTCAAACAGTTCCGACTTGCTGTCCTTTTTGCTTTCCTGTGTGCCGCAGTAGCAGGCTGTTTTCCCCTTTTCCATAGAGGGGAATATTCTGCATCACCCCTCTGCTTGCCGTTTCCTACTGGAGAAGCACCATCGTTAGGATTTACTGTAACCTTAGTGCTATTAAACTCACTAGCATTTTTATTAATGGCCATTATCTACACTAAACTGTACTGCAACTTGGAAAAAGAGGACCTCTCAGAAAACTCACAATCTAGCATGATTAAGCATGTTGCTTGGCTAATCTTCACCAACTGCATCTTTTTCTGCCCTGTTGCATTCTTCTCATTTGCACCATTGATCACTGCAATCTCTATCAGCCCTGAAATAATGAAGTCTGTTACTCTGATATTTTTTCCATTGCCTGCTTGCCTGAATCCAGTCCTGTATGTTTTCTTCAACCCAAAGTTTAAAGAAGACTGGAAGTTACTGAAGCGACGTGTTACCAAGAAAAATGGATCCGTTTCAGTTTCCATCAGTAGCCAAGGTGGTGGTGTGGAACAGGATTTCTACTACGACTGTGGCATGTACTCACACTTGCAGGGTAACCTGACCATGTGCGACTGCTGTGAATCATTTCTTTTGACAAAGCCAGTATCGTGCAAACATTTAATAAAATCACACAGCTGTCCTGCACTGGCGGTGGCTTCTTGCCAAAGACCGGAGGGCTATTGGTCTGACTGTGGCACACAGTCGGCCCACTCTGATTATGCAGATGAAGAAGACTCCTTTGTCTCAGACAGTTCTGACCAGGTGCAGGCCTGTGGACGAGCCTGCTTCTACCAGAGTCGAGGATTCCCTTTGGTGCGCTATGCTTACAATCTACCAAGAGTTAAAGACTGAACTACTGTGTTTGTAACCGTTTCCCCCGTCAACCAAATCGTAATGTTTATAGAGCGAACCCTATTCTGATCCTTCATCTGGGAAGCACTTCTATAATCACTGCCTGGTGTCACTTAGAAGAAGGGGAAGGTGGCAGTTTATTTCTCAAACCAGACATTTTCAAAGAACAGGTGCCTAAATTATAAATTGATGAAAAATGTAACATCCAAGCAATGTGTGGTCTGTTTAAAACAAATTTATAAGTTGAAAAGGATTTTAGGTATATTATAGCAATAGGATGTTAGGTTTTTCTGACCCATAAGAAGCAAATTTATACCTATTTTTGAATTAAGCACAAGACAAAGAACAGCTGTTAATATTTTTTTAAAAATATTTTACAATGTGATTTTCTGCAACTGAAGAAAAATTCTTGCTAATTTTACCTAATGTTCATCATTAATCTCAGGACAGTTTACTGCAGGGCCAAAAATGGGACTGTCTCCCAGCTAGAACTGTGAGAGTATACATATACATTACCTTATTGTGTTTTCTATTTCCATCTTTGACATAAGAGCATCATAAATTTTAAGTGATTTAAAAATGTAAAACCTGAAGATGTTTTTAAAACAATATTAACAGCTGTTAGATTTTTAAAAAATAGCTGAACATTTACTTTCAGTCATTATACATTGCTTTGGTGCAATCACAGTAATTTTTTCCTCAGTATTTTTTTCGATCACATTACTAGGAAAAAGTAAAGGGCTAATTGCTGTGTGAGTTTAGTAAATTTGGCTAAACTACTAACTATAATAATATGGGGTTTTAATAGTATCTGAGGGATCTGATGACTCCGTGTAATGTTCCTGTTAATAAACACTTCCTAATGTCATTGGCTCTACTGATATTTTCCAATTTTGTTAGTATGTCAGCTATTTACAGTTTGCATTATATAGAAGGTAAACTATGAACAATAATTGCATTTAATTGGAAGAAACTGGGCGTAATTATGACACAAAGCACATATTAATACATTTATTTCTTAGTGAGCTGGATCTTCCTGACTCTGTGCTATTATAAGGAAACTTCCATATGTTTTCCCATACTATGATTTTAAAAAGAGCCTATTAGATAGCTCAAATGCTGAGCTCTGGTTAGATAAGATAAACATGTTATTAAGAGGGGACAAAAAAAGGAATAAAGCTTAGTCCTATGCCTTTAGAAGTTAAAAATTTTACTTGATTCTTATCTATGGACTTTTGACATATTACTATATGGAATCTTAAAGTTACAGTTGTTCAGTATCTTTTTTGAACAATGTGCTAAATCAGTAGCAAACCCACTGCCATATTAGTTATTCTGGATACACTAAAAAACATTAAGCTAGATTGCAGTTTAATAATTAAACTGTACATACTGTGCATATAATGAATTTTTATCTTATGTAAATTATTTTAGAACACAAGTTGGGAAATGTGGCTTCTGTTCATTTCGTTTAATTAAAGCTACCTCCTAAACTATAGTGGCTGCCAGTAGCAGAATGTTAAATTGTGGTTTATATACTTTTTTGCATTGTATATAGTCTTGGTTGTACATTGTCAGTGTAATAAAAACAGAATCTTTGTATATCAAAATCACGTAGTTTGTATAAAATGTGGGAAGGATTTATTTACAGTGTGTTGTAATTTTGTAAGGCCAACTATTTACAAGTTTTAAAAATTGCTATTTGTATATTTACATATCTGATAAACATGAAATCATAACTTGGTAAGAAACTCCTAATTAAAAGGGTTTTTTTCCCAAAATTCAAGTTATTGAAAATTTTTTCTTTTATTCGTTTAAAAAATAGAATAGCCAGATATATGAAATGTGTTAAACTGTGCTATATATGGTATGAAATACAATATTGTACTCAGTGTTTTGAATTATTAAAGTTTCTAGAAAACAATCTATTTTGCCTTAATTTATAATTAGGTATATTAATGAATTTACTTAGTGTTAAAGTAAGCAAATCAAATATTTTTTAAGTGGAAAGCAGTAGAAAAAATGTTGGAAGTAACCATTAGAAAATACTATTTTGGGCTGGGCGCAGTGGCTCACGCCTGTAAGTCATCCTAGCACTCTTGGAGGATTGCTTGTGGTCAGGAGTTTGAGACCAGCCTGAGCAAGAGTGAGATCCCCATCTCTACTAACAATAGAAAAACTTAGCCGGATGCGGTGGTGCATGCCTGTAGTCCCAGCTACTTGGGAGGCTAAGGCAAGAGGATCACTGAGTCCAGGCATTTGAGGTTGCTGTGAGCTAGGCTGATGCCATGGCACTCTAGCCTGGGTGACATAGTGAGACTCTATCTCAAAAAAGAAAAAAGAAAATACTATTTTGATACTTAACTATAAATATTTAAGAACTCTTTGCTGAAATTTAGAAGTAAGGTTTTATCCTAAGTCTGAACCATACTCATGCAAAACAAATTGTAAAATTTAAGAGAATACCATCAATTAAATCTTTATTTAAAAGCAAATGACTAAAAAACCTGCATGATATTAAGTGTAGTAAATTGCCCAGTTGCTTAGAAGTACCTCCATCTTTATAACCATAAAATCCTCATTTTATAGATGAGGAAACAAAGGGCTTAATGAAACCCCGAGTCACGGCAAATTAGACCCCAAACCAGAACCCAATTCCTCTTAATTCTGGACAGAGTTTTTTGGGTGTGTTTGTTTTAAACTTTATTATATATGTATGAATTTCCATAACAAAAAATAGTATAAATATCCCACCTCCCCACCCTTCACCCCATACCCATCACTGCTTTGAAAATTATCCACAGCACATGGTGAATTTTGTTTCATTTTCACCCCATTCACTAACCCTCTCCAGTTCCTCTGTCTCTTGGATTATTTTGAAACAAATCTAAGATGTCATGTTATTTTATCTGTAAATACTTCAAGTCTAGGGATAAATTTTTAAAGTTGCATAATATATTACAACAGGGCTAAATGGTAGTGGCATTATTTTTGTAACAGTTATAGATTTTTAAGCTAAAGTAACTCTTCACTTATACAAGGTTACAAAGCCAGCAAAACATAATTATCTCAAATATACCATGAAAATGAAAATAAATTAGAAAATGCTACTGAGCCAATAACCTAAAACTTAAGGGGAGAGACCTTCTTGGAGCTTATATGTACATTTATATTAATATATAATTCTACCCACCTTGATTATGGCTTCTCAGCCCTAGTAATGAAAAGGCACTATAAGAAATGAGACCACAGGACTTGATTATGTTCAAACACCAGCCCAAGTGCCATATGACTTTTTGTCTCCTAACCTTTGAGGGGGTCCAGTATTGCTAGAGCATAATTCAATAGTTTGGTCATAATGATGACCCTGAAGCATCAAGGAAAAGGGCATACTTTGTTTAGTGAAACTTTTTTTTTTTTTTTTTTTGAGACAGGAGTCTTTCCATGTTGCCCTGCGTAGAGTGCAGTGGTGTCATCTTAGCTCACTGCAACCTCAAACTGATAGGCTTAAATGATCCTCCTGCTTCGAGCCTCCCCAGTAGCTGGGACTTACAGGCATGAGCTACCTCGCCCCGGCTAGTTTTTTTACTTTTAGTAGAGACCAGTCTCACTCTTGCTCAGGCTGGTCTCAAACTCCTGAGCTCAAGCAATCCTCCTCCCTTAGCCTACCAGAGGGCTAGGATTCCAGGCATGAGCCACCCTGCCCAGCTGTTTAGTAAAACATCTTGAGGCAGAGAAACATATCACATTTTAGAGTCCCTTACCAAGAGGTTAAAATGGAAAAGTTTTGGAATTTACACAAAATTTACCATTGTATCTGTCGGGTCCTGAGCTTTGAGGATGAATAAGATAATAAGATATGGTTAGATAGATTTTCTTATTTTACAGGAGTAAATTAGGATTAGGAAAACCATTGATTCAAATCCACGTCCCTTTCACACTAAAACTTGTGTGTTTTCCACTACACTTCAGTTACATCAGGTTATGTCTATTGCAAGCTTACCTCTTTATGAAGACTGAAGGCAGCTCAGGGCCTTTTGATGTTGTTATTGATAATAGTGATGTTCTGATAAAAGGTTTTAACCAGATATGCCAATATTGAATAATTGGGATAGAGAATGAAAACTCCATTAAGTTAGTTCTATTCTATGATCAATATTATCACTCAGGGATTGCTCCAGTTTTCTTCCATTTTCATTTTGTTTTTACTGACATTTTTAACAAAATACTCCATTTAAATAGTTTTAACCATGTCATGTTTTATTATAGCTTCTGCCTTCTGAATTGTCTTGGGTTGCTATTATTTCTACCATATCTAATTCTCCTGCTGAAAGATTGTCTCAAAGGTGCACTCTTGGATACACTTGTAAACTTGTATAAAGTTCGCCCCCCTTTGCTCATAAAATATCAACTTGTATTGAAAGGAATCACGACTGATGCTTATAATCCTGACCTTGTCATTACATGGGGGTAGTTTTGGCTTCTGCCTCTTACCCTTGAGAAGCATCTGCCTTACTCAGTGATAGGTAACATTTCATGTACCAAATGATCTGCGACATCACAGTAAACAAGGGACAAGCGCTTAAAGTTGTTAGCAAGGAGCCATGACTTCGCCTGTGGCAAAGGGTGGTGAGGAATGAAACAAGCTCAGGGGCAGCGGTTACCTTCTTGATAGAGACGAGGAAGGGCCGGCCGAGGGAGGCCTGAACTGAGGAAGCCACGCCGCGCAGGCCCAGACAAAGCCCTCGCGGCGTCCACGCGTCGCCATGGCAACGCGGAGCCTGTGCCGGCCCGGATTGGCCAAGCTCGGCGCGCGCGCTGTCTGCTGGGAGAGCGCGTCCCCGCCGCGGCTCCGCCAGTTTGAACTTGGCGGGCCAGATGTGGGCGGCGGGGCAGTGGAGGGCTACCTCTCCCTCTCCCTACACCTGGTTCTCTGTCGACTGCGGACCCAGGTCTCGGCCCTCTTCGGGCTCCTTCTCCGTCCTCATGACGGGCGCCCGGGGGCAAGGACAGGAGGTGGTGTGCTCGCCGCCGTCGCCGCCGCCGCTCAGCTGCAGCAATTCCACCATGTCGTTGTTGTCTCCCCTCGGCCACCAGAGCTTCCCTTTTGACGAGGACGACGGTGGCGGGGAGGATGGGGAAGACGTGGACGAAGATGCCTGTGACTCAGAGGTCAAGGTGGCAAGCCTGAGAAGAATGGAGTTACAGGGGTGCGCCAGGTAAACCGAGGCCGCCGGGCCGATACAACCCTTTTGAACATTTCTTAGACCCTTCTAAGCACCTTCTTCTGCCGGCCAAACACTCTCCTGTCTTCCATCTCAAAGGCTGCGCAGGCACCTGCATCCCAAGGCGCCTTTTTTGCACATAAAGAGTCTGGGCAAATTCTTACAGATGACAGCAGTTTTTCTATGACTCTTAATCTTTTTCTTGAGATGTGATGGTTTCTATAATCTCATTTCCCAGGAAAACTCATATAGTCCCAAATACACAAAACTATGCTACTATTTCAGGAGCTTTATGAATCCTTAAAAGCCAGATTGTGGACTCCAGAACTCTTGTCCAAAACGTTAACACCAAAATGTGGTTTACTGCACCTTAGTAATATCTGTAGTTATTTTGAAAAAAATCTACTGATTGTTAGTGAAGTAGTTTGTAGTAAGCACATCACTTTATATCACAAAGAGCTGAAGCACAGAGGTTAGCAACCTTAACCTCAGCATGCAAGGTTGGGTATGATCAGAGAACGAACTTAGAGTGGAATAGATGTCATTAAAACCATCTTAATATGTTTATTTCTCTATTCACTTAGCAAACATTTATTTTGTGCTACATAGTAGTCTCGGTACTGGGGACCATTAACAAGATAGATATGGTCTCTACTCTGAGGGAATGAAAGCCTAGATCAATCTACTTATTTTACAGATGATAAAACCATGGCTCAGAAAAGTCTGACTCAAAGGCATGGACCTAGTTATTAGCAGACCCAGGCCTAGTACAGAGATGTATGCACCAGGTTCTACATGCCTAGTATTGGGTATATAGAAATACAAGCACAGGGCCTATCCCTGCAGGACTACCTCTTGAGATAGGCCTAGTAATGCAGATCTGTTCTGGGCTAGACTTATACATTTTCTTCAGAAAACATTTACGAGTTTCTGATTGCCAAGCTGTATGAGGGATAGTGGTAAGAAGTACAAGCTAGAGAGCCCATATTTTATGTGTAACAGCCCCCTTCAGTATAAGGCACTCATTCCCAGAGTGAGTGAATGGAATATGGAACTATATGAAGTGACCCATATACATGGTTATGAGAGTGAGTCTTTTAAGTATGAGAAGTAAAAGTAAGTACATTGGTGAGAGTGAAGATCAGAAAGAGTGAACCAAGCAAGCCACTTGTCCAGACTGGTTGTAGCAACAAAAACAGGCCTTCTCTGATCAACCTGATAGTAGAATTTAATGGTAGAGTTAGGGTTTTAGTAGTCCATTTTCATCTGGGCCTTTGTTGGGATTCTTCAGGACTGAGTTGGTCTGAAAGGCATTTAAAATAAATTTCAAGGCTTTGGGAAATACTGCCCAAGCATAATCAACAGGACTAAGCAATGTGGACGCAGGTTAGCAGCCTGAGAAATAAATAAATGGCCATCGAAACTACAGCTCAGCTACTGAGACCTTGCATTAGCTTCCAAGAGCCAAAGCCCTGACCAAATGGAGCCTGCCAGGGGAGGAGCCAGACATCTGTGTCTCACTTATCCAAAGCCTGAATGAGCTGGTAACACCTAAAGCTGCCTTCATTACCACATTTCAGTCCCTATGAATCAAAGGAATAGCTAGGATATGGGTTTGAAAAGAGAATGTAGGAGTTGGCAGGCCTTGTGTGTGGCAACTATCGGATGCTTATGAGGTACTCAATAAATGTGTGGTGAATGAATGCCTATTTCCCACTTCCTAGAGAACAGATAGAGTGATTATTTTCAAACTTCAAAAAACTTAGCACTTCCTGTAAGGAAAAATAAATTTTTAAACAATTTCCTCATTCCTCTTCCCTATTTTTGACCTTTAGTTGGTGTCCTGGACAGCTTAGGGGTCATGGGATGAGGAGAGCAGGCAGCCTGAGTCATATAGCCCAGCCATTGTTCTGGGCTGCAAGTAATCCTCTGTGGAGCTAGAGCTGCATGGGATTTTCTCCATCCTTCACCTGCCTCAGATGGAGACTGTGGTAGGAATAACCAGACTAGAAAGTTACATATACCCTAAAGATTGGCAAAAGGGAGTCAACCTAAATGCTAAAGAAGAGAAGAGCTATATTTTTTTAGTGGCTTTTTGTTTCTGAAAAATTTCAAATTTATGGAAAGAAAAGTTGAAAGGAGAATATGAAGAACAACTGTTCACCCTTCACCCATAGTCCCTAATTGCTAACACATTTACTTCATCATTCTCTCTGTGTATATACATTTGTTCCTAAGCTATTTAAAGGAGGGAAAGGGAAATGTCTGCTCCAGGATCTGATTAAGATTATGTGTTGTACCAAGTGCCCATCAATTCATGAGTGGATAACTAAAATGTGGTATATGCTCACA
>VBSM01001265.1:16582563-16671610 GCA_008086735.1 Cheirogaleus medius
AAAAAAAAAAAAAAAAAAAGATTATGTGTTGTAATTAGTAATTAGTTGTCCAGATAAGATTTTTAGGAATAAAAAATTGTTGGCATCAAGGCAAATGGATTGAGTGTGGGTTATCCCAATGGGTTTTTAAATAATGTGGTTTTAGAAGATGAAGGAATTCAAAGTCAGTTTGATGGATAAACTAATTCAGATATTGTAATTCCTTTTCATGATCTTTCATAGGTATACATAATTTATGTATATATTTGTAAAAATCACAATATTGTAAGTACATTATTAAGTTTTTCTTTCACTGTACAGTTAAGTGATTTTGACTGGTAAGGAAAAGAGTTTTGTGTACAAGTGCTATAGTAGCCTCTATTTTGTAGCATTGAAGTTGAATCAGAAGATATCCAAGAAGAACAGAAACAAGTGCGCCTACCAGAAAGCAGCCTGACACCATGGGAGGTGTGGTTTGTTGGCAAAGAAAAAGAAGAACGTGACCGGCTGCAACAGAAAGCTCTAGAGGTAAAACTACACAGTGTTCTTTTTATTTAATTCATGAGCTCACAAAGTAGAGCTGCTGTTATAAATTAAAATGTTAGTGTTATTATCCCTGAAAAGTTTTTTGCATTTGTTTGTGTTGGTTTACTATATCAAATTTAATAACTCTTATTAATAGAAATAATATATGTTCATTATAAGAGCATACAGAAAATACAGCTAAGTTTAATTAAGAAAATTAAAATTTCTAATTTCACCATCAGAAGATAACCAATGTTAATATTATGGCATATAGCCTTCCAGATTTTCTTCTATGTAAATTATTTAAAAATAAAAATGTACAAATGTATACATACAATGGAGCTGTATCATATGTACATGTAATTAGGGTAAATTCAACTGTATACACATACACAGTAAAATTTTTAATTTTATAACAAAATTAAAGTAGAGCAGGAGTCTACCGTCATATATCACTCAAAGAGAATGCTCTCTAGAGTGAGTATGTGCTGACAATGGGAATCTGCCGATCTTTCAGGTCAGTTTCTCTGTGCCTCACTTTCGTACGTATGGATATTTCCATGTGTGCGATTCTCTTTTTGAACTTTTGCTGTACAAACTCAAAGGACAAATAGTTTTAGATGTATTTTCAAATGAATCCCTCATTCTTTGAACTCTTCCTATTTGCTATTCAGAACCTAGCAACCTAAATTTAGATAATTTGGTACCCCTCAAACTCACTATCTGAATTCTTTTTTTTTTTATTTCAGACTATTGTAGGGGTACAAACATTTTGATTACATATAATGCCTTGGCCTCTCCCAAGCCAGGGCTACGAGCTTACCCGTCCCCCATATAGCTTGCTCTGCATCCATTAGTTGTGAGTTTACCCACCCCTACCACCTGCCTCCCACCTGACCAGCACCCAGTGAATATCACTGCCAGGTGAGCACCTTAGTGTTGATTAGTTAGTACCAATTTGATGGCGAGTGCATGTAGTGCTTGTTTTTCCATTCTTGTGATATCTCATGTTGAAGGATGGGCTCAAGCTCTATCCAGGATAATATCAGAGGTGATAGTTCACCATTGTTTTTTGTAGTTGAGTAGTATTCCATGGTATACAGATACCACATTTTATTAATCCACGCATGTATTGATGGACACTTGGATTGTTTCCACGTCTTTGCAATTGTGAATTGTGCTGCCATAAACATTAGAGTTCAGATGTCTTTATTATAGAATGTCTTTTTTTTCCTTTGAGTAGATGCCTGGTAGTGGGATTGCTGGATCCAATGGTATTTCTATTTTTAGCTCTTTGAGATATCTCCAAATTACTTTCCACAGGGGTTGTGCTAATTTGCAGTCCCACCAGCAGTGTAAGAGTGTTCCAGTCTCTCCACATCCACACCAGCGTTTGTTGTTTTGGGACTTTTTGATAAAGGCCATTCTCACTGGAGTTAGGTGATATCTCATTGTGGTTTTGATTTGCATTTCCCTGATGATTAGAGATGTTGAGCACTTTTTTATACATTTGCTGGCCTTTATTCTGTCTTTTGAAAAGTTTTAGTTCGTGTCCTTTGCCCATTTATTCAAAGTGTTGTTTGATTTTTTCTTGTTAATTTTCTAAAGTTCTATATAGATTCTTGTTATCAGCCCTTTTTCGGATGAGTAGCATGCAAATATTTTCTCCCATTCTGTAGGTTGTGTATTCGCTTTAATGACAGTTTCCTTGGCTGTGCAGAAGCTTTTTAATCAGGTCCCATTTATTTATTTTTGTTGCTGCTGTGATTGCTTTGGGGGTCTTCTTCATAAATTCTTTGCCTAAGCTGATGTCTATAGGAGTTTTCCCAGCATTTTCTTCCAGAATTCTTAAGGTTTCACGCCTTAGCTTTAAGTCTTTTATCCATTGTGAGTTAATTTTTGTGAGAGGCGAGAGGTGGGGATCCCGTTTCAGTCTTCTGCATGTGATTATCCAGTTTTCCCAGCATATTTATTGAATAGAGATTCTTTTCCTCAATGTATATTTTTGTCTGCTTTGTCAAAGATTAGATGACCATCTGAGGATGCTTTTATATCTGGGTTCTCAGTCCTATTCCAAAGGTCTATGTCTCTGTTCTTGTCCTAGTACCATGCTGTTTTGGTTACTATAGTTTTATAGTAAAGCTTGAAGTCTGGTAGACTGATGCCTCACAGTTTGTTCTTTCTGCTTAAGATTGCTTTGGCTATACGAGGTCTTCTCTGGTTCCATACAAAGCATAGAATTATTTTTTCTAGATCTGTAAGGAATGATGATGGTATTTTGATAGGGGTTGCATTAATTCTGTAGATCACTTTAGGTGGTATGGACATTTTAACAATATTGATTCTTCCGATCCATGAGCATGGTAGGGTTTTCCATCTGTTTCCATCTTCTACAATTTCTTTTATCAGTGTCTCATATCAAAGATGCAGCACCTTTCACAATAGCATCAAAGAAAATTAAATATTTAGGAATATATTTTAATGAAGGAGGTGAATTCTTCTTATCCAAACCCAGAAATCAAATAGATTTGAATGGTGAGGGATACTTCTTGTTTCTAATGAAATAGTATGAAACTCTTTTGTAACCTGCTTTTTTCTGCCTGTTACATTATTAATATTTCTCTACCATTAAATATTTTTATAGGCAGGGTGCATTGGCTCATGCCTGTAATCCCAGCACTTTGGGAGCCGAGGCTGGAGGATTGCTTGAGTCCAGGAATTTGAGACCAGCCTGGGCAACATAGTGAGACCCTATCTCTACAAAAAATAAAAAACTTAGCTGGGTGTGGTGATGCACGTCTATAATCCCAGCCACTCGGGAGGCTGAGGTAGGAGAACCGCTTGATGCCTGGGAGTTCAGGGTTACAGTGAGCTATGATCATACCATTGCACTCCAGCCTTGGCGACAATGAGACTCTGTTTCTCATAACTTCATTTAAAAATTCTTGTCTAATATTATTAAAGTATATTTAAGATCTATTAAATATATGTTAAAATGTAGTTAACTGGCTCACTATTATTGGCTATTTCAGTTTATTCTAGTCTTAATAATTGTGTTGCTATAAAAATCCTGAAAACTAAAGTTTTGCCTTTTATGATCTGCCTTAGAATAAATTTTCCATATCAATTTTGAAACTAGTTGTTATTTCTCTGATGTTTTTCTACCAGGTATGCAGTCACATGTTCAGGAGGCTTGGCATGATTCAAATGATTGTGCAAATTAGTACATTTTGCTATTTCCTTATTGCATGATACTTTGTACTCTAGAATACAGATTTATTCCTAGAAAATGCACTGCGAGGGTGACACTCATTTCTTGTTAGCAGAGCACATGGCTTAAGAAAGACTATGGTTTGGTGTCTGACAGGCTTAATAAAAGCCCTAGTTCCAGCTTTTTTACTTGCTGGGTGATCTTAGGCAAGTTATTTAAAATTTTATATTTTAATTTTCTCATCTGTACAAGAGGGATAAAATAATACCTATGTTACATTTTTGTAAGGATTAAATGAAATAAAGTATAAAGATAGCTGTCTTTGTTTTTATTGGTATTATTTATGTCATTGCCATTCATAGTCTTATTTATTAAAGCTCTTTCATTTATTTTCAGAACTAGTATGTGTTTTTGAGACCTCAGTCTCTTCTTTTACCTCATCCTCAAGTTTTAACTTTACTAATTCCATTATTTAGTGCAGTAGATTTTAAAAATATTCATTTATAAGTGAGAAATCTGTTTTTTATGTTACACATAAACACCAACTACTCAACTTACTATAAGCTGATTTTGAGCTGTTATGGTATTCACATTCTTTTCTTTCCTTTCCCTTTGTTTTATTTTTTAAGTCATGCTTTCCTAATTTTTCTGTCCTCATTTACTGTATTCTCTAATTTGTTTATAAACCATATCATTAAAAGTACTAATTTTTAACCATAAGGAATAGTTCATCTCAGATCCCTATTAAAGCTAAAAAAGCATGAAGGCCAGAGAAGTAACTTTGCCAAGATTTCAGTCAGTGGCGGAATTGGAACTGGAACCTAGTTCTTTTGATTTCTAATTTAAGTGCTTTTCCCACAATATCAAGATGTATTTTAGAAATATGTCTTTATATCAGATATATACAAATGTATCAGACTTAGTATTTATTTTTTTATTTACTCTGACTTTTTTATTTTTTTCCTTTAAAATTTAAAGGAAAATTTATAGGCAAGTTGGATCATTAAAAAGAGCATCCCCACTCATAAATTTGATTTTAGCAACAGACATTTAGATTTGTCTCAGACATCTTTGTGGGATTGAATTTAAAAATTATTCTAACCCATTAAAATTACCCACTTACAAAATTTTAAACATTTGTAACTATTATTGAGATGATAAATATGGTAAACATTGAACGTTAGTATTGTGAAAAACTAGCATGTTGGTGTTGTAGGTCATTGAAATTTTATTTATCTTTTTATTATTTGAAATAATTCATTAGCCAATTGCCTTAAATTCTATATAATCCAATTCTAATTTTTAACATTTGCTTTAACATTTTAATATAATCTATTCTAAATTATAAAAGGTTATCTAGTGTGTGCATAGTCCCAGTGCCTTTTGTTTTTTTTCACCATTCTACCTTTGGCCATTTCATTCATTAGCCCTTAATGAAGGAATAGGGCAGGACGTAGAGTTGGTGAAACCCCAAATTGTTAGTTTTTCTAATTGTTACCTTCAGTGATAAAATATTCTTTGAAAGTAGTCAAAACCTATTGAAATAGAAATGCATGTTTAGTTTCCTCTTTGGATTTTGGTTTTCCATAATCAGGTGTTTATGGGAAAATAGCTATAATCCTATTGAAATTCAGTGATATACCAGAAGACCACGTAGGGGCCTTTCGAGAGAATACTCCAGCTCTATCCAGGAAGAGGCTTGCCTTGGTGGTAAACAGCCGAGTCATTCAGGGTAGGAAATTCTAAGAAGAGCCAGCCTTGGAAGGGAGAGTTCTATCTCAGAATATGATGTATATTCTGGGTTGGCAAATTACTTGAACAGACATTCTGAGATAAGAGCACTGTTTTGGTCAGTGATAGCATTTTCTAGATATTTTTTGACCCTTCTTTCTTCTTTAACTCCTATATCAACATTAACTAAAATATGTCAACCATAATTTGTCCAAATCTGTCCTTACTGTTCCTTATCTGGTGCTCATTTCTAATTACCGTGGTCCACACTATTTCTTCCTGGTCTTCTCTTCCCCTCCCTTCTCTGAACTGTTTTATATGCAATAATGTACAATGTAACACTTAATTCCTTGGTGTAATAGAGGATCAGGTTATATCAGAGATTTCTGGGATTTCATCTTTATATCTCAGTTCTTGCTAGCTCTGTGGTAGGTATACCCTAAAAGTGTATTGAATCAGTAATCAAGGAATAACAGCTGCAAAGGTAGTGAAGAATCTTTAAAACCAAAATGGATATTTGCTTTTGGGGGTATAGTGTTTAAAAATTGGAAGACTTTCTGAGGGAGTGAGGGCAGCTATTTTTTATGCAGCAGAAATTTAGGATGAGAGTTTGTGGAAGACAGCCGGAGACCAGTCATTCTAAAGTGCAAAATATGTTCTTGGTGTCAAGTTTTATCTTCATTTAAAACACTTGAATTTTTGTCTGGGAGCTGGAAAATAGTCTTTCCCATGTCCACCCATGCGTAGGTAGGTAGGTCTTTGGGAAAGAGGGGTGGGGAGGAGGAGTGAGGACCAATGGAAGAAGATAGGTAAAAGTATCTGATTATTAGTATCTAAGGAGAGAAAAGAAAAATAACCAGTAATTGTGGTTGTAGAATCATAGCAAAGTCTGGTTTGAACAGCATTCTCGACTAATGCAGTAATTTAACTGATGAGTGACAGAGTGGTAGCGTTCACCTTGCAGTTTTATTTGGCCATACCTTTCCCATTCTTTCTCCTGAGGAAATGCCCAAACGTGTAGATTCGAGTGACAGCAAGGCTGTTAAATAATCTGGGATATGAATGTGGTTTTGTTTTATACTCCAGCAGCTATAAAATCGGTAAAGAAAACTCTGGATTCTTTTTTTCCCTAAGGAAAATTGAATGGTTTCTTTACATTTCTTGTTTGGTGTAACTCTGAATTAAAATTTTAATTTAGGGATTATTTAATTCCTATCCTTTATCTTCATTAAGAATCTAGAAGCTTTTTATAACTGTAAAAAAAGTTGCAATTCTCTTGAGCTTCTGCCAATAGCTTACAGTGATGCCAAAATTTATGTGTGGGAAAGTTGATTTCAATGAGGGTGATTTAGCTGCAGTTTAGTCTAAGAAACTAGTGTTTTGCTGCCAAGCAATTACTTGTACATTTCTAAAAAATGACTTATGCTTCTTACCAATGCTTTCTTTCATCATAGACTAGTTACTTAAATAAGTTATTGTCACTAGTGGTATATGCCCTATAAAGGAAACTATATTCTTGTTTAATTTGGTTAACCTCAGCCTTTTTTGAAATATGTGACTTGGGTACTTCCATTAAATGTTGCCTTCTGTTTAAATAAAATCCATAGGAATTAAATCAGCAACTAGAAAAAAAAAAAGAAATGGAAGAACGTGAAAAAAGAAAGATAATTGCTGAAGAAAAGCATAAGGAATGGGTTCAGAAAAAGAATGAGCAGGTAAGGAGAGGGAAAAAATGCACAAACATATTGACATCTCTTTTGCAAAGTCCTCCTATTACCCCTCATTACCTAGGTATTTAAAAATATTTCTCTTAGATTCTTTCTCCTCTGGCTTTTTTTTTTTCCTACTCTTGTGGACATTTATCAAGTCTCTGTCTTCTGCCCTTTGCCCTCTACTTTTCTTTTCCCTCATGTGGCTTCCACTGGTATCTGCCTGCAGGCAGTTGCCAAGTCTGTATTTCTAGACCTGACCTCTGAAGCCTAGTGGTGGGCACCTCCAAGTCTGCAAAACCAAAACAACCCATTTTTGCCATTTCTCCTTCACAGAACCATTCTCTTAACTCCTTATTTCTGTTTTTATTAATAGTTCTGCTATCTTCTCTGTCACCTAGGCATTATCAGAATTCTTCTGATGTTCTTGATCATCCCCTCCTTTTCTTTACAATGACTAATTCCCCTGTTTGTGATCTCTTCCCAAGTGGTCTAATTACATCTTTCAGCTTATTTACTGTTTACTTCCCCATACTGGAATGTAAGCTCCATAAGGGCAAAAATATTTGCTGAATGAATGAATCCATCGTCTATGTCTCTGCCAGACTAATCTCGCTGAAGAAATCTAAATGTCATTCCCCAATTCAAAAAATATTTTTCGTGGTTCCCCACTGTTTTCTGAATAAGGTTTTAACAGCTCAACCTGGCTAGTTAAAGACTTTCTACTCTCGAAGCCAGACTTCCATTTCAGGCATGTCTCCCACCTGTAGTTTCCTTTATGCCATGCTATTGCTTCTTACTGGGTTTCTTTTGGTAGCACACATGGGGTAATCATGGTCCATCTTCTTGGAGTATTAGTTTTCCTGAAAATTTTTGAGAGGAAAAATGTTATGTTTTTTATATTAAAACAAGCACAGATATGTAATGGGAGTAAAACATAAATTTTGCATTATTTTTAAGATAAAAATGGGTTTTCATAGAAATCTTGAGCTTTGGGCTATGCTTCCCAGCCCTCAGGAATATGTGTTCATGAGAAAATGTGAGAATATTTCCTTTCGTACTATTTCTCACTTCCTTATTTTTATATATGATATTTCATTAACATGGAATCTCATCATATCCTCCACCCTGCCTTTCATCATTCAACTCAAATAATTTCCTTCATGAAGTATTCGCTGATCACATGCTAGAGATCCTTGTTCAATTTATATCAGTTTTATGACACTTTATATCATATCCTGCCTTTATTTATATTTTATATATACATGTTATGTGTATCTATTATGTTACATTATATATGAAGTTTCATTTCCATTATAATTTTAAAATCCATAAGAACAGGAATTATTTTTTATATTACTTTTTATCCGTTACAAGATCTAGTGTAAGGCTTTGCATATAGTAAGCATTTGTTAATTAAATGAATAAATAAATGTTTTTCCTTTAAATTTTAATATATTCTGGTATTGAATCACATATTAGAAATTTTTAAAATTTTATTATCAATTTGTCTTCTGTTGTGTTTTTACATGTTTAGATAGTACTGCTTTTATTGTAATCTAATTTTATAAATTTAAACACATGTTTAAATTGTAGGACAGAGTTGTAAATATTTAATTCTAATTTTTTGTCTTTATTGTTGAGACTAATGCCCAGTAGTGTTAATAAGAGTACCAAGTAAATAATTTCAGTAAATTGAAGATGACTTAACCTTCTTTCTCCAGGTATTATAAGAAGGAAATTGGTTAAGGGTGTGTGTATGTTATAACCATAAATGTATTTGTTCCTTACTTTAGAAATCAATTATTTTGGTTATTTTTAAGTTTGCTTCATCTCATAATATAATAAGAAAGAGCTCTTTGTGAATAAATATCAAAATCAAAATAAGTCTGTGTAACCATTATAAAACTTTGATTAATATTTTTTTGAAATTTAGAACTATAAAACAAAATTGTCTTACATGTACAGAATAGTTTGCTCTCTCCTCTAAAAACCTGTCTTATCTTCTGACTCCATTAAGCAAAGTTTTCCATGCCAAACATAGTTGTTGTTTGTCTAAGAATGTAAGAGACTGCTGAGAGATGATATATTCACTGGTTTAATTAGTGGCAGTAGGCCTAATCCAATTATTTGAGAAAAAAATTCTTTCTTTTGTGGAGAAGTGGCTTGCCCTGATGTAAATCACCAATTATGGAAGGCAGGATTCCATAAGGTTGAGAATAGTTCAAAAACAAACCCTGAGAAGTTAAATTTACCTGTTCTGCAGAACATTTGTGCATGTTAAGGAATAATTGATTACTCTGATTTTTTTTTTTCCTTTAAAAACTATCAGATTTCTTATTTCAGCCTTAGTTACATTTACCTCTGTTTGTGAAGACTGCTCTCCTGGTTCTTCTCTTCCTGTCTGGCATCTAGCTTTTTTCTCCTCTGTTTACATTTCATGGTGTGTGGTCCTCCCCTGCCTCCAGCTTCATTCACATTTTAGCTATATCTATGGCTGCTATTTTCTCTAAGTCATTTTCACTGTGTTCTATCAAAAAATCAGACAAAAAGAATTTATGTATCCATTAGCGAAGCTAGTTTCTTGTAATATGACTGTAAATTGTAAAATGCCTTTAAAATAAATGGCTTATCTCCACTGGTACTCTTATATTTGTGTTGCCATACTGATTTATTTTCTAGATTTGTTTTTACAGTGTTTTATTACATATTTTATAAAAGGGCCTTTATTTATAGTGTTTTAAAAATTATTTTAAAATAAAATTATTTAATTCTTGGAATACAACTGATTTTTTGTGTAAAAAATTAATTCAGATCAAAAAGGTGTATATTTGATAACACTGTTACCAGTGCATCATTTCTGCTTTCAACAAATGTTTACTCAGCATTTACTAAGTGCCAGGTACTATTGGATGAACCCAAATAGAAATTCAGAAACTTTAGGTAGCCATTTGTTTTGTTAGTTTCCTTTAGTTATAAGAAACAAAGGTTTTCTCAGGGCACCATCTTAAAATAAAGGAAGATTTATTGTTGTGCTCCGTGTGGTGTGGAACTAGCATGCCAGAAAATCTGAGGCCACTTAGTGGCTGACTTCTCCCTCAGTAGTAGTGACTATTCTGAGCCACTGCTCTGTTCTCCTTTTGCTAGCTGAAGGCATTCTATTCTCTCATCTTTAGTTTAAATCCTACAGAGAGTCTGTCTGATTTTTTAAAATTAATTTCAGTGAGCTATAATTTGCATACAACAAAATACATCTATTTTTAAGTTTGATGACTGGCAAACTTAGATACTCATGTTGCCGACCAGCACCACAGTCAAGCTATGGAACATTTCCCTCACTCCAGAAAGTTCCCTTGTGTCCCTTTTTATTCACCCCCACTCGCTGCCCCTAAACATCCCAAGCTCCAAGGAAACCACTAATCTACTTTCTGTATCTATAGATTAGAGTTTCCTTTTCTAGAATTTTATATAAATGGAATGATAGAATGTATACTCTTTGGTGTTCATCTTCTTTTGTTTTTAAATTTATCCTGATATTTCATGCATTATTGATTCCCTTTTATTGCTGAGTAGTATTCTGTGGAATACCACAAATTGTTTGTTTATTCACTAGTTGATGGACAATTAGGTTGTTTTCAGTTTGGGGGTATTGTGAATAAAATTCTATGACCACTCATTTACAAGTCTTTTTGTGGACATTTGTTTTCATTTCTCTTAGGTAAATGCCTAGATAGGAACTAAATTGCTAGCTATGTATAATATAGCTATAATATGTTTAACTTTATAAGAAATTGCCAAACTTTTTTCTAAAGTACTTGTACCATTTGACATTCCCATTACTATTGTTGAAAGTTCCAGTTGCTTCACGTCTTTGCCAAACCTGATATTGTTAGGTTTTTTTTGTTTTTTGTTTTTTGTTTTTCATTTTAAGGCCTTCTAGTGAATAGGGAGTGGTATGCCATTTGTTGTTTTAATTTTCATTTCCCAGAGATCTAATGATGTTTAGTATCTTTTCTAAGCTTATACTAGTCTTCTAGGACTGCCATAACAAAATACCAGACTGGGTGGTTTAAACAACTGAAATTTATTTCCTCACAATTCTGGAGACTGGAAATCAAGATGAAGGTGTCTGTTTGGTTTTTCCTGAGGCCTCCTCCTTGGCTTGCAGATTGCTGTCTTTTGGTATTCTCACAGGACTTTTACTCTGTGCATACACATCCCTGGTGTTTCTTCCTCTTATAAGGACATTAGTCCTATTAGATTGGGACCCTCCCCATGATGACCTCATTTAAATTCCATTACCTCTTTAAAGATCTTATTTCCAAATATAGTCACGTTGGGGGTTAGGGCTTCAACATAGGAATTTGTGGGGGGAGAGAAACAGTTTAGTCTATAACACTTAATTGACCACTTATCCATCTCTTATGTTGTTGGCTTGTTTTGTTTATGTTGGTTTAAGTTTTTTGCCCATTTTTTTGGAGGGGTTGTATGACTTATTAAGATGTAAGAATTCCTTATATATTGGGGCTAAAATTGTCAGATATATGTATTGCAAATATTTCCTCCCATTTAATTTTTCTTAATGGTGCTTTTTAAAGAAGTTTTAAATTTTTATGAAGTTCCATATTTCATTTTTTAAAATAGTTTGTACATTTTGAGTCCTGTTTAAGAAACATTTTCCCACCCCCAAGGGTGTAAAAATATTCTCTGTTGTTTTCTTCTAGAAGTTTTATAACTTTAGCTTTGCCCGTATGTTTATTTTGAGTTAATTTTGAAATACGATATGCATTGAGAGTCAAGGTTCGCTTGTTTGCATATGGACTTCCAGTTGTCCCAACACTAATTTTATTTTTTTGAGATGAGGTCTTGATACATTGTCCAAGCTGGTCTCAAACTTCTGAGTTCAAGCTATCTTTTCGCCTCAGCCTCCTGAATAGCTGGGATTATAGGCACGCCACTGCACCCGCCTCCCAACACTGTTGAAAATATAATTCCCTATTAAATTACCTTGGCATCTTTGTTTAAAATCAATTAACCATACATGTGTGGGTCTATTTCTGGACTCTGTTCTGTTCTATTGATTCCTATCCTATGCCAGTACCACATTAACTTGTTACTATAGTTTTATAGTTCTTGAATTTATAATTCTTGAAATCAGATAGTATAAATCCTCCAAATTATGTATTCTGTTTCAAACTTATTTTAGTTACTCTGTATCTTTTCATATATAATTTAGAATCAGCTTATCAATTTCCATAATAATGCCTGCTCTAACATTGCTTGGCCTTGTTGGGATTATGTTAAATGTAAATACATAGATCATTTTGGAGAAAATTGCTATCTTAATATCAAATTTTAAATCTATAAACATAGTTTTTCTTTTAATTTATATTTTATTTAATTTCTCTCAGTGATGTTTTTTAGTTTTCAAAATACAGCAGTATTATACATCTTAAGTATATTTCTAACTATTTCATGTTTTTGGTGATGAGGGCAGTTATCTTGCCTTGTTTCTGATATTATTTTGTAATTTCCATGCCTGGTTTTGATATGGAATAATGCTAGGCTCTTAAAATGAACTTGGATGTGTTCCCATTTTCTCTCTATTTCCTAAAATAATTTATGTAGGATTTGATATTTTTAAAATATGCCACAGTATTATTTCTTTCTTTTTCTTTGAGACAGAAAATATTCACTAACTGGCCCGTTACAGAAACAAATTATTGATCCTTGACAAAGACTCAGTGTTTTTTCCTTCTTATTCAAAAGATAATTTACCAACACAGATAAATGCTAAATAACTCATGACATTGCTAGTTGTCTTTATCAAAGGTTTAGAAACTAATCTGAAAGGCATAAAAAGTATATGTAATACAAATGCCGTATATGTCACCCTTCTTGAGGCAAAAAATATTAGCCAAGAAAATAAATTCTTTCCTTGAAAGTATCTTGTAGAATACTTTAACATAAGCATTCAATTAACACCCAACTAACAAACATCAGGTACATACAATATATGTACAGTGCTGTGCAGGAAAGGCAGGTCTTAAAAATCAAAGCTCAAGTAATTATCCAAGCTGCTATCCAAGTTGCTGTTATTTCCTTCTTGCTGGGCAGCCAATAGCTGTGAAATGGAATCCTTTCATGCTAAGAACTCAATAGCCATTGGAACAATACTGGATTTTAACTACTTCATACTGTCAGAAAATCTACAAATTGAAAAGGATCTTGGAGCATATCTCACTCAATCTCTGTGTGATTCATGACTCTCCATGACTTCATCAACAAGGCATCATCTAGTTCTTACAATATTTTCAATTATAGCAGCTAACATTCATTGAATGCTAACTATACTTGTTTACTAGTCTACACACTTTATATGTATGTACTATCAATTAATTCTTAGAATCACAAAATGAGGTAGATACTATTACTGTCCCATTTTACAAAGAGAAAACTAAGGCACACAAAGGGTAAGTAATTTGCCTAAGGTCATAGAGATGGTGAGTGGCAGGTCACTACAGATCATACATCAAAATGGGAGAATGATAAAAACAATTCTATTCCAATAAATTCTACATTTTAAATGAAATGTCAAAACTCCTTAAAATGTCACTTCCCAAAACAAATTCAAAAAGAAATAGTATCTAATAGCCGTCCACTTGTAAAAACAATTCAAACTTTAAAATTTTGCCATAAAAAAACTCCAGCCTCTTATAGTTTCACTGGTAGATTCTATCACACATTTAAGGATAGTTCATCCATAAACAATAAATACGTAAACAAATGAGTATGGCCACATTCCCATAAAACTTTATTTACAAATACAAGGTGGCTGGTGGTCCACATTATACCTGCAGGCCTTAGTTTGCCACCCTGTAGTTTATATAAGAATTATATAGCCGGAGATTTGCCTGAATATGCTCTTATATTTAGTATTTGATGAGCTTTATTCATTTGTCCTCTGTCACTCACTTATGGTGAAGATTTATACAAGTGTTCATATTGGCAAACAGTCCAGGAAATACATATGTATGTGGCTCCTATTCTAGCATAAGGGTAAATATCCATTGAAAAATACTAAGATTTAGGAAAGTCTAACAGATAGATTATAATTTTAATCACTAATATATTCAACAAATCTTTATCGAGCAGGTGCTCTTTACTCAGCACTATCCCAGGCTCTCAGTATATGTTGGTGAGCAAGATCTTTGTCACTGCCCTCATGAAACTTACAGCCCAACAGGTAGACTGACATTGAACAGTTGATTGCAGATGCGTTATATATTTTCATAAACCGCATTATGAAAACTATGATATTATCTATTTTAAGAAATAACTGAAGTTTACAAAATTACTGTATATAACAGTCCTTCCTTAGATGAGGATAACTATAGATGTTCCAATTAAAATTCCTTTACTTTTTCTAAGAAAAGAAAAGAAAGAAAACAAAAAATTAATAAAGAAATGGAGGAAAAAGCAGCAAAGGAACTGGAGAAAGAACATTTGCAAGAGAAAGCAAAAGAAAAATATCAAGAATGGTTAAAGAAAAAAAATGCTGAAGAATGTGAGAAGAAGAAGAAAGAAAAGGTATTTATATTAAAATGACCATTTAGAATACATGGCGTTGGTGTTCATATGTGCCAACTATATTTTTAAAAAGTATCTAATAGAAAATTCACACTGCCTTAGCATAAAATAAATAAATGAAGCTATTCTATTATGCTGTGTTTAAGCTTCAAAAATGAATGTGTATTTGTGGTTTTCTTAGGTTGAGAAATATTAATCAGCCTGTCGGTACTTTTTCAGTCAGATTAAAAACTTGTTATTCCTTTTAAATATTTTTCGATATACTTTTACGGAAAGTCTTATTACCATATTATAAATTACTATTCTTTTAAGACAGCAATTTGCTTTTTTCTTTGTGGGTTTGATGTCTTATTATTCTTCAGAGGCAGACACCTTAATATCACATCTCTAATCATGTTCAGTTTTGCACTCATATTACAAAAATATGATTCAGCATATGGCCCGTAAGCTATTGGGATGGGAAGCTACTGGGAAAAAAAATTGAGTAGGATTTGAATGGAATGTTTAGTTACAGAATATCCCTGGAAATTCTTTGGTCATGTCATTTTAAGGAAAAAGAAAAACAACGGCAAGCTGAATTACAGGAGAAAAAGGAAATAGCAGAAAAAAAGTTTAAGGAATGGTTGGAAAATGCAAAAAATAAACCTCGTCCAGCTGCAAAGAGCTATGGTTACGCCAATGGAAAACTTACAGGTTGGTTTTCATGTTATGTGGCTTAGATAAATATGGTTTGCAGAAGCAAATATTATACATTTTGTTTCCTTTTGACAGAAATAGCAATTGGTAAAAATCATTTATCTTTTAAATTACTATTTTCTGGAAGATTATATTATAACATACTCTGTTCCTATGGAGATACTACAAATTTATTGTCGTTCTCCATAAATCAGATATATGTATTTCTTAAAAGCAGTAGTTGTAGAACGGCAAACTTACGCTTTAAAGTAATGATTTCTAACATTAAGAAATAAGTAAAGTTCTCTTACATTTCTTGGATGATAAAGCCTTAATCAGGATATATTTAAGGGGTTATTTTGCCTCGCCTCCTTCCAACCCTCTCTAAGGCAGAACTTCCCATGTCTTTAGCACATTACTTCTGCAGGGTGGAATACTAGACAGCACATCAACCAGACAAAAAAACCACTTGGCCTTTAGGCTTGGTCTGATTATAAATGGCAATGCATGTTTTTCTTTGTGCTTCATGTTGGAAGGTCATACCTTGCTGACAGCTGCCTTCACTTGTTTAAGTGATTTATTATTAAAAAAAACTCCCATTCTGTTTTGTTCACACAATAGAACATATCCCAGACTTTGTTTTGACCATCTTGGTGAAGTGCGTGTTGACATATCTATGCAAAGTGGGTTGCCACTGTCTGAAAGACACATTCCTGCTGTCAGGATTAGTCCTCTCTCCTATGTCACAAAGGTCATATGTTCCAGCTAGTGAGCGTGGCCTGCTTTTTTTGTTTGTTTCTTGTTTGAAAAAAAAATAATAAGCAGTGGTTTTAACCTAATGATTGGATAGTGAAGTTAAAACTGTAGGTGGAAATACACATATTGACTAGAAGTTAATTGCTAAAATAATAGGTTGTTTTATTAATTTTTTCATTTTTAATGAGTTTAATTCTAACAAACAGCATATTTGTGTGTAAATGCTGTTCTTCTCTTAAGTCTCTATTCTTCATGCTTATATCATTTTTATAATTAATGAAATAAAGGAATTTTTGTGCCTCTAGTAACAGAAGGATTTGGAGATGATTTGCAAACGTTCTTCCTTTGCATGGTTATTAGACGTCAGGCATCAGAGTTCTTTAAACACTTCAAATGTGTCAGTAGAACAATGCTCTATAATTAGCAATCAAAATTACAGTGATATTATGAAATCTTATTAATTTGAGTGACAGTGACTCAGGATTTTTGTGATTCTAAACAAGAATCTTGATTCACTTTAACTACATATGAAACATTTTTTTCTGTAAACTTTGAAAGGGGGAAGCTAGGACACAATCAGTAGTTTCTTAGACTGGGTTAAGAAAATGAAGGTTTTGTTCAATTTAAGAGTTCTAAAATTAATCTCTTAGTAAAATTTTTCTAAGAGTTTATATAGGTTTTAACATTAACATTATTTGGATTCTTAGAATTATCATTTATGTTTTAATTTTTACTGTAATATTTACAGTGTTTGGAAAGTGTTTTTTCTTTGAAAATATTCAAGAGTTCAAGTTTTAAATGAGTCAAATTGGTTTATCAGTGATATTTTTCTACTTGACATTTTATCATTTTTCTAGGAATTTTTTCTTTGATCTCAAGGAGTTTTTTTCATATTTTGTTCTGATTTTTCAATAATTTTAGGTTTTTACAGTGGAAATTCCTATCCAGAACCAGCCTTTTATAATCCAATTCCATGGAAACCAGTTCATATGCCCCCTCCCAAAGAAGCTAAGGAACTATCAGGAAAAAAGAGTAAAAGACCTGTGATAAGTCAGCCACACAAATCATCATCTCTGGTAATTCATAAAGCCAGAAGCAATCTTTGCCTTGGAACTCTGTGTAAAATACAAAGATAGCATATGTGGGAAATAGCATGTTTTTATTTGGAGCTGTTTAATTTTTAAATCAGAAATTATTTTTTATTGCTCAATCAGTGACTCAATATTCAATGTGATTGTTGATAGGTACTAATTTTTGCATTTGTTTATGGAGTCCTTAGAGTTAACTGAGGAAGATATTTTCTACATTTTGGGTTTTTTTAACCTTTCGAAGTTAATCTTGGCATATTGTTTTGCAGAATAAGTGACTGAATTTGTAACAATTGTGTTTGTATTTAACTTGTATTAAAACTATACTCTAATATCAATAAAACCAATGATTTTTCCTGTGTTCTTTCATACACTGTTATTAGTTTATCTTTATGAACTTAAAAAGATTAAGATTAATTTGTTCAAATAAGCATTTCTAAACTGCATGCTTGAGATAACTCCTAGAAGAATCTTAAATGGGTTAGAATCCTAGAGTTATCAAAAACAGTCTTTGTTGATGGCTTTTGTTATATTTTTTCCTGTGTAGGTATTTTAATATTACCTAACTGGAGGCGTGTTTTGCAATAAAGAAATGAGGGTTGAGATTTTTAAAGGAAAATTTAAAAACATTGTTTTGTACTCTAGATCTTACGAAGTCATCTTGACACACTAATATGTTTTCTTCACTTCGTAAAAATACTTCTACATTAATTGTAATTAGTTGCTAGTTTTGAAATTAGGGTTATCAGTGCATTATATTTTAATATTAAAAATGTTAAATGATAGGTGATATTTTATTGAGATGGAAATTACAGGTCTTATTAATAAATAAACACATTTTAAGGATAGTAGTTCATATGATTACCAAAATAGTATTTAGCACTTTTTGTTAAAAGTGTTTTTAAAGTCTATATCTTGTTTAGGGGATGGTCAAGAAATGAAAATTTATTGTGGCAATATAAAGATCAGTGAGTTCATTTAAAAGTGATTCCCATTTAGGATATATTCTTGTTGCTGTTAGATGAGATGAGTCGTGCCAAGTTTCTGGTGATGCGCAGTGGTGTTTGTCAATACAAAGAAACAACAGAATCTTTCAAAGTTATTCATGTCATCAGAAATCCAGGAGAATTAACTCTAAGTAGAGAACAGGTTATTAGGAATCAGTAGGGTTTATTGGGTCAATATATGGCTGAGGTTTAGAAGCCTGCCCATACTCAGAACCTCTCAAATACAGTCAAACTTCCAGATGGTCAGTCTACTTAAGGAAATTCACCTATATAAGAGAGAAGGAAGAATTTGCCAGGGTAGTAATAATCCTGCATATAAGAAACATATATGTGTGTACATGTGCCTGAATTCCTCAAGGTTTTAGATATAGTTGCTATATCTAATAAACCTTTAATTTCACAGAGTAGATTAATTTATAGCTGTAACTATAACCCTAATAAGACTTTTCAGTCATTCAAGTATTAATATTATATTATATAGTAATATTATATATATCGAGAGTTCAGTAGTATGAGTTTTATTCTAATTATAATAGGAAGCCTCTAGAATATGTTAAGCAGAGAATTGTTAACATCTGGTTACTTTGCAATTACTCTGGTTGCTGTGAGGAAATTGGCCTATTGGGGTCAAAGAGTGGAACCAGGGAGACTCATTGGGAGGATTTTGCAGTACCTAGCAAAGAAATCATGATAGCTTATATGTATATCATACTCAGGGGAGAGCCAGTATTGGAGATATAAATTTTTTTTTAAATTTCAGAATATTACGGGCATACAAATTATTTAATTACATGTTTTGCTTTTGTGCAGTTTGAGTAAAAGTTATAAGTGTACCCATCACCACAGTAGTTGCATTGTACCCATTAGGTGTAAATTTACCCATCCCTTCCTCCCCCCTCCCACCTACTTGGTTTCCGTTGAGTTTTACTACCATATGTGCAAATGGGTGTTGATCGATTATTTTTTTTAAGGCAGGGTCTCACTCTGTAGTCCAGGTTAGAGTATAGTGGTATCATCATAGCTCACTGCAGCCTCAAACTCCTGGGCTCAAGTGATCCTCCTACCTTAGCCTCCCAAGTGGCTGAGACTATAGGTATGCACCACCATGCCTGGCTAATTTTTTTAATTTTTTGTAGAGACTGCGTCTCACTATGTTGCCCAGGCTGGTCTTGAACTCCTGGCCTCAAGTAAGTAATCCTCTGCCTCAACCTCGCAAAGTGCTGGGATTACAGGTGTGAGCCACCATGCCCAACCCTGGAGATATAAATGTGAATCACATTAGCACATACATAGATAGTATTAAAAAGCATGGAACTTGATTAAGTTTCCTAGGAAAGGTTTGGATAGTAAAAGAGAGGACTAAATATTCTAATATTTAGATATTAAGCATCCAGCAAGAATCCTAAAAAAAAAGCCACCAGTGAAGTAGAAGGAAGCCCAATAGAGGATGATGTCACAGAAGTCATGAGTACAAATGAATTGTGAACTCTGTCCAGTGCTGCTTGAGAGACAAGAAAAGGAAAGAGCCTTCGTTGTTGGGTTTCATAAGATGAAGGAAAGTCATACTTGACCACAATAGCAAACAAATATTGAATTTCTGTATGCCTGGTATTTTTATGCTTTTATATGTGTTAAGTATTTTAATTCTCATGACAATCCTATGAGATAGTTACTTTTATTATCTTCATTTTATAGTTGAGGAAATTGAGGCACAGAGAGGTTATGTTGCTTTTATACCTAGTAAATCACAGAATATGGATTAGAATCCATGAGGTTAAAGGCCAAGTTTACCATCTTTTTTGCCTCCTACCCTGGTGAGGGAGGACTACTTTCTGTGAGATTTCTTTGATATTTTCTAATTCTTTCTTTCTTTGAGACAGAGTCTCTGTCACCCTGGCTAAAATGCACTGGCATCATCATGGCTCACTGCAACCTCAGACTCCTGGGCTCAAGTGTTCCTTCAGCCTCAGCCTCCCCAGTAGCTGAGACTACAGGCATGTGCTACCATGCCCAGCTAATTTTTTCTATTTTTAGTAGAGATAGGGTCTTGCTCTTGCTCAGACTAGTCTTGAACTCCTGACCTCATGAGATCCTTCTGCCTTGGACTCCCAGAGTGCTTGGATTACAAGTGTGAGCCACTGTGCCTGACCAATTATTTTCTAATTCTTGAATAATTCTTTTATGGGTAACTTATTTTAAATCCCAAGCATTATTTTCTTTTTATTCTTTTTCCATAGCATGCTATACTTATTTTATGGATGTAATATGTTTTCTCATCTCTAAGGACATTAACTGCAATTTTTTTCTTTTTCTTTATTGGCTCTATTTTCCTCCAGATGCCTTTTTCTCTTCCTTTTTCTCTTTTTCTGAGATTTCATTAGAGGTTTCCGTCAAATGTTTGTTAATCCTTGTCTGATATTTATATTTGTAATATGAATTATGTCTGTTCCTATTGAAAAGTAAGGCATTAAAAGGCTGAATAGAAGCTATGTGGGCACAGATAAGGCTTGTTGATGGTGGATTTTCTGTTGTTGTGGGCAGACTTCCAAATATGTGGAAGTCTTTCCCCCTTAGGCTGTTCAATTTCTCAGAGAAGGATCTTCTAATCTTCCGGGGAGGTATAAGCCTACCTGCCAGCATTCCTGAGTAGGATCTGAGAAGGTAGTTCTCTACATCATAGTTCATTATGTCATAAACTATCACTTTTCCTGTGTTTCAGTCTGGCTAGTTAGTGCTCTCATTGGTACCTGAGGTCTCTGTATACTGAACCTGAGCCCTTCCAGGGTTTTGCAGGCTGAATCAGTTGTGGTTTTTTAAATAGTAAAAGAGAAGAAAAAACAGGCACCCAGAGAAAAAGAGCCAATTAAGAAAGACAAAAAAGAAAAATTGCAGCTATCATTAATGTCCTTAAAGATGAGAAAGAATACTACATCCATATTGTCCTAACTCCAGTACTCTTATACTGTTATATCATTGCCATCCACTTGCCACCATCCAAAAGTTTGTTAGAATTTTTGATTAACCATTGTATTCTCTTCAATTCTTTTTGTCCTTATGGGATTTGTATCTTTTTTCTTAAAAAAATTCCTTTGCCATCATCTTAGCAGAGCTCAGGGAGGGAAAGGAGATAATTGTGTGTGATTAATCTGCAGTGTTTAATTGGACATCCTAAGTTTCATTGTGAACATAATTGACATAAGGGTGCTCTTAGAGATATAGGTTTGTTGCCCAGGTGAGAAATGTAGTATAGATATTTTGACCTCATCAGTTTAACACAATTATTGAAGCTATGGAGATGGATAGACTTTTCCCAAGGAGAGTCTGAAGCATGACATTCTTTCATTAATTCATTCAGCCCTTATTCATCCAGCGCCTACCATGTGTTGGCAGGAAGAACATGGACGAGGATGGAATGTAGGGGGAGACTATAAAGGCAAGGCAGAGGGAAAGAAGCCACCAGAAGAGCAGTGAAAGGGGTGGGAGGGGCACAAGCAGTGAAAGGGGTGGGAGGGGCACAAGCAGAGAGTGCTCCCACAGTGAGAGAGGGAAGCTTTCAGGAAGAGGGAGTGGAAGGCTTTCTGGAATATCAAATGCTTCATAAGAGTTCAGAAAGAATGAGTAAGGCCTTCTAGTACTTATTGAATTCCTAGCACTGTGCTAAATTCTGGGGATATAGTGGTAACAAGACTGACCTAATCCTGAACCTATTAGAGTTTACGTCTTCTAGCAGAGATGACAATTAAACCAGTACTTACTTTAAAGCACAAGCTATGAGAGCATATGAGGGGGTAGCAAATCTCTTTTGGGGTCAGGAAAAGCTTCCAGGAGGAAGTGATTAAGTCCCAACTCAGGCTTGTGGCAATTGAATAAACAAAACTTAGGATTTAATCATCTTGGAGGCTGGAGAGTAAGGAATGGGCTCAGACTCTGGTGGTTCCACATGTAACCTTCCCTTCTTTCCAAGACCGAAAATAGTTGATATGACAGCTTCGAACATCAAAGGGACTTTCAGATAGCTTGTGTACATGGACACTACAAACTTATGAAGGAAATTTCTAAAATTTTAGTCATTTGCAAAGAAAATCTATAGATTTCAATGGGAAAATATACTTTAATGACAAAAGTAGACCATCTGTGGCCTCGGAGTCCAAAGTAATACATACAGATGGGCTATTTATTTTAAAAATAAATTGCTAATGATCTAATTAGCAATTCAAAGCTTATGCTTTCATGGACTTGCATGCTGTGATACCCATGGCCCAGGTAAATAACAAAGTATGGAGTTTATGTTACACTAACAAATTACACTTTATGACTAAAAACTCATTTCTCTTTATCCAAAAAAAATAGCATGTAATATTCATATGTTTACCATGCTCATTAATATCCCAAATTAAATTCGTATGTTGGCTGGAGAAAAGAAACTCTACAAGTTACTTTCCAGTGAATATTTACCTACTACTGTTGATAATGGCAGTCTACATGAGAGAAAATTTTTCAGAAAGGGCAGTGGTATCTTGAATTTCCTCTTAAAATGGAGAAGGAAAAATATTCAATTATCTCTTGGTCAGAAGAAAGCTATGCCTTACGTGCAGTAGAAAAAGTCGGAAAGGAACACTACCCTTTTCTTTCCTGGAAACAACAGAGCCACCTCCTTTGCCTTTTCTCATTCATCTGCTCTGAGCTGATAGAGCTAGCATATGAACTTGGAAAAAGAGGAGCCTCACCCTACCCCCCTAGTTTCATGGCCCTGGGAACCACCGGAGGGTCAGAGGCAGATAGAAGCTATCATTGTTTCTCTGATGGTGGCGGCACAGGGTGGAGTGGGAGCAGAATGTTTTCTTAGTTTAAATAAATTTACTAAAAACAACCACCCAGCGCCTACCAGTCTACAACTCCCACTCCCTGGGCCAAGGGCTTTCCTCACTTGGTGTAGGCTGAGATGCAAAGTGCCCACATAGGTAAATCTAAAAGGTAAATTTTAAAAGGTATTTCTCAATGAAGTAGAGGAAATGCTCACCAATTTCTTCATCTGTCCAATGAAGACATTAGACTGAATAATCTGGAAGGCCCCTTTCTACTCTAAGAGTCTATTATTTTGTGTGGTTCATTTTTGTATTTTTAAAATACAGACATTGATCACCGCTTACCTAGTAAAGGCAGTGGGGCTATATCATTTCCCTCCTAGAAGGGCGGGTGTGACGTAAACAACTGACTTCAGGAAGCCTTTCTATGGGCCATGCCCAGCGAGGCAGCCTGGTTCAAGAGAGCAGTAGAAACTCACCCGAGTTTGAATACTTGCTCTGCTACCTATGCTGTGGGAACTTAGACAAGCCTCTCAACCTTTCTAAGCCTCAGTTTACTCTTTTAAAACATGGGCTTAATCAGACCTACTTCGTAAGTTGGTTGCAAAGATTAACATATCATGTAAAGTACCTAATACAATACACATAGAGATGCTTAACAGATCATTTTGTATACTTATTAATAAAGGCAGTAGTATATGCCTCTTGACGGTAGATAATATGAGGGTACACATTTTCCGATATGTAATACAATTAAGGGGAATTACTCATGGATAATACCATGACATTTTCTTCACTAGACTATGGTACCATTTTTGCAATTGTTTTATAAACATTTGACCTTTGAAAGTTACATCTTCAGAGAAGTGGTGCTTTATGGGGTGTCAGTCTTTTAAAGATGTAGAGGCTTTAATGTAATAAATTCCTTTGTCATGATTTTGCAGAAATCTTCCATATGAATTCCATGAGGGAAATGCAGGCACATTTTGGTTTTCCCTGGCTAGGTTGGTTTGTCTAATTAAATTTGATGTTTTGTTCATATGTTTCTTGGAAACTCATTTAAGTTGTCTTTGGCTGAAATAATGGAGAGTTATTTCCCACATTTTATAAGAATCAAATAGAAAAATTAATTTTTGAAAAGTTAAGATCTTATTTTGGATTCTCTGAGAAACAGACAGCGGGATGGTTTTAGTTGTGTAAGAGACTATTTGAGTAATAGCCTCTGAGGGAAAATGGAGAGGGAGCCAGAGGAGGCCAGAAGAGCCATCTGACCATGATATAGGTCTGACCCCTGCGGAGGAGAGAGGGAAGGAAGAAAGGTTGGGTAGGAAGAATCTTAGATTGCAGTGCAGTTCTAAGAAAGTTCAACAGGGCTGATGAGGAGTCCTCCAACCAACACTGCCCATCAGAGGGGGCTACTTCTTGCAGGTATGGTCCTGCCATTGAATCCCTGCTGTGCTCAGTCATTGGCTGTGAGCAGCACATAGGAAGGATGGCCTCTGCTAAAACACAGTGGCAGATTCAGAGCATGGCATCTGGGGCCTTCAGGCAATTATGCTTCTGACAGTAGATCTGAGAGGCCCATTTCCATGGCCACCACACTTAAATGCACTTCCACAGCCTATGTTACAGTCTTGTATCCTACATAGCTAATATTTTCCTCAAATATAAGGGTCATAAATTTATGAAGAGGAACAGATAATGCTGCACTGAGATATACTTCACAGTGTTTTAAAAGCATTTGCAATTGCAAACTGAGGCTAGGGAACAGATTGCGCCTACCCCTGTTCTCCCAGCCTGCGGTGGCATACCGGGTGAGAGTATTAGTTGTTTACCACTAATTGTGGTCTACCCTGGGAACAGGCAATAAGGGGGTAGTTTATCTGTCCAGAATTTAAAAACAATAAAACCGACTAAAATGTCATCTGGTTTTTATTACACCATTGCACTGGCAACTCTAAGGGATGTCAGTGATAAATATTCCAGCCTGAAAGACTGCCACCCACCCATCCACCCTCTACCACTACCACCTTTGTATGCCACTGCCAAGCTTCTTTTACCGTTTTTTAATTTCCAGCCATGAAAGTGGACCAAAAAATTCATATGATTTCCTCCTTGAGATTCCTGAGATGAATGTGCTTCAGAGAATCTTTGGAGATGGTAGGTGTTGGGCTGCTTTAATGTACAGTGGTATGTGGTTTTAAAAAGGGAAGAAATGACTTAAAGAGTGGTTTGGCAGGGAAGCCCTCTGGGACTAGCACTGGATTTTCAAAGATGATAGATTTTGGCTTGACAGAAAGGAAGAGGTAGGCTTGCAGGCTGGAGGTAAAGAATGTTCAAGAGCTCAAAGAGCAGGGAAGTAACAGACATAATTGGGAAACTATGAATAGACAAAAAATAACCAGCTTCACGTGGTGTATGAGTGGGAAATAAGACTAGAAAAATAAGTCAGAACTAGAATTTTAAGATTTTTGAATGCCTAAGGAGTATGCCGCTAAATATGATTAAGAATTTTTTCCTAGGGAAGTGACCCAATGAAAGTTATATTTTAGGAAAATTAATCTGGCATTGGTGTGCAGCATGGGGCTAGTTGGAGTTTAGTTCAGAGGAGCCTATGATAGTCATTTTAAATATGAGAATACAAGGGCCTGAACTAAGGTAGAGGAGGTAGGTTTGGAAATTGATCCAAGAGATATGAAGGAAGCATCACTATCTCAAGCCCAATGTGTTTAAGACTGAAATTATTGTCTGACCTCCCCAAATCTGCTCTTCATCTTGTCTTCTCATTTATTCATTCAACCATCCACTCAACAGGTACGTATTGAGTGTCCACCATGGGCCAGGGGCTGTGTGAGGTCCTTATAACTTGTTTTATGGTTCAACTCTGCCAAGTGTCCCTTGCTAGAAATCTACAATTTTATCCATGCTGGATGCGTCTCCCACATTCTCACCTCTATCTAGTCAGCAACTGATTTCTGCTGATTTTATACCCTATGTCAGTGATTCACCCCACACATCTGCACATTATAATCATCTGGGCAAGATTCCCAGATCTAGGAATTGATCTAGGCTGCATCCCAGATCAATTAAATCACAAGCTTCTTTGAAACCCTCCCAAATGATCCCAATGTGCAGTTAAGTTTGGTAACCACTGTGTTAAATATTTTTCAAATCTGACTTCTCTCTCCATCCCTACTACCACAGCCCTGGTCATTCCTCACTTGGATTACTCACCAGCTTCCTATTTGGTCACTGCGCTTCTAATCTTATCCCCCTTATATTTATCCTCTCCGCAGCAACCTGGTGACCTCCCAGAAATGCAAATCTGACCATGCCACTGCTCTGCTTCCAACTCTTCTGAGGCTCCCACACACACAGCATTGCTTTTTTCCCTCCTGCCTCCACAGCATTCACCAGCATAACACATGTCCTTTAGTAAGTATTGTACATGGTCATTTTCAACCTATGTGGGCATGTTGCTCCTGGGGGAACAGGATCAGAATATTGAAAAAGGACTTAGATAGATAACCTGTGCAACTTGAAAAATACTTTCTCTCCACCACCCCTGTTCCTCCCTGTCCCCTTCCCCCCCAGGTCTGACATGTGCTCTCCTACTAAGGGGCTCAGCCTTTACTATGGAGTGCAGCACCACCTTTTCATCTGGCCCTATCTCCCCAATCTCATCTTTCACCAGTCTCTACCATGACACTTTTAGTCCCTGTACTCCAAACTTCTGAAAATTTCTGGTAAAAACCATATTGTTCCCATCCTTTGAGCCTTTGCTTATTTATTTCCCTTTTTATGGAATGCTCCACCTTTTACCTTCTCCTTTAACCACTTCGGTACCAGCGTCGACTACAGTCGATAGCCACAGATGAACGCACAGCGCGGTCCTGAAGTGGTTAATGCTGTCACTTAAGCTAATTTGAAGTTTTGAAAGTCTCAACTTAGAGGCTGCCTCTCTAAAGCCTTCCCTGACTCCCTACTCCAGCTGGGTAGGGACCCTTTATTAACAAGGTCCCTGTGTACTTGTCTCATTCATCTTGCTATGTTGTATTCTAATTAACCATTTTAATGGGTCTAGACTTATTGTTCTCTGAATTTTCTAGATTTAACATTTTTATAACACTTTGATTTTATTTATTCTGAGGTTTTGAACCCAAGTATTATAATTCAGAGTATAATTCTGTTGTGATTAACAGAAGCTAGAATCATGAAATATCATATTGGAAAAGACTTTTAAAAGTAATTTTGTTTAATTATTAAAGCAGTATTTTTTTTTACACTTAATGAATTCGAGGATAGTGCCATCTATCCAGATGGAAATATTCCAGCATGTTTTAGAAATATGAAATTATAGTGCATGCTGGAGAAATTAATAGGAAATGTAGGTGAAGCTTCTAAGGGAAAGAACAAATGGAAGAAAAGATCAAAGGACAGAAGACCTGATCATTAGACAACACCTGCCTTCAGGAAACATGACAAGATTAAGAGATGCCAGTTAAGAAGAGAGAAGAAGATTTGCAGAAGGAGAACCAGTGTAATGTCATAAAAACCAGAGAAAGGAGTGTTTTAAGAAACAGGGAGTGGCTGTGGGGCCAGAGCTCCAGGAGAGGCTCAGACAGCAAGAGGTCCTGTAAGTGACTCCTGCACTGGGGAGGAGCATCCACTGAAGGGGACCCTGAACCTCCCAGGAATCAGACTGGATAAATCTATGTAGACCCAATCCCTCAGCCATAACCTAAAGCCAAGTAGTTTTTGGCCTTTTTTGGGACTCAGAACTTTTTGATAATCTGATGAACTCTAATGAGTCTATTCTTAGAAAAAAGCACACAGGCATATACATACATACAATTTCTCATGGTTCACTCTACCACTAAACCACTCCCACTCTCCATGGACCTCCACATCAGCTCATATAGTTCCACTGTCAGATACCAAAGCTCGCTGGGGTCATGTGGACAGAGGACATACTTGAGGATTAAGAACTGTTTGCCTGGCTCAAGTCTAAGGGGTCTAAACCCATGGAGGCCTAAAAGAAATCCTCTATCTTGCTTTACCCTTCCAAAGAGCAATAGGGTAAGTAGAGGTGTTCCTTGGAGCTTCCAAGACTGCCCAGCCTGCCAACTGAGCATTTTCTGGATTCCAGTCCATGGACTAGCTGAGTCCCTAACTTAAGGCCCACTAACCACTATACTTCTCCAAGCCTGTGACATATAAATGGTTGTATGTTAACACAACATCGTTATAGCTACGGGGAAGATAGGTGAAGGGGAAATGGAAACTCTCAGTACTATATTTTGAACTCTTCTAAATCCATAACTATTTTAATATTAAAAAGTTTTAAAATATGCCGCCCTCCAAATTCATACAAATTCAGAGCTTTCCTTTTGTTTGTATAGGCTTACAGATATTGGATATTTTGTTATTCTCTTATTTTAACGTAGTAACGTCATTTGGTAGAAGAGCATTTAAACTAATTATAAATACCTGGACTTTATTTAAAGTAACAGCTTTATTTGTAGGTCTCAAACAGAACTAAACTCAAACTGAATAAGGATCAAGGCTGAGGGCAGTTAGATTATAGATGTGTATGGATGGCTACATTCATTCAACAAATGCTTTTGCTGAGCAGAGAATTAGTATTTGGAATATTTCTGACAGAATATTATCCACAGAAAAAAATGCATCTTTTCAGATTAAATACATGAAAAGGACGTATAATTTCATGATGTCACTGGGGGAAAAAACAGCCCATTTTTTTATGTCATGTTGTTTTCCATTTAAAAAGATATATATACATATGTATGTGTCTGTTAGTAGATATAGATATTTAGGTAAAACAAATGGTCGTTTTAATCTATCTCTAAGAAATTGAAGTCATGAAACAATACATTGAGTTCATGGACTATGAAAAATATTCTGGTTTAAATTGGTATTTGCTATGCCAGAGTTGCAAGTTGGTAGCCCATGGGCTGCATTTAGACCCACAATATGTTTCCATTGACCGGCACAGTTTTAAATTTTTTGAATTAGTTGGCAATATTTGAAATAGTGAAATCTGACAGCGCCAAGCACATACCCTGACATGGCAGAACTTGATGAGGCTGGGGAAGTGGATGCCTCTATTAGAAGGTATCCCCTTTCTCGTTTGCCTCGGTTCTTTTCTTGTTGTAGATGAATTTCTTTTAAATTGAGGTGAAATTTGCATAAAATAAAATTAACCATTTCAAAGTCAACAATTCAATGGCATTTAGTACATTCACAAAGTCCTGCAATCACTACCTCTATCCGGTTCCAAACTTTCCATCACCTCCCAAATAAAACTCCATCCCAGTGGAGCAGTTACTCTCCATTCTCCCCTCCCTCTAGCTCCTGACAACCACCAATCTGCTTTCTGTCTCTATGGATTTCTCTGTTCTAGGTGTTTCATATCAACAGAACCATATAATGTGTGACCTTTTGTCTCTGATATCTTTCACTTACCATACTGTTTTCAAGGTCCATCCACACTGTAGCATGTATCAGTACTTCATTCTTTTTTATGGTTGAATAATATTCCATTATATGGATCGACCACATTTTTTGTTAATCCATTCTTAGGTTGGTGGACATTTGGTTGTTTCCATCTTCTGACTATGTGAATATGGCTGCAATTAACATTTGTATATAGGTATTGTGTGAACAAATACTATACTTTTGATGTTTTTGTTGGGGGATTAGGGTTGTTTCAGCCACAGTTCTTAACGTTGCCTATTGCCTCCCAAGCTAGCCTGCTTCACTCACTTGCTTTATCATCCTGCCCCCATAAGCTTTTGCATTTACATTTTCTGGTCTATGTAATGGCAGTGGGCATATCCATTTCCCCTCAACTTCTGCACAGTTTTTCATTACAATACTTGAACTAATACAAATTTAATTTTTCTTAAAAGTGTTTCTCTATACTAGATTTCTTTGTTTTTTTTCCTCCCTCTGTGGTGGTTATTCTCTGATGAATATTGACAATGGATGAGGGTTGTTTTTATTTTCTTCTCTTTTGACAGTAAAAAATTGGACAGTTTGAGAAGATCTAAAATTGGGGATAGAACTTTGCCCTACTTATACTAAGCGGTGACTTTATATATGCATCTGGGTTTAATTATAGTTGTCATCTCTGAACTCTGAGGCAAAATATGCATTGCTGAGATGTCATGTGTTTCTGGCAGGCCAAGAGTATAATCACTCAAATGTATAATCACTCCTCTGGCTTTTTTTAACCTGGCCTCAAGGTCTGTCTTACCTCCCTCTTCCTGCCCCCGCACTCTTGCAAAGGCCTCTTTTTCGCTTCAAACTCTATCGGTGCCCCCTCTGATTTCTCCTTATTTGCCATTTAATCATTCACTCTAAGTATAATAATGCAACTTAACTCCTCTGGTTTTTTCTTGCCTTCCTAACTGGATTATAAAGTCTAGTTTAAACTACTAAACAGAATCACTAAACAGAATCTAGTTTTATTTTTTGAATTGTTTCGGTGCAGAACATATGCAATAGGTGTGCAATAAATATTTGAATTAGTGACTCACCAAACAAACAAAAAAATGCCTCTTTACAGTATATCTAACTTCTCAATATTGTTAAGTTGAATAAGTTTGAAAGTCTTTAAGTTCAGTTAGTATGATGTTTATAATTTAGATTAACAGCAAGTTGAAAAAATAATTTCTGTGTTATAGTTATGGCAAACTAGGTCCCTTTTAAAATCTAATCAATGCGCTAGTATAAGTTGGTGATTCTAAAAATGTGTGTTGCAAACCACCAGTATCAGAATTATTTGTAGTATTCGTTAAAAATAGAGTTCCTGGGCTGGGCGTGGTGGCTCACACCTATAATCCTAGCACTCTGGGAGGCCCAGGTGGGCGGATCATTTGAGCTCAGGAGTTTGGGACCAGCCTGAACAAGAACGAGACCCCGTCTTTACTAAAAAAATACAAAGAAATTAGCTGGACAACTAAAGATATATAGAAAAAAATAGCCGGGCGTGGTGGTGCATGCCTGTAGTCCCAGCTACTCGGGATGCTGAGGCAGGAGAATCGCTTGAGCCCAGGAGTTTGAGGTTGCTGTGAGCAAGGCTCTAACGGGGGTAACAGGGTGAGACTCTGTCTCAAAAAAAAAAAAAAAAAAAAAAAATAGAGATCCTGGAACTCAACCTTGAATTTACATGTGAATACAGTCTAATGGTTGAGCTCAAGAATCTGTATTTCAAAAAAGCCTCCTGGAGTATATGTACTCTAAATTTTGAGTACCACTGGGATTGTTTGAGAAGTTACTAACTTCATTTGGAATAATTCAGGTAGATTAGAAGATTAACTTAAATTGGTATTAGGGGAAAAACAATGAATTTGCATATTTAATATATGATAATTTCCACTTGATACTTGGGAAGTTAATTTTTTTGGCACGAGTCTACAAATGAATGTTGCTGATGGTATATAGTTTTAACAGCATGGAATTAAAATCCTAGAAATTTAGAAAATTCCAACTAACCTGAGAATTACTGAGGTGAAACAGAACAAAATTTTTGAAAAACACCACCGAGTATATTACTGTGTATAATTAACACAGAAATTAATCCTAAGGACATAATTAGATAAATAAATGCTAGTTTCTTTTCCAAAAGTTGAAGATAGAGTTGAAAACAATTACTGCATAACACCCTCTAAGTTATAGTTAGTATTTACTATTATTTAAAAAAATCCTGATAATTCATTGCTGTTATGAAGAAGTTATGGACTGGGTTGAACAGGCTTTTCAAGGTAATCCATTCAGATAATGCAGACTTTTTTTGTCCTAGGAGTTAAATAAACAAACCATTAAGAAGTAATCCAGCAGTATAATGAAATGATCACAAAACAAAAGTGACACAGTATATTGCTTGCTGGCAGCAAGTAATTGAAATGAAACAAACTTCTTATACTTTGGATAATATAAGGGAATAAATTGCAGGCAATTTAGTAAGGGCTTTTTTATTAGAAAAATTAGGAGTTTTCTGGCTGGTGTTTCATCTGCATGTACAATGTTTTCCCCCCTTTCGACCTTTTTTTTGGCATTTTGCACTTCTTAAGTATATCACTTTATATAGGTCCTCACTGGGTAGCACTGCTCATTTTATACAGAATTAAGTATGTACCAAGCACTAGGCCAAGTGCATTGCCACATCATCTCATTGACTCCTCACCAGAAACAGCTTGTATGTAAAGGTAAGGAAACTGAGGGTACTGAGAGTACTTAAATTCATCCAAAATCTGGCTATTCTTATTTCATGTATCACGTGGCCCTCTTAATAGGCACTACAAAGAAATGCTTTTCCACTTGCAAACACAATTTTCTCCCTCACTTAATGGAAGATGTAAGCCACAAAGATTGCAGGCTGAAAAAAGAAAAGATTCACTTAGGTTGCTAGTCTGGCAAATGAAGTCTCAACTGCTGATAGAACTGAAGCAGACAGAACCAAGGACAAGTTCAAGGTAGAGAATATGGGCTGCTTTTCCTGGTTCTTTGAGTCAAACAGTATGACCTCATTATTTTCTTTTAGTTTCCAATTCCAAGAACTCCAGATACACCCAAGATCAAATGTAAATACCAAAACACATTCCAAAATCGAATAAATGAATTTTGGATTATCTGGGTCACTGGTCCCCTTCACTAATGTGTATAATCAAGAGCTGGTGATGCCACATATGATAAGCAATCCTTTGATGAACGACTTGATGCTTAATTCCTTGTAGAAATTTAGAGTTCTGCCAGTTTTGGCAACACTATTTTTGAAGAATGCCCCGTTCAGTCCTCTGGATTTTAGAATGACATCTGAAATTCTTAGCTATTTAAGACAAGGAAAACGAAGTCATGTTTCAGAAAAAAATTAGTCTAATAGGAGTAACAACTTGAGCCAGACTGGACCTCATAAAGCATTAGCTATGACTGTTGAAATAACAAGTTAGCAATCATAAACTAGATATCCATAAAAATGAAGCAGTTGGCCCCCACTTTATTCTTTTCTCTTACATACAACTTTTATAATGCACTTGTCAGGCCAGTCATTAAATTCACATTTGTATGCTGACCATGAGGACTGTTTTGGCTTCCAAGTTGGTCAAGTTGAACTGCTTTGAAGCTAGTAATCTGCTGAATTAGCTGACTTCTTTCATGGTATTCCAGAACAAACAGATCCCCTTTTAAAAATCCCCACTTTTGTTATTTCAGGTGGTTTGAGTCTGTTATTCTTACATAAAGATGTTAGGCTTCTTCCAAGAGAGGTTCAAAGAAAAATTTAGAAATAAAATGTTAAACATATTAAAAGGACCTTTAATATAATGATCATTTCACTGGGTGAAAGATGAAGTTAAAATTGGTCATCACTTTAACTGTGCAGCCAATTATTTTTTTAAACTTGACTAGAAAGTCTCAAGGTAGCCCTAAGTTTTAGAAAGGATGTCATCATTAGAACAAACACCAGAATAATACTATTTATTAGTATTATTCTAATTTAGTCTAGTCTAATAACCCTGGGATGTAGGCACTATTATCCCTACTTTATAGATGAGGAAACTGAGGCACAGGGATTAAGAACATATGCTTAAGATAAGAATGAAAATTTATCAAATTGAGGAGCCAATGTAGCATAATAGGAAGCATGGTTCTCAAAGGCATGCAGAAATGATTTCGAATTCCAGCTGTGGCATTTATTAGCTGAGAAACTGAGTGCATTTATTAGCCTCTGAACCTCACATCCTCATCTGTAAAATGGGATTATTATGCCTTCTCCAAAGGTGGTTTTGAGGATTAATTTAAATAATAGTAAATAGTAATAGTATTGGACATTTATTGTTTACTATGTACCACGCATTGTTTTAAGCACTTAATTTTTACAACTTCCTTATGTGTAGGTACTTTTATCTTCCTTTTTACAAACAAGAAAACAGGAGAGAGAAGCTAATTTGCTAGTTAATAGCAGAACTGGGTTTCAAAATTCCCAGCATAATGACTAACATATAATATGGTATTTGATAGTAATAACTATATTAGTGGTATGTAGAGAAAGGGAAATGCTTGCAATATAAGAATAATAGTAAATGTCCCCTTTGGATGCCTTTACTAATAAATGTTGGAGAAGGACAAGGCTACAAAAAAATGCCAGGTTCATGGGCTCTATTTAGAGTAATCTAAACTTGTGCATTAGGGTGATATCAGAAAGGAATAATTTTAACAAATTTTAGCAAATTTGATTTCAACTCTGTTGCATGTGGATACATTAAAACAACTGCTGCTACTTTTTCATCAACGGAGCCAGTCAAATGCACACACTAGGCAAAGTATGAAGAATAATTGACAATCATATCTAGCTATGTATCCACATGTTTGTGAGTGACTAGGTTTTGTTGTCCCCTAAATTAGTTTAGTCAGTAAGAATCCTAAAATTACGTTTTGGTAATGTTTTTCTTTTGCACATTTTACTGTCTATCTTTTTTGACTGTGAATAGTTGTCATGTGAGTAAACTTTTAAAATACTGTCAGTCCTCCAAGCCCCATTTTTCTCTTTTCCTCTTCTGAATCTCGGCCCTAGCCATTTTCCAAATGCACACACACAGAGCTATACAAAAGTAGGCTTTTAAAAGCCCATCCTTAAGCACAAAAAAGCCAAGGAATGTTTGGAACCAGTATGTTGGAGCCAAAAAGGTTTATCACATTCTAAAAAAGAATCTTTGGCATTAATGGAGAACCAATTGTAAAGCGTAATTACTGCACAAACATGCAGTATGTGTGAAGCTATGATCATTCCTTTAATCTCTCATACCGGAGAAAATCTAGACAATGTGTCCGTTGTTTGAATTCCCACACACACTCCTCCCATATCCTGCTGAAACATTGCTTTGCTTATACATATATTCAAATAAAATTCAAGCAAACACCCAAGCTTAACTTCTTGAAACTACAGTTTGAGTTCCTGAAGTAGATTCAGAGTTTTGGCTCCTTATGCAGGTAAAAAGGGTGGGTCACACACAGCTTTATGGTTCCAATTTCAACAACCAAAGGATGTCATGCAAATGAATGGCTACCTTTCACTCCCAAGCAACATTGCTACTTAGGGGAGCTACATGCTGAACTCATCTTTAGGAAGGAAATCTTCTATTTTTCACATTTGTGAAACACATTTTTCAGCAGTGTTTTAAAAGTATCTCAGGTTTTTTCCTACCGTATGAGTATTTCTGTAATTTTCATAACCTTTTTTGGTGATGCATGACACAATTGCACAATAATAATAATGATTATTATTATAGCTAAAATTAGTGTTGGGGGGAGGACTAACTACCTTCTAAGCACCTTGCTATGCCTTTTATATGCCTACCTTATGTATTCAGCACAACTACTAAATAGATGCTATTATTACATTATACTCATTCTACTGATGATTTTTTGGTCTGTGCCAATATGTTAAAACACCATTCCACAACTCATCAGTTTTTAAAGAAAATGTTTTGTCCTGAGAGTCATTTTAATTATTAGGCTTCACATATTAATTTCTTCTTAGTTTTTTCTTTCTTTCTTTCTTTTTTTTTTTTTTTTAATAGACAGGGTTTCACTCTGTTGCCCAGCCTAGAGTACTGATCATAGCTGATCATAGCTATGATTGTAGCCTGATCATAGCTCACTGTAACCTAGAGATCCTGGGCTCAAGCGATCCTTCCACCTCAGCCTGCTGAGTAGCTAGGATTACAGGCCTGCGCCATCACATACAGCTGATTTTTAAAATTATTTTAAGAGACAGAGTCTCACTATGTTGCCTAGGCTGGTTTTGAACTCCTGCCCTCAAGCAATCCTCCCGCCTCAGCTTCCCACAGTGCTGGGATTATGGCACAAGCCACCATGCCTGGCTTCTTCTTAATTTTCTTAAAATGTATTTTCATTTATTCAGTTACATGGTTTTAGGAGGAAATGTGAGGGAGGGATGGAAGATGTCAAGGAAAACTGGCTAGATGAGCTAATACATGAATTGGAATTTAAAGGACAAAAAGAGTTTAACCAGATGAGCAAAAGGGAAAAGGCATCCCACAGAGAGCAAGTAACATGTGCAAAGGCATAAAACTACTTTATATATGTTTAGATAATTATGAACCCACTATATATATGCTTGGCAGTAATGTTTGCAGTGAAAGAGAAGAAGGTCGACATCTGGTTATGAAGAGACAAGGATCCAACTGAACTTAGACTTAGGCAGTATGAAATGAGAGGACAGGGAAGATTCGAGAGATATTTAGGGGTCAAAATAAGCAGGATTTGTATGATGTGGCAGGGATGAGGGGCAAGGAATAGAAAAGAATCCAGGATGAGGTTTCAAAGTTGGGAGATGTATTAATTAGGCCTAGACTTGCTGTTTATAACACTTCCCCCTCTTCTCCAGAAAAACAGAGGCTTAAACAGAGGTTTATTTCTCTCCCATAAAAGAAGTCCAGAGGTCAATGGTTCAGGCTGATATGGCCCCAAGGGGTCAGTAGGGACCTATCTTGTCTTTATGCCTCATCTTCCTAGTATATAGCTTCCAACCCCAAAGTCACCTCTTGTTCTAAGATGGTTGCTGAAGATCCAGCCATCATTATGTCCACACTGCAGGACAGAAGATGGAGGGAAGAGAGAAGCACAGAGAGGGGCTCCTTCCAGCTGAATCGACTCCCTTCAAGTAGTCTTCCTAGAAATCCCATACAATGCTTCCATGTCACTGGGCATAACTCAGTCACCTGGCCCTATTTAAATGCAAGGAAGGCTGGGAAATGAGTCATTCTGGGTAGCATCCATGCCAGATACAAACTGGGGACTTTTACTAAGGAGGAAGAAAAAATGGTTTTGAGGTTGGCAACTAGTAGTATTAGGTCATTAAATATGAAATGTCCAATTTCAAATCAACAGTTTGGTTTATTATATCTCAAACAAGAATCATCACAAGTAATCAAAACATGCAATTGTCAAAAAGAATCCATTTTTCATGACATATAACAATACGGCTTAGAAATAGTTCACCTTTATGTCATGACAGCAAAGAAAGGAAAGGTTCGAGACGATTTCTCTTCTGATGCTCATTTAATTCATCCAGAACCCTTCTATCCAGCTTCCTTCCCTTGCCAATTTGTTTCACGTGATCTAATGTTGGAATAGTAACGTCAAACCCTGCCGCTAATTCACGCCTAGGTTGAGATGGATTCGCTTCTACTACAGCTTTCAACTCATCATCATCCACCTTGGTGTCAGTTCGCCCACGTGGCTCATTTTCGAGATTAAAATCACCAGAATGGAACTTCTCAAATATTGACGTCCTGTGTGTTCATTAGCCACATCCTTCCCAAACACTTTGTTGGTATTTCCAGCTGTCTGAGCAGCACTAGTTCCACGACAGAACTCACATTTGAAAATAACATGAATTTTTGACTTATCCATGGTTTCACAAAAATTGCTCTAAAAAAGTTTTTGAAAGATAATCACAAGCCAAATCATGTGTTCGAAAGACTGAGGATGTACCTTCACAATAAAAATAAAACAAGAAGCATCAAAGTAAAATGTCAGAGATGGCAACTGTTGAACTTAGTACTTAAGAAAATCAGACATTTCATACTTAATAACCTAATACATGGTTCATGAGACTCGGTGAAAGATGCTTCCACAAAGAGAAAATCAGGGAAAAACCTTTGCAGAACACGGGGGGTAAAATGAACCAAGGAAGAGGGTCCAATAAGAAGGAATGACTCGGGAGGCAGAAGAAGAATTAGAAAAAATGATATAAAAGAAGCTAAAGATGAGAGAACTACATAATGAAGAGAATGATCGAAAGTACCAGATGTTACAGATTAGTCAAGTAAGAAATAAATGTCCACTAGATTCCGTAGGTAAGGTAATCATTGTTGGTTTTCAAAACACCAGTTTTATTGGGAACATGGAGGCAGATGCAGATGACAATGGGTTAGAGGATGAATTAAATAGAACATAGAGATGACTGTAGGCAACTCTTTTTAAAACCTTGGCTGGGGAGTAGTGTGAGAGAATGCTATAGCTAAAAGAGAGGATTCAGGGTTAAGCAAGTATTTTTAAAGGATGATAGATACTTGAATGTGTTACTAGCTGATGAGAAGGAGCCCCATAGAAAGGAAGAGTCTGAAGATACAAAGGAAAGTCTTGATTCCTTCAGCATCACAGAAGGGGCTTCTTGAAATTAAAATCAGTAAAATTCAGGAGTGACATTTTAAAAGGATATTGCTGACTGCCATGAAATTAAGGAATCTTCAGATACTTAATACGAAAGAAGGAACCCTGGGAGATAAACCAGCACCAAAGCTGGTTTTGTTCTGAGCATTTCTGAACCCTGGAAATGCTGAGCTTCTCTTCTTTTTTTTTGAGATAGAGTCTCACTCTGTTGCCCTGGGTAGAATGCAGTGGTGTTTTCGTAGCTCACTGCAACCTCATACTCCAGGCTCAATCCTCCTGCCTCAGCCTTCTGAGTAGCTGCTACTATAAGTAGGCACCACAATGCCAGCTAATTCTTCACCTTTTAGTAAAGATGGAGTCTCACTCTGCCCAGGCTGTTCTCGAACTCCTGAGCTCAAGCAATCCTCCTGCCTCAGCCTCCCAGAGTGCTAGGATTACAGGTGCGAGCCACCATGCCTGGCCTGAGCTTCTCTTTTGATGGCTGCATGGACTATAGGGGACAAGACAACACCTAGGCTCTGTCTGTGTTGCATTCCCAGTAGAGGAACATGCACAGAGCTGGGATTCCAAAGGCTAAAGACTCAGTATAAAGGGAAACAAGAAATGAACTTTGTTATGCAGAAGGGGACAGAAAGGAAGTTTTCCTTACTTGACAGTGGTGCTGAGTGGAGTGAGGAGAATCCTGCCTGAGAATTTGTAACTACACACTCGTTCACACAATTCAAGTGAAGAATTTAATTTTAAAGTTGACCTTAAAAGTAAAGAAGACAAATGGCCAACAAACATATGAAAAAATGTTCAACATCACTTTTCATCAGAGAAATCAAATTAAAACCACAATAAGATATCATCTTACACCAATCAGAATGGCTATTATTAAAAAGACAAAAGATAAAAGATGTCGGCAAAATGCAGAAAAAACGGAACTCATACACTGTTGGTGGGAATGTAAATTAGTGTGACCTCTATGGAAAATAGTATGGAGATTTCTCAAAGAACTAAAAATAGAACTACTATATGATCCAGCAATCCCAATACTGGGTATATACCCAAAGGAAAAGAAATCAATATATGAAAGAGATACCTGTACTTGTATGTTTATCATAGCACTATTCACAATAGATATGGGATCCACAAAAGATATGAAATCAACCTAAGTGTCCATCAACGGAGGATTGGATAAAGAAAATGTGGCATATATACATAATGGAATACCATTTAGCCATTTAAAAGAATGAAATCATGTCTTTTGCAGCAACACAGATGATACTGGAGGCCATTATCTTAAGTGAAACAACTCAGACACAGAAAGACAAATACTGCATGTTCTCACTCATAAGTGGGAGCTGAATAATATGCACATGGAAGCAGAGTGTGGAATGATGCACGATGGAGACATGGAGGGGTGGGAGGATGGGAAGGAGGAGGAGGATGAAAGGTTGCCTGGTGGGCACAGTGTGCATTGCTCCAGTGATGAATGTACTGAAGGCCCTGACTTCACCACAGTGCAATATATCAACATAGCAAAAATTGTAATTGTACCCTATGAATACATACACATTTTTAAAATGGCAATAAATAAATAAATAAATAGTCCTTAACTGATAGTGTTTGCAAGTCATCGACAGAAACAAACCCAAATCCTTTTTGAAGAAAATCAGCTCTAAATCAAGCCTCAAAGGATTACCCCAAAGTTATAAGGAAAATCTGCAGCTCACAGTTAAAAGTCACAAAGTACATACAGATACCAACAGGGCCTTCACTTCCGGCCAAGATGGAATAGCAGAGACCAGGCTTATCCTCCCACCCAAAACAACTGAAAAATAGAAAAAAAATACATGAAACAACAGTTTTTCAGACTTTGGACATTAGGCAACAACAGATAGTGATCTCTGAGAGATGGGAAACAATGCAAATAAGCCCTACAATTGCTCTAGTCTCCTGCCTGGAAAGAATTTCTAGCCCCTGTGCAGGGAAGGCTGAGAGAAGCGGTAGGCCTGAGTTGAGGAGATGGAGCCGGAAGTCTGTGGAGACCAAGGTGACTAGACATCACAGGGCAGAGTACTGGAGAGGGGACTGCACAGAAAGAGGACTCTAAGGACTTGCAGAAAGTCCCCATCATGTTTTCAGCTAACTACTGATCAGTATATGCATATGAAGAACCTACCTGAAGCTGAGGAAAGAACCACCTGAAAGGATTACAGGATACAATCCCCAAGGCTCACACAAGACTGGTAGTTGTTCCTGCTTCCACCAGCTGGAGTCAAAAAAACCTCCTGATCACAAAATGAAATACTTCTCAGTAATAAAAAAAAATGTACACACACAACATGAATGGATCTCAAAATAATTATACTAAGTAAAAGAAGCCAGACTAAAAAGAGTACATACTGTATGATTTCATTTACATAAATTTCTGGAAAATGCAAGCTAATCTATGCTGAGAAAAACAATGGTTCTTGGGGATAGGGCTGTGAGGATGGACAGAGAAGTTCTTGAGGGAGGATCCACAAAGGCCAGGAGAAAATTTGGAGTAGTGGGTATGTCCATTATCTTGATTGTGGTGATGGTTCATAGATGTAAACATATGTCAAAATTTATCAAACTGTGCATCTTAAATATGTGCAGCTTATTGTATGTCAATTATACCTCAATAGTGCTATTAAAAATTTTAAAAAATACATAAGAAGGCACCACAAGTAAGAATCTCAAAATGACAGCTAAAAGTCTTACTGTAGAAAGGAACTTCCTTAACTTTATAAAGGCAACTACAAAAACCTGCAGCAAATATGTTTTGTGATGAAATATTGAAAGTATTCCCTTTAGGATCAAGAGGAAAACAGGGAGTTCAGCTAGATGTACTGGATATCCAGGCCAGTACAGTAAGATAAAAAAAAAAGAAGAAGAAAGAAAAAAAGACTTGAAAGCAAGAACACAAGATCATTGTTGATGCCAAATAATTCTTAAAAAGTCTACAGATAAATCATTTTGCCTAATGAGAGAGTTAGCAAAGTGGCTGGATATGGCATTAATACAGAAAAGTCAGATGCATTTCTGTTCACCAGTAGCAGTCAGTTGTCTTTTTACAATGGCAACATGAAGTATAAAGTTCTGAGGAACACAAGCCCCTTTGCAGAGAAAATTATTAAACATTACTGAACATCACTAAAGACAATCTAAATGAGGGGAGGGATATACCATAATTTTGACTAGAAAAACTCAGTGTTGTAAGATGTCAAATATCTCTAGGTTTATTTATAAATTCAATGTGACTCCAATAAGAATCCAAATGGATTTGTAAGAAAATTGAAAAGGTGATTCTAACATGTATATGAAAAGGAAAAAGGTCAATAATAGACCGAAAGCTTGTGAAGAAGAATGAGTGTGGGCAGGCTTTTTTTAAAACCAAGATTAAAGACTCATTATAAAGCTATAATGATGGGGACATTCTATTTACCCAGAGGTAGGCAAATAAATCCATGGTTCAAAATAGACAACCTAGAAACAAACCCACTCATGAATGCGAGCTTGATTCATGATGAAGTCATTGCAGATCACTCCACAAAAGATCAAACTAATCAATAAATGATGCTGAGACGATCTATGTATATTAATAAAATAAAGTTGGATCCCAACCTCATACCATGCATAAAAATCATTTTTTGGTAGATGAAAGACTTAATTGAGAAAGCATAAACACAGAACTTTTAAAAGACTATGTAGTAGAATGTAAACTCTTGATTCAGAAGGAATTTTTAAGACATTAAACAAACAAAAAAATGCAAATTATAGAGGAAAAGATTGCTAAATTCAACCATGTTATATAACTGCAGTTCGTCAAGAAACAAAGTAAAATCAGAAGACAAGCCATGAAGTGGGAGATGATATTTGCAATTCATCATCAGCATGCGGGAAATATTAAGGACTTTTATGGATATATATGATGTATATATCCTAATAGGAAAAGGGCCAAAAATATATAAAGAGGCATTTCATGGAAGAAGAAACACAAATGGCCCGTAACATAGGAAGATATGTTCTATCTCATTAGTAACCATGGAAATGCAAAATTAAAACCACAATGAAATACCATGTAATACTAACAAATTGGAAAACAAAAATAAGAAATGTATTTGTCACCAAGTTGGCAAAGCCATGGAGCAATTTAACTTACATTTTCTGTTAGTGGGAGTATACTTAAGAGTGTGGAACTTAGTTCCACTTAGTGTGGAAGTGGAACACAGTTTATCATTACCTAGGAAAGTTACAACATGTGCATGCTTCACAGCCCAGCAATATCACACGTCCTAAAGCAGTTTTGAATTTTTCTTTCTTTTTTTTTTTTGAGACAGAGTCTCACTCTGTTGCCTGGGCTAGAGTGAGTGCCATGGTGTCAGCCTAGCTCATAGCAACCTCAAACTCCTGGGCTCAAGCAATCCTCCTGCCTCAGCCTCCAGAGTAGCTGAGACTACAGGCATGTGCCACCATGCCCAGCTAATTTTTTTATATATATGTTTTTAGTTGGCCAATTAATTTCTTTCTATTTATAGTAGAGACGGGGTCTCACTCTTGCTCAGGCTGGTTTCGAACTCCTGACCTTGAGCAATCCACCCACCTCGGCCTCCCAGAGTGCTAGGTTGAATTTTTCTTGATGGGGGTTAGGTGACTGGTGGGTGAACCAGCATTTTTAAAAAATGAACAAGAATAGGATATGATAGAGTTAAACAGAACAAAATAGAAATAGAAAATATCAGAATGCGTTGTTGAAGTAAATTTATAAGTATTGTTTTATTAATCTTTTGGATTGCTAATAGTAAGGTTTTGTATTGTTCTGTTAACTTTGGGGGCTGGGTTGTAAAATATATTTCTTATTGTGAGTTATGATCAAAAATTTTTGAAAGCCACCTCCCTAGAGAAATCCTCATAGGCACCAGGACACAATTACAAAAATATCCACGATAGTATTGTTTATAACAAAAGGCTGAAAACAGCTCAAATGTCTAACAACAGTAACATGATAAAAACAGTTGTGAATTAGTCATGTAATAGAATATTCTACAGAAATAAAAATGAAGGAAGCTTGTGGATTAGTCATGAAATGAAATACTGCACAGAAGTGAAAATAAAGAAACTACCAGTATATGCACCAAAGTGGGTAAACCTCCAAAGCATAATATTGAGAAAAAGAAATGAGTCACAGAATATAATCAGTACGAGTTTCAATTTATACAAAATCTAAAACTTAGCAAAAACTAAAGGACGTGTCACTAAAGTTTACATACACAGGTAGTAAAACTGTAAATGGCCAGAGTTTACTCTTGAGTGGGAGGGAGAGAGATACAATGAAGAGGTGCACAAAGCATGTTTGAAGGTACCACTAGTGTTCTATTAACCTAGGTGATGGGCATACATGTGCTTGTATTTTTATTATTATTTACTTTGAACTGGTATGTTTGCATACTTTTCCGTGCATGATGTATTTCACAATTCAAAATAGTTCAAATAAATACAAGCAAGAGAGAAGTTAATTGGGGGAGTGAGATCCTTGAGACAATCCATTAGTATGGGCTTCAGAACACAAGTAAAAGGACATTTCTTGAGCAGAAAGAAGGGCAACTCCTCTTCTGAGAACAGAGCAGGGAGATGCAAGGATGGGAGCGGATGAAGGTGTGCTGTCAGGTGAGCATATGGAGTGGGAAGATGCGACGAGAAGCAAGTTGAGGGAATTCAAGTCTAATGGACTTTTTTTTTCAAGCAAGTAAGGTGGTCTGCTGAGAATGAAGGGTAGGAGGCATAAGGAGGGTAGTGGAAGCAGAAAAGAGTATTTCACAAAGTGGAGCTGGCATGCCACTGACGACACTCGGAAGTGATTTTTGTGGCTATGTAGGCAAAGTTGTTTTTAAAAATTTAACATTTATGAGTTTATCTTAATGCAATGATTTTTTTCATTTTAATTGTTTTATGTTTAATGTGTAAAGTATAGCATATCAAACCTAATATTTCATGGATATTACAGTACTTATATAGAGCAAAAGTAATATTTAAAATTGAGTTAAAGAAAGCTAGTCAGTAAATATTAACCCAGGCTCTCCTTTGATATGGCAAAAATCCTGAAGGTGGAATTCAGAAATACCTAAAATTTGGAAAACTTTGATTTAAATATATATCCAACAGGACAATTGGGAAAAAAGGAACACTATGAGTGAAAGGTCTAGTGAGTGGTGCTTAGACCCCAACTGGACCTGAAATCATAGTTTCATAGTGGCTCAGACCTTAATTCTACATTAAGAAGCCTCTGTGCCTTCATGGTGATGTTGCTGGTAACTGCTGAAAAATTTGGATTTGCCACAATCAAGATAAGCGAAATAAACTGGACAGTGAAAGGCATAGTCCATTCTCAAATTCAGCAACTGCTGCCCCTCTTGTTGGACTTACTGCAATATGGGGGAGGTGGGGACAAAAACATATACAACCACAATAGTATCACAGCACAAGCATAAAGGTGTGAACTCTTCCATGGAAACAGGTGGTAGTTGCCAACCGGAGGAGCTGGAGAAGACATTTTTGAGGTGACTTTTCACTAGGTGGGCAGGCTCTGTGAGAAGCTGCGGAAAGTTATGTGATAGAAGCTCAGAGGCATAGAAAGGCATGATGAGTAGTAGGTGCATAAGATGATCCAAAAAATCCTTCCTGGCCAGGCGTGGTGGCTCACACCTGTAATCCTAGCACTCTGGGAGGCCAAGGTGGGAGGATCGCTTGAGCTCAGGAGTTCAGAGACCAGCCTGAGCAAGAGTGAGACCCCTGTCTCTACTAAAAATAGAAAAAATTAGCTGGGCATGGTGGCATGCACCCTGTAGTCCCAGCTACTCGAAGGCTGAGGCAGGAGGATCGCTTGAGCTCAGGAGTTTGAGGTTGCTGTGAGCTAGGCTGATGACATGACACTCTAGCCCGGGCAACAGAGTGACAGTCTGTCTCAAAAAAAAAAAAAAAAAAATACTTTTTAACTCAGATGAACCCTTAGCCGTCTGCCTTGATGCTGAAATGTTCTTCTAGTCATTAGAGTCTTGCATTTTTATTCAAATTTTAAAACATCCCCTTTTGACTATGATATCACTTCTGGGAGGTCTAAGGCAGGAAGCTGTTATTGTTGCTTCGGTTTGTTTGTCCCCAATCTGGACTGCAAGAGTGGGTCACAGGATAGGAAACAGAACTTTTCACAAGAGTGGCCAAGTGTCCAGAACCTAAGGTTGCCTGTGTGGATGGTTCTAGGGGAATGTCCCAGGTAACCAGAGGCTGCCGATTAATTAAGTGGAAGGGAAATGAGCGTGTTCCCAGAGGGGCTGACTCAGTGAGGACCATTCACATATTCATTCATTAAATATTTGTTGAGTGTGCACTAGTGCCAGGGCCTGTGGTGGGTGTTGGGAATTCGATGAAGCAATATAGAGAGACATGGCCCCTACCCTCATGGAACTTACCTGGAAGAGACTCATTAGTAAACTGTCACTGTTCATTCAGGCTTTTCCAAAGCCACTGGAAGTACCAGAATGAAAAGAGCTAAGAATTTAGAGGCAGTACTGGATTTTGTTCACCGAAAAAGGCCCTTCCTGTATTCACTATGTTGCTTCTTTAGGCTCTTCACAGAGCCAGCCAGTGAGTCTGTGGTATGCTCTTATATTTGAAAAAATGCTTCCAAATTGCTACTTTCCTCGAAACATCTCAATTTGCCACTAATCCTAGGCATGCCTGTGGGAATGCTAGTATGTCTTAATGGCAATATCCACTGACTTTTTCTTAAATCTTAACAACTATATACTAATTTGTTCATTTTTTTTTAAGATACTCTTGAGTCCTGGGCTGAAAAGATAACTGGATAGACATGGGAAACATCATAATTAAGGGAAAGAATAAAGACCTACAAAGTTCATCTTCTTTGGGTTCTTGATATCTCAAGATTATATCCAGTGGATGTCGGTGGGTTCTTAACTTGGGGTCTTTGGAGTCCTGGAGGGTCAGTAGATTCTCTTCAGTGTGGTCCATGGCTTTCCTGATATGGTATGGAAATATTTGTAAATTATGGGCTCATAACTGTCATCTGATTTTTAACGAGACTCCTCAAAAGTCAAAAATAACTTCTAAAAATTTCATGGAAGTGCTTCTGTGAAGGTGAAAAGGATAGTAGCGTCTATGAGAATTAACAGATGACTCCTGTGGTGTATTTGTCCCCTCCAAGTCTCATGTTGAAATTTAATCCCCAATGTGGTAGTATTGAGAGGCAGGGCCTTTAAGAGGTGATAGAGTCATGAGGGCTCTGCCTTCAGGAATGGATTAATCCACTCATGGACTAATGGATTAATGGCTTAATGGATAAATAGGTTATCATGGGAATGGGACTGGTGCCTTTATAAGAAGAGGAAGAGAGACCCCGAGCTAGCATGCTCAGCCCCCTTGCCATGTGATGTCCTGCACCACCTTGGGATGCTGCAGAGGGTCTCCACCAGCAAGAAGGCGCTCACCAGATGTGGCCCCTCAACCTTGGGCTTCTTAGCTTCCATAGCTATAAGACATAAATTCTTTTTATTTATAAATTAACCAGTTTCAGGTATTCTGTTACAAGCCACAGAAAACAGACTAAGACAATGACTTCACATAATTGTCACAGAATGGGGGGCAATGCAGCAGAACCACACAGGCCTTGGAGTCAGCAGACCTGGCCTCTAGCTCCCGGCCATGTGACCTTGCACAAGTCTTGCTCCCATTTCAGCCTCAGTTTACTTATCTTTTAAATGGGGGAACCATATGTCATGCAGTTTTATGTTCAATGATCAGATGTATGTGAAATGCTATAGAAACTTCAAGGTGTTATCTGAAAGCCAGAGGCTTTAGAACATGTTTCCTAACCATACCTGTAGTTGGTGTATGTTCTTGGTCACTAGAGGGAGCCTTAGGATTCAGGGGAAGGATAAGCCAATGATGTTTATTCTTGAAAGCCCGAGGCCTCTAGAAGAAATTCCTTCTCTAAAAAACTTTTGCATTTTATAAATATACACTTAGGTTTTTTTTTTTTAATACAGATAAGAGGTCTATAAAAGCAAATAGGACCACAGTTCCTTGTGACAGATTTTTCCACCCATGAACCCACAGAATTCTTTCTCCTTTCTCTATGTTAAATTTAGTTTGTGGAAAATCCTAGTGTTTATGTAGAATTGATTTAAAAGCAAGAAAAAAAATATAATAGAAAATGCAACTTTCCAGAAGACCATAGGAAAAAAGTATTTTCTATTAGCAAAAACAATTCATTGTCATTTCTGTGGCACATGGCAATGTGGTTTGAGGATTTTTGTACCAAGACAGGATGGGGAAGTACATTGTCTAACTTTTTGGCTTTGAATTTCCTACTGGCATCCTCTGACATTCTTGTGGGTTTTTGTTTGTTTGTTTGTTTTTTGTAAAGATGGAGTCTTGCTATGTTGCTAAGTCAGTCTCGAGCTCCTGGCCTCAAGTGATCCTCCCACCTTGGCCTCCCAAAGCTCTGGGATTACAGGTGTGAGCCACCACATTTTGCCTGAAGTTCTTAATTGGTATGCCTTTCTCATGCCAAGGCTGGTGTAAGAGGAATCATACTCATTTAACACATTAACTGCCATGTGAGTTGTATTTAACCCATGCTAATTTTGAGCCCGGGGTCCTTGTGAGGCATATGTAACTCACATGTCTCTTCACTTTTGAGCTGTGAGAACTATTCTGCAAGTTGCATATAACTCATGCACAGAAAACAATAAAAAATAACAATTTTTTCATTAAATTAGAAAGGATTGTTTTCAAAGTTTTTATTCCATCTTTGTAATAAAAAACAGCGTGGCCCCAAGGAAAATTTTTTTTTCTAATGTGGCAATCAATGTGTTAAAAGAGCTTGACTGTTATCCCAGAGGACCCCAGTATGGTCTGAAGTAGAAGGGATGAAAGAGTGAAAGATACTGGACTTGTATGTCAGAATTAGAATTTCACTGACTCAGTCTGTGTTTTGGGGACCTCGGGGCCTTGGTTTTCTAATTTCTAAACCCCATCCCACATACCCCACACACATACACCCAGGGTCTGATGGTTTTCTTCATCAAGTGTGGAATATTAGGTGACCAGATTCGGGTCCCAGATCACAAAAGGCAAAGTTTTGCAGGAGCGCTGAGATTTATCCTATTTTCAACCCAAATTTATTTGGAGAAGGCGGAGTCTTGATATTTCTCCATATAGCCCTTATAGTTCTTCCTTATCGCCCTTCAGGTTGTGCTCTCATCCTGCAACGAAACACGTGCCTGTAGAAAACAGTGACCACCATTTCTTCACATGCATTTGCGGGAAGCAATGTAAAGACTGCATTGCTAATATCCATTAGCAAAGCTGGCCAAAGAAATTGTCAAGCACTGATCTGCAAGTTTTCTTGATTAAACTCTCAACAGACCCTGCCCTCTTCAGCTTAACCTTTTAAAAACAGGTACATATCTGTGTCTTATTTAAAGAAGTCTTGACCGCCCCTCCTGAAAAGCTGTTATTTAAATCCATGGTGTTTCCTGCTGTCAACGGACTTTTTTTTTTTTATTTCAAGAAAATACGAAAGTAGGAACATTTTGGTTACATTTTATATCTCTGCCTCTCCCTAGCAAGGGTTAGAGGTATGCCCTTCCCCTCCACAATGCTCACCACATCCCTCAGATGTGGGTCTATCCCGCCCCACCCCATGGCCTTTTTGAATTGAGGAAGCATTCTAGGAAATATTTTATTTTTGTTTTGTATATTTCTCATACATGAGTGCTCACAAAGCTCCCCTCCACTTCCACATTTGAGCTTGAGCTCGCAGCACAGCTCTTGGTGTCTCCAGAGTCACCTCGGCAGCAAGGGATAGCTCTGCTGACAGAAAGGCAGGAAGGTTATAAAGGATGAAGCCCTGTTAGGCTTGTTCATCGCAGGTTACAAGAAACAGCTGCCTTTCCTTGTTGAGGCACTTGTTTAAGGCTTTCCTCTTTGTCTCCCCTGAAGTCTGAGAACTCCCCAAGACGAATCTGCTGACTTGGGTCAGAACAAGCTGGAGAGGCTCTGCCAGCCCATTTTAAGCATGGCTGTGCCAGGTCAGCAATAGGAAAATTTCTAGAACAATGCAAACAGCTTGATCAACGATTCCATTAATGATTACAATCTGAGTAATTTTCTCCTCTTTTTGTTTTCCAGAGGCTGCTGTTTCTTCTTAAAGCTTTCAGGCGGTGGAAGGTTAGAAAGAGAACAACAGAATCACTGTTGGCTAGTTTAGGACTTCTCAAATTTTAATGTACATAAGAATCACTGGAGGTCTTGTGAAAATGCAGATTCTGATTCAGCATGTCCGGGAGTCAGGTCAGGCGGGTGGAGGGACTGAGATTCTGCATCACTAGGGCACTCCCAGGTGATGTAAGTGTGGCTGGTCTTTTTGACCACACTGAGTAGCAAGGCCTAAGTATTCCTTTGTCTCTATTTCCTGTTTCAAGCGGATGCATGATGTTAGTAGGATAGGGAATAGGTTTTCTAATCTAATCCCCCGTTACTGTCGGAAATGAAGAATGAATAAGTAATGATTTCAAAGCCCACGGAGAATCATGAGGTCACAGATTCTGTCTTTTGCATTAACGCTTAATTGGTAAGCCATGATTTTGAATTTTAAGTTATTGCAAGTCAAAATATTGAGAATAGATTTGTAGCACACATACATACAGAGAACAGGATTCAAGCAGATCTGGTTTTTCTCATGAGATTGCCAAGTAGCTGTTTATTATCAGGTTATTTTTCATTGGCAGGCATCATGCTCTGTACACATTTAAGCAGGAACATGGTGGGGACTGCATGAAAGTGTGTCTACCAGTTCCTCTGGCTCTAAATCATCTGTGTTCTTCACCTTTCTGCTCGCTACAGGAACCAGTCCAAGTGTTGCTTATGCAAAGGGATGGCAAAAGGATGAATCTTCAGGTATGAAGAAATTTCAGGTTTTTCTTGAATATTCCCGGGAATCTGAGAATATGATCAAACTGTTTGCATTGTTCTAGAAATTTTCCTATTGCTGACCTGGCACAGCCATGTTTAAAATGGGCTGGCAGAGCCTCCAGCTTGTTCTGACTCAAGCCAGCTGATTTGTCTTGGGGAATTATTAGTCTTTCGCATTTGGGTATTGCTAGATACTGAATTTTTAGACCATTAATTTGGCTCACTTTAAGTTGCTTTGGGTCTGCTATTATTTCCACAATTTTTGTTTTCTTGGTTAAACTGGAAGCTCACTGTAGTTGGAAGTCACGCCTCCTATTTTACAGGACTGGGAGAGTAGAAGTGAACTTTAAACTCATTGAGTCCCATTTCCTCTTTAATATGTGAATTTCTATAAGCCAGCCTCAGCTTGAAACACATTTGGTGATGGGGACCTTACTACTTTATAGTCTATCCTTTGAACAGCTCTGAGTATTAGAAAGCCTTTCCTAATATTGAATCTAGAGTTGTCTACTGTGGCTTTTGCCCACTGGCCCAGTTTGATTCACTGCGGGTAAATTCCTTTGTCTCGAATAGAATATGGACACTTAATGCATAGTGTTGGGTAACTGACTTGTTCAGGCCCAGGACCTGGGTTTTTCTGTGCCTTTGGCAATTCCTCGTGTAGCAGAGCAGCCTCCAAATCCTCTGAGTTGAGGAATACACCTAGAGCAAGCAAGGTCCAGAGCTGCACTGCCAGAAACTGTATGAGTCTGGGCGAAGTAGGACAGTCACTGCTCGTAAAGACTTTACCCTGCTTGATTACAGGGGCTTACGATGTCTTGCATTTCTTTTTTACATCCAGCCTGACTTAAGCCTTCAGTGAAATGCAGGAGGAGGATTCATGATTACTCATGACTTTTCACACAACCAGATCACTCAATAGGAATCTTACAAATGGCTCCAATTTCCAAAATATTATTTTTTCTTTAGCTCTTACCTAATGCAAAATTGTAAAACTGGCAAAGGTGGGACTTAGTCCTCCTTTCCTATCCCCCTTTCAGAACCTTTCTACCCTTCCTCATTTAGGCTCCATGGGTGATCTCATCTCCAATATTTCTGCTTCCAGTATCATTCTATGCCGTGGACCACACATTCCCTCTTCTCTTACCAAAACTTGCCTGTTTCCTCTGTCTGATTCTCTCAGCAACTGGCTTTATCCAATGTGACCTTGGCTGCTAATGGGTTTTGCCTCCTTAACAAATCCTTCTTAATGTGTAAGATAGCTCTTGCTTTATCTTTCCTACCTCAGCATCATAATTCCTTAATCCAGTCAAACATGTTTCCGGATGGCCCTTAGGTAATGGCTTTATGGTGGGGAGGGATAGGTGTCATGATAAGATCATAGATGAGAAACTGTTTTGGTCTGTGGGTCTCTGGTACAACGTCACATTATGCATCTCTCTCATTATATAGTACCAGTCTCCATAAACAACAACAATAATAGCTCTTATTAATGTGATTATTAATTATAGCAACTGGCTGTGTTCCAAGTGCTATGCCTAGGGCTTAACAGATCTCTCATTTAATGTTCATAACAACCCTGTGATGTAGGAAGAATTATTCTCATTTTACAGATGAGCAAACTGAAGTTCAGAGAGCTTAGGTCATGTGCTTGGCATCACCCAGCTACTATGTTGCAGAGACAGGGTTTAAACCTAGATGTGTCTTACTGAAGCCCATGTGGCCTTCTTTTCTCTGATCACCCAAAGAGCAGAAACCTAAGATCAGAGAGATTCCAAAGATAAGCCCTGCTGTGTCCACCTTGAACATAACCTTCCTACTTCATCTAAATGTAAACAAAAAAACCTACCACTTTGCTCTTCCTTATCTTCTTAGCTCTCACCTCTCCCACTTTTCTATGCTGAGAAAAGCTGCTTCTGGCTTCTGCATACACAAGAATAACAAGTATTTGTTATTTAATTATAAGGATTTATTATGGAATGGGAGGAGGGATACTAATAAATCCCATCTGGGGCCAATTATAAAGAACTGTGTTCCTGAGTATATGCGGTTTTTCTTTTTTCTGGAGGGGAACAGTTCCAGCAACCCTTTGGCTCAGGAAGCATGGCAAGGTTTCATGGGAGCTGGGTGACTGAAACATCCCTGTGCTACTTCTGGGAAAGCAAGATGGGTTATCACCTTTAATGAATGAGAAATAAAGTTTCCCTACATGCTCAGCCTTGGGCAGGTGGATTTGTACCTATGCCTAGATTAGCCACATTTTCTTAAGGGCATCTCTATGAACATTTTTTTTTTGCCGGGGGACAGAGGAAATAAAAAGTTGCCAAAATGCTGCTTTCAGGATAAATGCATCGGTTTGCAAAAATTCATAGGGTTTCCCAGAGTGGCCACCCACAGAGGAAGCAACATCTGGTGGCCATGCTGTCACAACAGGGGAGAGCAATGCTTGGGCACAAGGCAGAACAGAACGTTCCTTATAGCTGGATGGAAGACACATGGTTAGACTGGAGCCATGAAGCAACAGACCTCCCCAGGCCCAGGAGAATGCTGAGCTGAGTAGGGTCATAGGACCTAAGGTGCATTCATACTTGTCCTGTGACACCTTAGCAACTCTGAAATAGACTTACACATTAACCAGAAAAATATGGATCTCCAGAGAGATTCTTACATGTTTATACAACACAAGTATTAATAGAATACTTAGAATTAATAGAATAAATTCATATTTTTTAAAACTAAAAAAAAAATTCCTTCTTGAAAATGTATTTAGCTAAGTCCCTGTTCTCCATAAAAGACAATTTCCATTCATTCATTCACTCACTCATTTATTCATCCATCAAATGTTTACCTAGTATGTCCCATGTGCCAGGATCTGTGCTGTGTGCTTGAGATACCAAGAGGAACAGGACGCTGTCTGCCCTCAGGAAGTTCACAGACAAGAAGAAGAAACTCACAAAACTAAATAACCGTAGTTCAGGAACCCTAAGGAGGGACACCTAACCAGCCTGCAGACACCCATGAAAGCCTCCTGGGGGAGGTGTGGTCGGAACTGGCTGTTGAAGCACAGTGAGGAGTTATCCTATAGACATCTGTGTTTGCATAATATTCCTCTATTAAGTAATGAGAAATGAAACAACTAAGAAGATACTGTGCAAGGTGAGCATTGGGTGGGTAGCAAATAAAGAATAAGAATTTAAACATTCAAACATTTAAACATTCAAATTTAAACATTCAAATTGCACAAGAGAAAGAGCAGGACAGCGCAGGCTGTGGCTTTGGGTGGCTAAGGTTGGGATCACTACCACTTCCTGCATGTGTGAACCTGAGTCAATCGCTTCTCATTTCTAAGATGCACTGCCTCACAGTGTTTTCAGGCTTCAATGAGAGAACATGTGCAAAGAACTTTGCTCAGGGCCTGGCTTATTTAAATGTTAATAAATAAATGTCAACTCTTATCATTAATGCTGTTATTATCATCAGTGGTGTTCTTTCATGATTATCCTTCTACGCTCCCTGAATCTTTTCTCCCTGGTTTTTGCTTCCACAGAAAAATAGAGGAATGAGGGAAAAAAAATAAAACTAAGAGATTATTTTTAAAAAATTAGGGTGAGGAGGGGGTGGGTAATAAAAAAAATTAGGGTGAGATGGTGATCTCAGAGTTGGTGGTCTAAAGAGAATATCTTCCGAAGAACAGGAACGTAATGCTCTTTTCTCCATCCTATCTCTAATCCTGCTTTCAGCCCGCTGATCTCTTCGCTCAGAAAGGCAAAAGCATTAGTAACACATAGTTATAAAATATAATTAAGACAACTTCTAAGTCTGCTGGGACCAGATAATCTAAAATCCTCCTACTGTAAAACTACTTTTTAAAAGTGCTAATAAAATAAGTAAAATCCCAAGGGTGGGAAAAGAAAGAAGAAGAGGGCCGTGAAGACCAAAGGAGAAAGAGTGTGAGCTGAGCTGATGCTATGGCTACAAGTGACAATGGGAGATTAGGCTATGGGCCTGCCAGAAGTGAAAAGTTGGAACTTAGGCCCCTTCACACAGAGGAGTTATACTTTCACTAAAGGGTGACTAGGAAAAATCTACCATCAGTAAAGGAAAGTGACAAAAGAGTGGTCTACCTCACAAGGGTTGAGAACTGGAATTTAAGCCACATGATGGTCTGGGAACCACATGCTACACCACCTCAGCTGAGAAATTAATATTAAAGGGGACCTTAGGCCACTGATAGTCCAGACAGTGATAACTTTGGAGCACCTTACAGAAGTAGCCACTCTGACAAATAGATTTTAGGACAAAATGCAATATCAGGGATAAAGGTTATTTTATTAGTCTAAAATAAGCAATTCACCACTTGCATATACTTAATAACACGGCCTCATATATTTAAAGCAGCAATAAATTGAATTAAGAGAAATAAAAAAATCTATACATAATGGGATTAAAAAATCTCTTAGCAATTGATAGATTCAAAAATCAAAAATTAATAAGGATATTGAAGGTTTGAGCAATGCAATTAACTACCTGAATCTAGTCTACACATACAGAATTCAACAACTGATCACTTGCTAGGCCATAAAGGAAATCTCATCAAATACCAAAGACTCAGTAACATATAGGACATATTATTTGACCACACTCCAATACAATATAAACTTGAAAAAGATACTTGAAATTACTCCATACATTTGAAAATTAAGAAGAGAGAAGGAAATATACTTCTAAAAATTATTTGGTAAATGCAACAGTCAGGTTTGTATAAATTATGCTGTAATAATACACAGAGTTAAAATATCTCAATATTTTAAAACAATGAAGGCTTATTTCCTATTCATGGTACATTTCCAATGTAAATCAGCTAGGAGCTCCCTTCCGCATTTTCCTCACACTGGAACCCACGCTAATGGAGACTTCACCACCTGGCATATTACCGATTACAGTGATGGAGAAGGGTGTGTGGCTCAAAATTTTCTGCCCCAAAATAACACACATCTCTTCCACTCAATTCTGTTGGCCAAAGTACATCCATTGCCATAGCTGACTTCAAGAGTTATGGGGACTTGACCAGAAAGAGGAGAACTGGACATGTCAGTGATCAGCACTCAGCACTAATGTTTACCACAAAGAGGAAATGATCATGAAAATGAGGAAACATTTACATTTAAAAAGAATAATGAAAATGTAACATATTAAAACTTGTGGGGTGTAGCTAAAGCAGTACTTAGAGTATAATTTACAGCCTTAGATGATTATACAAGGAAAAAAAAAGACTGACAATTAAGAAGCTAACAATCTAATTTAAGAAAATGAAATATCCCAGAAATAGTGGGAAAAAAATAATAAAGATAAGAGATGCATTAATGAAACAGTCATAGAAAATGAGACACAATATAAAGGATCAGATGAAACAAAACAAAACAAAGCTGTTGTCTTGGGTTCCTCGGAAGCCGATTCTGAGATGAAGATGAATGTGTACTTGGCTCATGAAGGAAATGCTCCCTAGAGGAGCAGGTAAGGGGGTAGTGAAAGCTAGTCAGGGGAAAGAAACTAAGCTAGAGTGCCAGTTCAGGCCAGGTCTCGGGCAGAACAGCTTAAGCCTGATCCTACACTGGACTTCTGAAGTATGAAGTACACGTGGAGCTGTTCCACCTGGGGGTGTCTACTCCCACAGCTGTTGGTTATTGCATAAGGGCCAAGTGGAGTGGATGTGAATTCCTAGATGCTTTGGTGTTTCTGCAGAAGTGGGCAAAGTGGCTCCAGTAGCCCGAGGACAGTACTCTGAAGGAAAGTTTTAGGGGCTGGCTGTTGGAAGCAAAACCACTCTGAATCAGGAAGAGGAGTAAAAAGACTCTAGGGAATCTGCATGGAGCAAAGGCAGTATCCATTGTAATTGATTCTTTGAAAAAAAAAACAAAACAAAACCTAATAAAGTAGATAAACATTTAGCAAAACTTTTTGAAAAAAAGACTCAGCCTTCACAAACAATATTAGAAATGAAAAAAGAGTCATAAATACAGATGCCATACAGATGAAAAAGAGATAGTATTATGCCAATAAATTGAAAAGACAGAAATGATCAATGTTCTAGAAAAATATGATTTATCAAAATTACCTAAAAAAGAAATGGAAACAGGAGTACAACCTTAACCATTAAATAAATCAAATCAACTATTAAAAAGTTTACTCTCACCTCCAATAAGCCCAGGTGAGTTTGCCTGATCATTCAAGGAACAGATAATCTCTTGCTGGTGCCAATTGAACTGAAGAATAGAAAATAAAGAAATATTCCCCAGCTCAGACAAGGAGAGTATAAGAAGAACAGATTGCAAACCGACCTCACTCATACATATATATGCATAAAGAAGCAAAAGACTAGAAAGTTAACAAAGATATTAACATAAAGTTAGATTTATGATAGGAATGCAAAGATGGTTTGACATTAAAAAGATTAAAAGAAAAACTATGTGATTGTCCCAATAGCACTTGATAAAATTCAATACCTACTCATGATTAAAACTCTCAGCAAACCCTTAGCAAAACAGGAATAGAAGAATAAGAATTATTTTTCCTTTTTATTCCTTTTTTTTTATTTTAATAAAGAATCTTGCTCTGTCACCCAGGCTTGAATGCAGTGGTATGATCATAGCTCATGGCAGCCTCGAACTCCCAGGCTCAAGTGGTCCTCCCACCTCAGCCTCCTGAGTAGCTGGGATTATAGCGGTGCACCACCACACCCAGCTAATTTAAAACACTTTATTTATTTATTTATTTATTTTTTGTAGAGACGGAGTCTTACTATGTTGCCCAGGCTGGTCTCAAACTCCTGGCCTCAAGTGATCCTCCTGCCTTGGCCTCCCAAAGTGCTAGGATTATAGGCATAAGCCCTGATGCCTGGCCTCAGAAGGAATATTTATTAATGAAAGGTATCTACTAAGGACCTACAACAAACTTTTTTTAAAAAAAATAAATATGTATTCATAGATTTGGGGATATGAGTGCAGTTTTGTTACATGGATGTATTGGGTAGTGGTGAAGTCTGGACTTTTAGTGTAACCATCACCCGAATAGTGTACATTGTACTCAATAGGTAATTTCTCATCCCTCACCCCCTTCCCACTCTCCCACTTTTTGGAGTCTACAGTGTATCTTATTCCACTCTCTATGTCTGTGTGTACACATCAATTAGCTCCCACTTATAAGTGAGAACATGCAATATTAGACATCTATCTAATCTATCTAGACAACTCTCTGTTTCTGAGTTATTTCACTTCAGATAATGGCCTCCAGTTGCATCCATGTTGCTACAAAAGACCTGATTTTTTTTTTTTTTTGAGACAGGGTCTTGCTCTGTCTCCCTGGCTAGAGTATAGTGTCATCATCATAGCTCATTGTAACCTCAAACTCCTGAGCTTGAACGATTCTCCTGCCTCAGCCTCCCAAGTAGCTGAGACTACATGCAAGCACAACCACCACCCAGCTAATTTTTCTGTTTTTTGTAGAGATGGGGTCTTGCTCTTGCTCAGGTTGGTCTTGAACTGCTGGCCTCAAGTGATCTTCCTGCCTCGGCCTCCCAGAGTGCTAGGATTACAGGTATAAGCCACCATGCCCAGCCCCAAAGACATGATTTTATTCTTTTTTATTGCTGAGTAGTATTCTGTGGGATATATATATATATATATATCACATTTTCTTTATCCAATAATTCGTTGATGGGCACTTAAGTTGATTCTCTGATTTTGCTATTGTAAATAGGGCTGTGATGAACATTAGTGCAGGTGTTTTCTTTAACATAATGATTTCTTTTCCTCTGGGTAGCTACCCAGTAGTGGGATTACAGCAAATATTTTTAGGATGAAATGTTAAAATCTTCTTCTTTAAAATCAGGAACAAAACAAAGAATGTCAATAGGAAAAAGAAAATGTAAAATAATTTAAGAAGAAAAACCTATCATTATTTATAGGTGATATGACTATCTCCATAGAAAACCCAAGGAAATCTATAAGTTATTAGAACTAATAAAGTTCAGAAAGATTTCTGGATAAATGATTAATATACAAAACTCAAGCAATTTTTATAAAACAAATAGAAAATATGTTTTAAAAACATATATCAGTGTAAAAAACTAATGTACTTGGGGATATGTGTAAAATAATGTACAAGACCTTTGTAGCAAAATTTGTTAAATGACTGACAAAAGAAAGGTTAAAGAAATGGCGAGAGAAACCATGGGCATTGACATGAAGACTCAGTATCGACAGGATACCATTGCTCCCCCAAATTGCCTTGCAAATTACAGCAAAAATCTCCATAGGGTTTTTCTTGGAACTTAATAAGGTGATCCTAAAATTGATATGAAAGGGCAAAAGTTAATATCAAACAAGGAGAGAGACAAGATGGGTGGGGGAAGGTGTTAGAATTATCCTATCAAATATAAATTTATTATCAAGTTGTAATAATTAATACTGTGCATGTTATGACAGGAATAGACAGAACAGAGTTCAGAAGACAACCCACAGGGATATGTAAACATGACATCTGACAAATGTGATGTTACCAAGGTGGAAGTGGTGGTGGCAGCATTGAGAATAAGTGACACTGGGAAAATTGGTACTCCATTTGGAAAAAAATATATTAGAATGCTACCTCACATCTTAATCTGAAATAAATTCCAGATAAATGATAAACCTAAATATGAAATTTGAATACTTAAACCTTGTAGAAGAAGATACAGGAGAATATTTTTATTATTTGGGGGATTTTAAAAAAAATCTCAAGTAAAAGAAAGACTAGATGAAGAGATTGATAAATATGATTCAATTAAAATAAAAATAAAACTTCTGGGCAATAATAGCAAGCATTGTTTGTGAAGATTAAATGTATTAATACATGAGCAGTTAAGCTTTATTGTGTCTGAACACATAGTAAACACTATTAGATATATGCTATTATTTCATATGTAGGCTATTTTTCCCCACAATAATTACAATAAAGCTATTTTTATAATGTATTGTTTTCTCTTTTGGAGAGAAAAAGAATATCTTCTGGCTATGCATCAAATGATATAACTAAAGAAAGAGAATATTAGCAATGGAAAAACAACATGAAAATGAATATTTCATTCTTAGGCAAACTTGGCTATTATTTTAATGCAAGCATCTCTTCCATGGGAACCAGTCTTCATTTGCATAAACACTGTAGCCTGTGGTCTTTTCTTGGTAATGTCAACATGGAGCAAATTCTTCCTGGTGACTTGTTTTACGTGCCCTAAAATGCAGCTACTGGCGTCTCATAGGAATTTAACTGCTGGCAGCCCCCCAGCGGGTCTGAGGCTGCCATATTGCTGGGGACTGAACTGGTGTGGAAACCAGGAGACTTCTCTGTACTCCCTTTTGATCCTGGGTCGTGATTTTACTTTTTCTTCTGGGCCCTTCCATATTTTATCTCTTGCAGGCTACTGAAATAAATAAGAGAACTTGCATTTCTGCTTCTATATTAGACCACACCAAAATATTGGTGTGATCTGAACAGAAACATTTGTAGACACTCCGGAGGTCTTAGATATTCATCATTTGACAGATAAAAATCAGATGATTCTGGTCTATCCCAGATGATTCTGGTTTATCCCAGAGGTGAAGAGTGGCCATTTATTTTAAAAAGTCATTCCTCAAAACGATATTATTTCTGGCCCCTTGGCCGAGTCCCTACAGTTTTAAAAGGCGATCTCTCTAAACCCAAGCTCTTCCGCACTACAAATAAACTATTACCACGCACCCCTTAAGCAGCAGCAAGAGCTGTTTTTGCTTCAACCCATAGCACAGTTCAGAAGGTCAGATGTGACCACAGTATCTCCTGTTATTTCAGAGCTCACATGTGTTTGCCTTGGCTCCATTTCCCTGGCATTTGGTTTCCGTTATTTTTCCATGGGTTTGGCTTGCAGGAATCAAAGAAACATATTTTTTAAAATAAGCAAAGTTTATAAAGATGAATTATTCTGAACTGGTGGTGACTGGACACAGTTGGAGGGAATGCATGCCTCCCAGTTTATGTTCAGTAGCATGGCCCTGACCTTGATGTGACAAATGTGAGTAATGGTGAAGGCAGAGGGCTATCCTACTCGGCAAGACTGGCCAGCGCCTCCCTTCTCGCTTCCCAGCCAGACTCCAGCACAGCTCAGCTGTCTCTGTTCAGGGTAGCTACTGGGGCCAAAAGCCAAAAACCTAGGAGAGCTGAGGGCCTCCTGTGATGAAACGTTTTCCATTTCAGCCTTCGCTTACAGCTGATTGTTTTCAGCTGGAAGATGCTGTGATTGTCTCATGGCTCTGCCTTGTTTTGGTTCCTGCTGTTAACTCTTTGCAGAACGTGTCTGAGAATAGGCATTCACCCCACATAAAACATGATTGAGGGTACTACTGTGTGTTAAACCAACAGCAGAGACCTCAGGGCCAGAGTCATGAGTGTTTGTGTGATATGGTAGAAGAGGCGGTAGGCTGGGGTGGGGAGGAATGAAGTATGGTGGTTCCCAAGCTTGTCGGCATATTGGGATCACTAGGGGAGTTCTAGGAACTAGCAATACCTGTGTTCCACTTCAAGAGGTTGTGATTTGATTGGTCACCTGGACTTAGGAAGTTTCAGAACATTCCCAGGGGATTTGGGAACCACTGATGGTAGTGGTCAAGATCCCAGACTTTGAAGTTATACAGCCCTGGTTTGAATCAGTTCCAACACTTAATAGCTATGTGGCTTTGACTGAGTCACTAAACCTTTCTGTGCCTCCACTTTCTCGTCTTTATTATGGGGATGATCTTTCCTCCCTTATGTGGTTGTTATGGAGAATGAGTATAAACATGCCACATTTTTATCGCTAAAAATGCTCTATCAACAGACAGAGCTAGGTAGCAGTATCAGCTCTGCCACTTCCTAGACATACACTGGAGAGGCCGTACGGTAGAGTTGTTACTAGTTCTGGAGTCATATGGACCTGGGTCCGAATCCTGGGAATCCTGACCCCCTGTTTGACCTTGGGCAAATGTCTTTACTTCTAAACCTTCATTTCCCTTGTTGATAAAATAGAGATTTATTCTTACCGTATAGGGTTGATATGAAGATTAAATGATACAATGCACTTTGTGTTTAGATTGAACAATATAAAATTACCTTTTTGGGGGTAGGTTACAAATGGTAGAGTATCAGCAGTTTCATGTGTTCAATATTAAATCTTCAAAAATTCTATTAAGTAGTAACTGTTATTACCATTAATCAGTATAACCTTGAGGGCATTACTTTACTTGTGTCACAGGGTCTCAGTTTCCCTTTCCATAAAATGGACACATTAAGATTCTGCCTTCTTTATAGAGAATTGCTATAAGTTTTATATAAGATGAGGTTTGTGTAATCACTCTGAAGATTATAAAAATGAGAAAATTATAATTTTGAAAAGTTCTTAGAAACTGGGCATCTCATGGTAAATATTCTGGGAAAGTTAGAGGGCTATGAAACTTAGGAAGGAAACTGAGTCACATAGTGCTCTGCCTTTGAAATTCTGACAGGAAATCATTCTTTAAGCCTACTCTGAGTTTAGTACCACTTGGTGTCATGGAGAATAGAGGAGTGGAGCCTGTGGCTTCTGCCAAGGGCAAGCTCGTGTCATGTTGGAGAAGATGTGTTGCATTATCTGTGTAGAGAATCAAAACTAACACTTCTGTAATGCCTACCACATGCTGGACTCCGCTAAATTTCCCTACATACATTATCTCATTTCATCCTCAAAAAGTCCTATCATAATCTCCATTTTTCACAGGCGAAACTCAGGCACAGAGAAGTTAAATAATCTGTCCAGGCATAATAATAGAAGAAATTCAAGAAATAATGATTGTAAAAGGTGCTTGTGGCAAATATAATACATTCAAAATTATAACAAATTTTAACAAGTAACAGAATATTTTACCTAGAGCTCTTTTGTGCTTTTCTACTCCTTATTTTAATGTAGACTTCTTTACTAGTGTGTAAACATTCCTCATAGGAAATGTCCCATGGCTTACACTGAGGACTGATTACCCCAATTTTTTTATTCTTAACCTCATTTTCATCCCTGACACTTTGGGTGGCCTTGGATGAGCAAAATGACTTCCCCATGTCTACAGTTTCTCCACCTATAACATGGGTCTAATAATGCCTCCCTTGAAAGCATGTTGTGGAGGTGCTAATTATCATAAAGTCATTTTTGTTTGCTTCTGATGTAGACTAGAAACCCAAAGGGCCACCCAGACTTCAGGCCTGTGGTAAAATGTTGGCTTCTCTTGGACAGAAACAACAGTCTAACTTCCTGGTGGGCTTCCAAACCCTCTCGATGTCTGCTCTTTGCATAGGGTGGTGCTGGGTCTCTTTTTTCACATGCTGCATTACTTGAAGTGACTTACCATAAATACCCTGTGGTCAAGGAGTAAGTGATACCATGTATTATAAACCTACTTGGAAAACATTTTCAACTAATAGGAATCATTAAAGCAGTGACAATGTCACTCGATAGGCTCCTGGTCCAATAGGGAGAATGTTATTCCACGTAGGAAAATCTTACAAAGGATTGATTTTCTTTAAGGGCAGAGACAGTGGCTCCTGTGGATTCTAGAGCCTCACCTCTCCAGGTGTGGTCCATAGTTCAGCAGCATAGGTATCACCCGGGTGCTTGTCAGAAATGCAGAATCTCAGGCCCCATGCCGGTGTCCCTGAAGAAGACTCTGCAGTCCTACAACATCCACAGGTGTTTGGTGTAACCATTCAAGCTTGAAAAGCACCACTCTGCTTGGAACTAACTGTTATGAATAGGAAGTGGTGGAGCTGGGAGCCAGCTATCTGATGCCAAAACCCATAGTCTGTCTTTCTTGCTACTCTGCCTTTTCTGTAGGTGAATGCAGGTAGGGAGGTCTTCTGAGTTATTGCTGAAGTGCAATCTGACCTTCCTGTAAGAAGTCTGACCACAACTGCAGTGGGGTACACATTCCTTAGTTCAGGAAACTTCTGAATACAAGCAGCTTTTATCACAGTGAGTATAATTTTGTTACATTTTGATGTGCTGCCTTTTTTTTTTAAGCTCAAGATATTTTCTTACCTGAGAAAAAACAGAGAAAAAGAGAGAGAGAGAGGGAGGGAGGGAGTAGAGAAAGAAAAGAGGGAAAAAGGGGGAGAAAGGAAAGAAAAAGCAAGCATTTGAGCAAACCAAATGTTTATTTTCATACTACAGTTATTTATCCTGGTTGTGGGGTAAGTGAATTTTCTGTTAATCTTTAAGAGCTGATGTTTTATTTCAACTGTTTTTTTTAAATGGAAATCTTTCTGAAATAATTGAACAATATCAGTGAAAGAGAATGCCAAAACAGTTTATTCCTTTTTTCCTTTCCTTTAAACTTACTTATTTTTACAGACAATTAAAATGACAAAACCTGGATGATATATCCAATAAATATTTATATCATTATAACTTGGTTTTTATGATCATTCTCATGAGATTGCACATAACTATTGAGCTGTTATAAGTACTCCTTTTCAAGATAACTTGTACTATAGCCAGAATGACCTTTGAAAAATGCAAATTTGAACTCCTGAGGAATTATTTTATCTAGGCATTTGATCATCAATGGCTGTTAACATCATAAAAAGACAAATAGCCATATATTATGTGCCTCCCAATGGTAGCACACAATACCACCTAGGAAATATTCTCACTGAAAAATAGAAGCCAAATCTCAAGATTGTTTATCCAATTATCAATGTACAGGATATATAGACTTCACTTAACTGTCACCTGAGCCTTTTGGAATGATTGTTCTTGGGTCGCTTTTTCTTGGACTCCAACTGCCATACTGTGCAAAGCCCAAGTCACATGAACAAGCAAAGTATAGGCAATTTGGTTGACAGCTCCAGCTGAGCTTCCAGCTGACAGTCACCATCAGCTGTCAGCATATGAATGAGCCCTTTGGGTATCCACCTGACACATGACTGCAAGTGCATGAGCGACCCCAAAGTAGAACCACCCAGTGAATCCCAGTCAACCACAGAACCAAGAGAGTTAATAATATATGTTTTGAGGCAATAAGTTTTGGGATGTAGTAGTGTTATGGACTGAATGTTTGTGTCCCCTCCCCACCAAAATTCATATATTGAAGCCCTCACCCCCAATGTGATGGTATTTAAAGGTGGGGCCTTTGGAAGGTAATTAGGTTTAGATGAAGTCATGAGGGTGGGAACCCCAAGTTGGGATTAGTGTCCTTATAAGAAGAAGAAGAAGAGAGACTAGAGCACAAGCTCTCTCTCTTTCTCTCTCTCACTGCTATATGAGAACACAGCAAGAAGGTGGCAACCCAGGAATTAAGTTCTTACCAGTAACTGAATCTGCTGGCACCTTGATCTTGGACTTCCCAGCTTCCAGAACTGTGAGAAACAAATGTCTGTTATTTAAAGCACTCAGTCTATGGTATTTTGTTATAGCAGCCTGAGTTGACTAAGACAAGTAGCACTGATCAGATCAGCATGTAGATCACATTGGCTCTGGAAGATGAAGCATAGTGAGGAAACTAAAATGATTCCAGGTTTTGGACTTGGAAAAGTGCATGGATGGTGGTGCCATTCACTGAACTTAGGAAACCCAGGAGGAGGAGCAGTTTGGGGATGGGAAGGCAGGGAGAAACAACTTAAATGTTTTTCATAAATACCTTATAATATATATCAATTTTAGAAAATTTGTAACATACAAAAAAATGGAAGGAAATAAAAACCACTTGTAATCCTACCACACAGAACTAACCATTCTTATTATATATTGTAGTTTTCTCCAGTGTTACTTGTTTATTTTTTGCTTTTTGTAAAATTTCAGGGACAATTTTCCCCAAGCTATACTAAAGCTTACCAATGTGGCAACCTTGTTGAAGAGGATTTATTTAACTCAAGATCTTGAAACAAAAAAATCCATTATTAACTTCTAGCTCCAACTCTGGCTTCTTTTTGTAAAACTTCAAATAAAAATAAATGAAGTAAATGTTGCTGTTGGAAATTATTTGTGTTGGAAAAACAGATTATTATTTTCCAAAGGGTTAAATCTTCAGGGAAATCCTGAAATTCAGGGAAATTCCTCCCTGTGATGGAATTGCTGGCCTATGACTCAAGGGGCAGATGAGGTCATGCTTTCAGTGCCTGCAAGAAACAAAATTCACTGGATAATTATTTGTCTGTTAAGTCTAAAGGGGAAGAGTAAAATGAACCTGAAGACATTTATGGAAGAGATATGAATCCCTGGTTGTTCTTTAATCTATTCACTCATTTGCTTATTCTTTTATTCTTCAAGAAATATTTATAGATCCCCTACCATCTACCATGTCCTGAGATAAGTGCCAGAGATCCAATGGTGAGCAAAAGTCATTAATTCCTCCTGTCCAGCAGGTGAAGGCAATCATTAATCAAATAGTTTCACAAATATATACATAAATATTATGACCAAAAAGTCAATCAACAAGTAGCTGTTAAGTGCCTACTATGTGTCCATCTTGGGTTTACTGCTGTGAGGGCCACCAGGGAGGCTAAGGTGGTATTGGTCTTCCACATCATTGCCATCCAACCAGAAAAGCACGTGTTCTCTGAAGTGACGAAGGACCACAGCTGCTTATTTGTGTAGTGCAGACTTGTTATGACAGGAGATCAGAAAAAGGAGAAGTCAGTGTCAGAGGCAAACACATCTTTTAAAGTGGAAAAGTACTATATAATGAACATACCATGGTGTCTTAGTCACTTCTGGCTGTTATAACAATACCATAGATTGAGTGGCTTCAACAACAAATGTTTATTTTCCCACAGTTCTGGAGACTGGAAATCCACGATCAAGGTGCAGGTATGGTTGAGTTCCTGTGAGGGCTCTCTTCCTGGCTTGCAGATGGCTGCCTTCTTGCTGTGTCTTCACATGGAGGAGAGAGGTCATCTCTCTTGTGTCTCTTTCTATAAGGACACTTAATCTCATTAATGAAGATTCCACTCTCATGACCTAAATACCTCCCCAAAGCTCCACAACCAAATACCATCACATTGGGGTTAGGGCTTCAACATCTGAGTTTGGGGGGGGGATGGGGAGACACATATATTCAGTCTGTAGCACATGGTAAAACAAATTCAAATAGTACATGAATAGTAAATCTCCCTTCTTCCTCAACCTCTTGACACAACAGATGTTAACAGTCTCTTGTGTACATTTCTAGAAGTTTCTCATGCATTCTTGAGACTATATATTATATGCATATATTATGCTTTTGTTTTAAAATAATGGAATAAATTTTAATACATAATTTCCATTGGTCCTGTTAACCACAGGAAATATTAAAAGATTTTAAAGAGAACATATGGATAGATTTAGAAAATTAAAACAATAAAAATACATTTAATGAAAGTAAAGCTTCTTCTCAGAAGTAACTTGTTGATTATTTATTGTGTTTCCTTTTTGGAAAAAACTGTATGCACATGCTGTCATAGGAATGGAAAAAGAGATTCTTGGTTCACCAACTCAGATATTTAAGAAATTATACTTTCTTAGTTGCTGCTCACTAATTCAACTTTTTCTGAGCCATCAATTTGTCTGGGCAGTAGAAACTAGATCTCAGGCACTGGGAGGCCCCACCACTTTCCTCAGTGTTGTGCCTAAATTCTGAGTGAGCCTACAAAGTGCCAAGGCACTGGGTCCTTTATCTGGAGCCATTTGGGTCTTGCTTGGTCTTCCATGAACCTTGACTATTGCTCATTCTCTTTTCCATCTGCCTTGACTTGATGGGTAAGTGCTATTTGCCACCTCTTCCATGCTTCTCTGGGCCACAGGGCAAGGCTGAAAGGTACCCACCTGCCTGGACACATGCTACACCCTGTTGTCAATCTCTCTTGGGGTATTCTTATCTTCCTTATAGTGTCTGGGGTTTGGATGCCTCCTTGAGATCCTACCTAGGGAAGAGGGCCTAGGACACGTCCCTCCAGAAGTTAATGCTCCTTCTAGCCTCTTATCACCTCCACCTCACCCTCACCTGGTGGCATCATTTTTGTGACTTGTGAGAGGGAGTTGGAAAGTCTCTCTTCAAATATTGTACAGTTATCCTTTTTGGCTAAACTCTAACTCTTCCCTTAATGGTTTAAGTTTTCAGAAGCCAAAAATCAGGAAGAGACCTAAAGGTGCTTTCTACTTTTTTGTACTGTCTCATCCCTTCTCAAAGACAATGAATATGGGTATCATGATTGCTTGCATGGTGAAGGCTGGAAATGATTGACCATAAAATAAGACGACAGGGAAACTACTAATATTTTAAAAAATCTTATCCCAATGCACAGTCCAAGCCTCAGCTTGATAACTTGCCTTTAAATACATTTCTGGAATTTATGTTGTCAGGGAACCCAAGCAAGGTACAATGGCTGTGAAGTGGATAGAGAGTGAGGGTAGAGCTCTGAGTTCCAATCTTCAGCCTCCTCACCACCAGCCCAATGACCTTAGGCAACTGTCTGCCCTTATTGGGACTGCAGTTTATGAACTGAAAAATGAGTAGGTTAGAGTATAACATTGAATTGAATGGGAAATGTTTTGTACATATTAAAAGTATTATGTGTAGCACAGTTATAGAGAGAGAAAGAAAGAAAGAGAGAGAGAGAGAGAGAGAGAGAGAGAGAGAGAGAGAATGTGTGTATTTAGTGGTTCACCAAAATATATTTCTTGACTGAACCATGGTCAAGAAGTTTAAAAATCAATGGACTAGAAGACCCTATGCTATTGGTTTAAGTAATTGGTCAATGATTGTGAAAATGAAGGAACTTGAGATATTTAGTGCTGTGGACCCTGTGGAATAGAAACAACTTCTCTCTTGTGCTATAAGCAGTGGGGATAGAGCTGCTTCTTCCCACTATGCCAAAGGAACCCACTTAGCCCTTAATTATTTTCTTTTACTCTAGCCTAACTTAATTTAGTGTATTTTCATTTTCCACCTCTTGTTTCTCTCTTCTTTTCTTTTACCTTGTGTATTTTCATTTTCCACCTCTTGTTTCTCTCTTCTTTTCTTTTACCTTCTCCTCTTTCTTCCTTCTTTCTTCCCCTTCTACATTCCTCTCAATCTATTTCTCCTATTTTTTTCACTTCTATTTTCCCTCCCTTTCCTCTCATCATGTTGACTTTTGGGTATAGATTTAACTGGCATGTTTTCGCTTATGTCTTTTAGCAATATGGTAATCTAGAATATCATTAAGCCTTGAAACTAAATACTATAGACTCTTTCTACTCAAAGTGTGGCCCATTGGCTAGCAGCTTAGCATCACCTGGGAGCTTGATAGAAAATGCAGAAGCTCAGGCCCTGCCCCAGACTACTGAAATAGAATCTGCATTTTAACGAGATCCCATGTGATTCTTACCAACATTACATGTGAGAAGAGCTTCTATAGCATTGATCATTTGTTTAAATCAATCTTTTGAAAATCTGTCATCAAACCCATAAACCCAATTATCCACAGATGCTGCCCATTAGCATGGTTGCAGCAGGCACTCCACTCCCTTGGAAAATAGTTGAGGTTAGGGGTGGGGCAGGTGTGGAGATGTGGGGTATTGGATGCCTACATGCAGAGGTGGTGGCTTTCCCCGAGACCATGGACAAAGGACATTTAGCCATGGAGGCAAATGTCTAGCTGTCCTGGTAAACATCAGGTCTTTTCTTATTTCAAGTAATGGAAGGTGATGTGGTTTGTGGTTTCAGGACCTGTTGTATGTTGTCAGACGCCAGCCTGAGGACATACTGGTTTCAGTTGGCTCAGAAAGGCGCATCATTCTACTTGTTTTCATTCCCTGGGAAACACGCAATGAGTTTGGAGGTTATCCACTGAGAATGCATCTGTTACAAAGTAGGGTGACAAGTTCTGGATTTCCTGGGACAGTCCCAGGTTAACACCTGTTTCCCAGAAAAAATATTAGTAGTGCCAATTTCACTTTCAAAAGTGTCTCAATTTGAACAATAGCTTATGGTCACACTGCTTATAATAGATCCAGGGGGAAGAAAGCCTCTTTTAGGGACTGAGCAAAAATGAATCTAACAAGCTAAAAAAATAAATATCCTTGATTCTATTTGTTGCCAAGACCCAGGGCCAGGAAAAAGATTCCCCCTCAATCAATGGCCCTGATACTAGATATCTGGGGGCATTTTAATCTCCTGGCATGTTTTGAGCAATTCCCAGATTGGTGCCAGTTCTAACATCGTGCCCTGTCATTTTGGGCTAACATCTGACTTCTCCAGTCCTGGTTGTCTTTCTGGTTATGCTGCCTCCACCCAGGACCAGACTGCGTTTTCAATGCCCTTGAACTTCTGTTGCCCCTGCGACACAATGAAGAGTGCATTTCTGTGAAACTTAGTGGCTTCTTTGATCTTTGTGTCTTCTGATTCCTATTGAGGTTAGAGGAGATGGTGCTCCCAAGAGCTGAAATGCCTCGCACTCAGGGTTGGAAGTAGAAGGCTAATTTACAAGTGCTAGCAAGGAGGCAAAACATTTTTTCGACCAATTTACTGCACTGACATTCTGAAATTGAAACTGGATTTGGCACCGGATAGTTAAAAGTGGGCAGATGGAGAGCCCTCAAAGCACAAGCTTACCAGGATCCCCCAGTATATTCATTCTATATTCTTCCTCAATCTTTCAAGGGCAATGGAGCAGATCACATGATCCAAAGCTCTAGGCTCTGCAGCTCCTCTGTGCACTAGGCATATTTAAGGTGGGACTCTGAAAATATTTTTTCTTCTGTCTCCGGAGGATGTGTACACTTGAATGGAACCCATTGTGATGCTGTCTTGGGGAACTGGTATTTATTTTTTCCAGCCTTGCTTAGTACTGGGAGGTGTTAGATTTCTTTAAAGACTTCACGACTCATAACCCTATGTGAGCTCAGATTCCACTGTCCTATCTTCTCAACCCCATTAGCCTTGCTCTCCAAAATGAAAATAGCAAAGTCTCTTAGAGTGGGCAGTTGTTGGAAAGGTCATCTTTTTTCAATTATGGGATAGCACTTTATGAGCTCAAGAGGACCACACAGCTGGGAGGTGAGATTGCCATTCTGAGGAATTTGTTTCTAGAGGTTGATTTTTTGGTACATGTTTTCAAATGACCAAACAAGTCTTATCTTTCAAAATAGTCACCTTAGAGGCTTGTCTCCTTCCATATTTGCTGCCAGGGCTCAGAGAATCGCTTTCAGAGCCAGTTGAGGAGACACGTGAAAGATTTAGTCTCTGTGAAGTTTCACCTCATTTTTGACCTGAACACCTCTCCCTGGCGGAGTCCCCAGGCTTGTTCATCAAACTTGGCACCAAATGCCAGTTGGCTTTTCCTGAAATCAAAACCTCTTTCTGCAGGGTGTAATTGTGCCATTATTGAAGAAGTTCAGTAGAATGTACTGAGACTTTTCAGGCAAGTTCCAAAGAGGAGTTTGAGAAGTACACTGAAATATTGTTATATCTTTTGGACCGGGGTCCAGCTTCAAGAGGGAAACAGTATGAAAGTCAATACTTACTTCAAAGATACATATACATACATATGTACATACCTGATAAATAAATATGTTAAAAAGATTTCAACAGGTCATCTCTTACCATTTCCTTAATGTATTAATACATCATAACTTTTGTTTGTTTGTCTTTTATTTTGTCAGGGGTAGTCAGTAAGTAACCAATTATTTGTTCATTCATCATTTATATACTTATGTATTCAACCAGTCAAAGTCTGCTTGGTATTCAACTTTCAATAGCAAAGAGGAGATGGTCACTGCCCTTATTTGAATGGGAGAGATAGTTGAACATTAATCAAAGAATCACAAATAATCAGGCTCATTATGATGAGTGCCATGAAGGAGATGCTCCAAGGGTGTCATCCTGGGAGCTAAGGGGCAGTCTAAGGGAGAGCTCTTCTGGCCGGGGAGGACCTGGAGGAAGACTCCTGTAGTGGTTTGGTCAAGGGGAAGGGTGTGTCAGTGCTTTCCAGCCAGAGAGGACACCTTTTGTAAAGCCACCTGGAGCAGGAGGATGATGGGGATTTGGAGGACCAGAAAGAAGCCTGGAGGGGCGTGTTGCTCAGAGCATGGTAGGAGATGAGGTGAAGAGATCTGCTGTAGAAAGACCACATGGGACCTTACAAGGAGGGGACACCGTATCATTTATTGTCTAAACTGAAACACTTGTGAGAGGAAAATGAAGGGCTATCAATATCTACCAAAACAGGCATAAACCCCAACTGCCCTGGGCAAACCAGAACATATGCTCAGCTCACTTACAGACCATGCTAGGGATTTAGGTCTTCATTCTAAAAGCAAGGCTAAGCCACTGCAGGGTTCAAGGTTGGGGGATGAGAATGAAGACATGATAACATTTGCATTTTGAAAAGATCTTTCTGGTTATTCTGTGGAGATAGGAATGGTGGTTATTTCTCTAAATGCCAAGAGGCCTGGTTTGATTGGAATCTTCTTTATGCTCCAGCCTCCTTTCTCTGCTCTCACCCCAGTTCTCAGCACACATCTGTGCAGCAGCTGCAGACCTGGGATTCCAGAGGCTCTGGTAATTTGTAGCATTACAGGGACGGTGTCTGGCAGTGGACTGGTCCCATTAGTGCTGCTCATGTAAGCTTGATGCCTTCCACATGCTCCTGTTTTATTCCAGTCCTCCTGGGGCCAGGCCGGTAATTAACTCTTTGGGGGAATTTGGTCTAACCTAGTGTCTTTCATTGCTAACATTTTCAGAAAAAAAGCTTGTGCATTCAAATCAATGGGAACGATGCCTTGAGTCCACAGAGGGCTTTGTTCACATGCCTGTGTCTCTTCTAGAATTTCCTCTCTATCTCTTGCAGAGTCATAGAGTCCAAAAGGGCTTCAAGAGATCTACCTGGAACTTAGTTCCTCTCAGAATTCTACCCTGGATCTGCTCTTTCTCTCCACTGCCACCCTCCTGGTCCAACCTGCCGTCCCCACTCTCCTGGACCATGGCAATAACCTCCCAGCAGGTCTCCCTGCTTCCCCTCCAGCCTCTCTCTAATCCATTCTCCACACTGCAGCCAGAGTGATCTTTTAAAAACAAAAATCAGTCAAATCTGTGCCTTGCTTAAGCTTCTTCAACAGCTTCTAATTGCCTTTGGATTAGAATCCAAACTCCTTACTATGCCCAAAGGCCCTGCTTTCTCCCTGTATCTCCTACCTTCTTTCTCACCATTCTCCTCACACATTCTGCCCCAGCACCAGTCACCAAAAACTCTTTTTTTGTTTTTGTTTTTGTTTGTTTGTTTGTTTTTACTTCAGAGCTGTTGTCTGGAATACTCTTGCTATTTATATAACTGGCTCTTTCTCATCCGTTAGGTCTCTCTTGAGGTGTCACCTCCACAGAAAGATATTTTTTACTATCTGTTTGCAGTGATCCCTTTTACTAATCTCTATTTCAAGCCTTTATATTGTTTATTTTATAACATACAATATTTGATTTTTAAATTAGTTTATTCGATTGTTTTGTGTCAACCTGTCTTTCTGGCTAAAATGTGACCCCCCTGAGGGTGAGGACCATGATGGCCTCATTCTCCATTAGTACGTAGTAGGTGTGCTCAATAGATATTTGTGGAATAAATGGACAAGCCACAGTGGATTGCTTCTTGTTTAACAACTCCATTTGTTATGGAGTAATTTCTTAGTTTGAACCTTATAGTCGTAGTTACTTTTTATTACAGTTCTCTTTAGAATTCCCTTTTCATGATGAAAATCCCTCAGATATTTGAAGGCCATTATCTTGTCCATTCTAAGGCATCTTTTCTCTAGTCAAAACATCTTCAGTTCTTTCAACTCTTACCCTGTGAAAAGCCACCTTGTTTGATTCATCTTATTGTGCTTTCAGCCTATCAAATTCTTTTTGTATTCAGAATCTGTCATCTGACATAGTGGTTGTGCCTCCCAAGTCCTGGGCCCGTTACGAATTTGATAAATATGCTGGCGAGGTCTTCATCCAATTCACAGGCAAATGCCCCTAGAGAGAGTCCTTTCTCCAGGCAGTGATAACTTAATGAGCCCATGGAAAAAATTACACAGACCGTTGCATCAAATAGAAAGCAAAGAGTTGAATGCTTTCACAAAAAAAAAAAAAAAAAAAGGATTTTTCTGGCACAGTCTAGGTGACATTTCCAATTGGATGTCTTGCCTGCTCTGTACACACAACATATTTGAAAAGACTTACAAATTATGATACATAATAGCAAGTGGCCATTTAAATGGTGACCATGAAGACTATGTAGCAACATGGAATAATGATTCTGCTATGTGATATATGGTAAGTGGAAAAAAGCACAATGCCAAATTATGAGCAAATTTTCTTCTCTATTTTGAAATATGTGGTTTTCACATTTATAATGAAAAACATACGCTTATAAGAAAACTTTACTTACATTCTTCTTGTCAAAATCAGTACTTTCTGTTAAGGAACCTTGCTTTCTCGCAGAAATAGGAATCAGGAAATCTTCTGTAGGAAATAGAAAGCATGCACTCTTTTAGGGATTGGGAGACTCAATCCCCTTCTATCTTAACCACTTACAGAACTTAAAATTATACTTACATCCTATTTTTTAAGTTTGTGGTTTCTTTTTTTTTTGGAATGGTACTTTTTTTCTATGAGGTTTATTTTTAGGAAAAATGTGAAATGAATAAAGTTTTTTGTTTTTAATTTCCCTTTTCTCTTTTCTTTTTCTCAGTCCTCAGGGGCCTGAACTTCATGCTGTTCCTACTACAGCACCCGCCTTCGTCCCAGGAGTCCTCTGTAACTCTTCTGAACTAAACCAAAGTTTAAATATCGTGATTATTACTGTGTCCTCATACTCCAAAAGTAATATATATATTTTTTGAGACAGAGTCTCACTCTGTTGTCCAGGCTAGAGTGCCGTGGCATCAGCCTAGTTCACAACAACCTTAAACTCCTGGGCTCAAGCCATCCTCCCGCCTTGGCATCCCAGAGTGGTAGGATTACAGGCCTGAGCCACCATGCCCAGCCCCAAAAGTAATATTGATCACCATAATATCTATAAAGTTCAGAAAAAATGTAAAGAAGGTGTAAAACATCACTTATTGCTCAATCATCCAGGAAAGGCCCCTCTATTTAAAAAATATAGATATTAGAATTTAAGTTGGTCTAAGGAGTTTATGGCTGGTAATGCCTTAGTCTCTTCTTTTCCTGTGCTCTTTTTTATTCTAACCTAACAGTGGTTCTTAAACTTCTGAATTGAAAGAGATGGCTCATTGGGGGCATTTTATTCACAACGGGGCTGCAGGAGCATTTTCTTAGGGAGACCAGGAAGAGGGACTTTTCGCCTTCCTCAAGTGAAATCAGTAAGCAGCCACTTCCTCCATCTTCTTAGAAATGCACCCCTGCTCTTCAAGATCCCATGTGGAGAAGATGCAACTTAATGCCCTTCCCCTGTTTCTTCATTCAGTAATTCATCTCAGTCCTCACTTCCCACTCCTAGGCAGCTCTCCAATCTCCAGTGATGTTTATTAGGGACAGGCCACCCAGCTAGTCTATGTCTTCTCTGAATCCCTGTTATATCCCTATTATACTTTGTTGTCTATTCTGTCTGACTCTTTCCAGCCTTTTATTTTTCCTTAGTTGTTTCTTATAAAGAAGGCTAGCCCTTTATCGAGACCTGACTCCAAGGGCCCAAATCTGTGCCTTACACAAGAAAATTTCTTTTAATCAGAATGACTGAGAGACTTAGGGCTGGTACATTTTACTATAAACATATACTCAAAACTGATCTGAATTTTTTTCAGACTATATCCAAGTTAACTGATTCTTCTTTCATGTCTCTATAATAAAGTCAAGAGAATGTCATGAAATTTTCCATAATTTTTGAAGTACTTATAAATTCAGAATTCTGGATAAAGGTTCTTATTTCCAAAACTTAACTGTTGAACTAAGAATATAGGATCCAATTTTTCTATCATCTTTCTCAGTCATTATCTCCAAGACTTGAACTTCAGTTATCAACAACACTTGATGTGTTCAAGTCAATAGAAGTAATGTTGGAAGTGAAGATGAAAGATGATGTCAGCGGGGAAAGAGAAACTCAAAGTCATAGCAGGGCCTGCTCATGTAACCAGGAGGGCCAGCAGGAGAGTGGAAACCCCAGATCGGGGAGATCAATGCCTTGAGTTTCCCTGGAGGAATGTATGCAACCTTTCATGGGGTGGAGGATGGTGCTTCATGATGCCAGATTCCAGAGACTCAACTTTTGACTAGAGGTAGAAACTCATTTTATTGTAGTTTTTTCCCTGCTCCCTAGCATCTATTCATCCATTCTTTTTAGAATTTCTCTGGGCAGGTGATCAAGAAACTACTGTTGAACAAGTAATGGGTGAACATATAGAATAAAGATTCAGAGTCTGGCACATAGAAAGCATTCAGTAAATATTTGGAAGCTGAATAAATTAGTACATAGATTTGAAGTCTAACTACCTCTAATTTTTTGAGTGCTTTTGGAAATTTGCTTAACCTTGCAAAGCCTTAGTTTTCTCCTCTGTAAAATGAGGATGCTAGTACCTTGCTTATAGGATGGCTATGAGGATTAAATGAATTAATATAAAATATACAGTACTGTGGTTTTTAAAGGAGCTAAATAGTGGCAGTAATACCAGTAATAATTGTTATTATTGTTTTCAGTATGTTATGCCAGTAAATTAAGACTCTTTTTAATTATATTTTGATGTGCTGATATTTTTATTATATTTCCCTCTTTCTTTTTAGGTTTGTCTTGATTTCTCTTTTTTAAAAAATTTTATTTCAGAATATTATGGGGGTACAAATGTTTTGGTTACATAAATTACTTTTATACCATCTGAGTCAAAGTTATAAGTGTGCCCATCCATCCAATGTGTCCATTGTACTTGTTAAGTGTGAATTTACCCATCCTCTCCTCCTACTTCCCACCTCCTTGATTTCCAATGAGTGTTATCTCCATATGTGCACATAAGTGTTGATTGATTAATTCCAATTTAATGGTGAATACATGTGGTGTTTGTTTTTCTATTCTTGTGATACTTCACTTAGAAGAATGGTCTCCAACTCCATTCTGGTTAATATAACAGGTATTAGTTCACCATTTTTTATTGCTGAATAGTACTCCACATGTACTACATTTTATTAATTCACTCACGTATTGATGGACACTTGGGTTGTTTCCACATCTTTGCAATTATGAATTGTGCTGCTATAAACATTTGCATGCAGGTATCTTTTTTATAGTTTGTCTTTTTTTCCTTTGGGTAAATACCCAGTAGTGGGATTGCTGGATCAAATGGTAGCTCTACTTTAAGTTCTTTGAGGTATCTCCATACTACTTTCCATAGAGTTTGTACTAGTTTGCAGTCTCATCAACAGTGTATGAGTGTTCCTATCTCTCTGCATCCATGCCAGCATTTGTTGTTTTGGGATTTTTTGATAAAAGCCATTCTAACTGGAGTTAGGTGTTATATCATTGTAGTTTTGATTTGCATTTCTGCAATGATCAGAGATATTGAGCATTTTTTTCATATGTTTCTTGGCCATTAATCTATCTTCTCTTGAAAAGTTTCTGTTCATGTTTTTTCCCCCATATTATACTTATATTGCCACAGACTAGTTGCCTAGTAAAGATCTGGCACAGTGGAGGGCCTCAATAAATATTTATTGCTATACTCTTCCAGAGGCAGGATTAAAATTCCTCTAGCCCTTTAGATCATCCAGCCTCCCTCATTACTCACTAGATTATTTCAGTTAATCTGATTAAAGTGGCAAAAATATTTCATGTATGAAAAATAACTCTAGATAACTCCTATAATGATGAAATTGCCATTTACGTCATGGTTGTATTTCTGGGGAGGAAATGCTTAATGATTTCAAGACATCAATCTGCCCCAGTCAGAAGCAATGACATTTAGTGGGCTAGCAGAATCTGGAGAACAAGGACACAAGTTCCTTGGGAGAAGATGATCAGGTTCTGCAGAAACATCTTAATCTGCAAAGTTCTATCTCCATTTTGAACTTTTTGCTCTTACAATGAGCCATGCCTCCTAGTACTCATGCATTTGTGTATTCCTTATGATCCCTGCCTTGGGATTAGCCAAGTGACTTGCTTTGGCTGAAGGAATATTAATAAATGTGATGCAAACAGAGGCTTCATAAACACTTGCACATGGCGGCATGTCTTCTTGGAAAGCTTCCTCTTTGAATCCAGTCTCCATGCTGTAAAGAAGCTCAGGACAGAACACTGAATGATGAAATATCATGTGAAAATACCCTGAAGGATAAGAGCCAATTTGGACATTCCTGCCTCAGCTAAACTCAAGTTGGATACAGCACCTGAGTGACCTCACTTATACCATGTGGAGCAGATGAACCACCCAGCTAAGCCCAGTCAACCACAGACTTGTGAAATATAATGACACATTGTTATTTGAAGACATTAAACTGTGGTGTGGTTTGTTATGTAGTAATAGATAACAGATACATATCCTCTTCCCTCACTTCCTCCAGGACCCATAGACAGACCAAATGGAAGCATATCATCCAAAAAATGTCTTGGTGTTCACGATAGTCACAGCTCTTGTTTAGCCTGGGAAGAGATCATTCATTTCCTCCAATTCCTTCACTTTACCAATGTAAATAGTGAGACTAAGAGAGAGTAAATAACTTACCCCAAATTACTTACCTAGGTATCCTGATTCAGCATCCAATGCTCTTTCCATAAAGAACCATCAAAGTATCTTTAGTTTCAAAGAGAATTTCAGATCAAAATTATGTCATGACATTCACCTTATACATAGCATTTTTTTTATCAATTCACACAAAAATCCCTGTTAACTGGGCATGATTCTTTTCTAATTTGAAATAATCAAAATATCCTAATGATAGTCATGTTGGCTATGGAAATCAAAAGCTAATTTAGCCCAAGGAATGCAAATAAGATGCTGGCAAAATTACAAATGGATATCTTCAAAAAGAATAAGGAAATAATTCATAGTGATTCTTGCTAAAAGTTACACAAGCCTTTTAAAAGTATAAGTTATGCCCCACCTAGTTTTGCAAACCCACTTATTCATTACCTATCAGTTGGGCACTTCCTTTGTGCCAGGGACTGTGGTAGATGCTAAGAATATACAGTGAATGAGACAGTCCTTGCCCTCAAGAGAATGTAACAGAAAGGTTAGTGACTCATTCAGGCCCATTTAGTTAGACAGTGATAGAACTGGGGCTATACATGAGGGACGGTCACCCTAGTGGCTGCAAAACATATGCCTGCTTGCGCTCTAGTGTTGTTGGCCATGCTAAATTTTAGTAATTATGACCTCAACAAGGAGGTATTTTCTTCAGTCCTCTATCTCTTTTTAAGAATAGTGTTGTGATTTCTCTATGCTTAACCACTTTGGTACGGCGCTCACCGGCCACGAAACGTTGCCCACAGCCGGCATTCACAGTCCGCATGATAGTTTGTGCCGTGCATTGACCACGAATCCATTTTGCTCTTGTGTGATGAGGAAAGCTTTAAAGCACTGAAAGCTTGTTTTACTTTACAGGCAGCTTTACTTGTAATGTAAATCAGAATAGGTAACATGTACATATATGTTTTCATTACGTTATTTTTAAATGTTCACAATTTTATTTTGATAAATAAAAAATTAGAAAAGTCATATCATGGCTGTCGGCTAAAGTCAATGCTGGTACCAAAGTGGTTAAACAGGGCTTTTCCATCATTTACTCTTTCTATAAGACTTCCTTTTGTATGTCAAGGAAAATTTTCTTAATATATTCTGCTCTCCTCTCTTTCATTCATCGGGGCAGGGGAATGATCTGTGCTATAGTGTTATAGTTGCATTCCTGAGAAACCTCTTTATATAAATCACTTTAAAAATAATTATTTCAAAGAGTAAATAGGGGATTTGGGGCTGGACCATTTAGACTCACAATAATAGAGTCATTTTGCCTGCAGGCATTTCAATAATACTGGTGTTTTTATAGCTTCAAGTCTATAGTTATAAAGCTAAATATCCCTGGGCAAATCCAGCCTTGATTACATCTAGCTTTTGATCAAGAGGAATGGCCTTTGTTTTTTTTTTTTAATCCTCTCCAAGACTATCATTGGCACAAGGCTTTTTAGCCATTTTTATCACATTTATCACCCATTTTTGGATAAACATACCACAAAGCCACTCAAACAAAGAAACTGAGACCAAGGTGTTTTTTTTTTCTCTTGTCTGATACAATGTTAGTTCTAGCATTATAACCATATACATAATGAAAATCACCTGTTCCATTATTTATTCAACAAATACTTTTTGATGCCTATAGAGTGTTAGGCACTGCGCTGGGCAAGGGGGATAGAGGGGTAAATAAGATAGACAAGTCCCTGCTGTCACGGAGCTTGCATTCCAGTAAAGGAGATGTTCCATAAATAAACAAATGCACAATATAAGGTCATATGATGGCAAGTGGTATGGAGGAAGCCATAATAGGATCAGAGAGGGATCAGTGACCAGGTCATGCTGAGCTTTGGGAGTCATTAAAAAGACTTTGGATTTTATTCTGAATGTGCTGGAAGCCATTAGAAGTTTGTGAGCAGGGAAATTACTTAGCATGACTTATATTTTAGAGGACCTACTCTGGCTGCTGTAGAAGAGATTACAGAAGATTAAAAGGGATAGCTGGGGAAAGTTAGGAGGCTGTTGTAGCCTGAGTTTCCTTACAATGCAGACCCTGAGACAAGGGCTTGTGTGTAGGCAGTTTATTTTAGGAAGTGATTGAAGGAACAGAATTGGAGGACTAGGAAGTGTTAGACAAGAAAGAAGGCAAAGTCAATCCAGTAGAGTGGAAGATGCTGTAGACAGCTGGGGCTCCATCCCACTGGAGACCCTGTTAGAGCTCAGGAGGGAATACAACTCTGGATTATTCAGCTCTGGTCTCGCATTGGTCTGGGGCACCCACCGGGGTGTTAACTACCTTGCATAGAGGGATGAGGCAGAATGAATGAGCAATCCCCCAAAGCACCCCACATTTTAAGCAGCAGTGAGGGCAGGTGACACAGAAGAAGTGTCCAATACAGAATCTTAGTGCTGAGCGAGATGACGGGAGCTTGAATTTGGATGGTGGCTGGGAGGCAGTGAGGAGTGGACAGATCCATGGGTTACTTCCAAATTATTCTGTGAAAATATGCACTGGAATAGAAATATCTATATTTCCACAGTGAGGACAGGCCACTAATTTCATAACTCCTCACCTCTGATGTTATCTTCATTTCATAGTACTATTCTCATCCCCATTCATACCATTACCCATTTTGTAGGCATCAAATGTTTATTATTTAGAGCAAAGAAATTGATGAATGAAGACTTAATAATGACAAGGAAAAAAGATAAATATGAAAAGTGATGAATGTGCTAATTTGCTTGATTGTATAATCATTTCACTATGTATATGTCTACTTAAAAAGTATACCTTGAATATATACAGTAAACATAAATAAGCTAATTAAAAAAGATTTAGTAACCTGCAAGCACATCTCTGTAGCCTTAGATGTCTTCTGTGTATAATATATTTGATAGCTTGGAGAGGCAAATGAGGGTGAAGTAATGGGAACAAGCTTGAACTTGCTATATATTTGGATAGGAAAATGTACTTTGGTTTAGACAAATGTCTGAAAGGATTGGAGACTTATGGGCAATGTCAAAAATGTCTGTTTAAAAGTTAAAAAACAAAAGATTATCCCTCCTTTGGTCATGGTTATTCAAGTTTCTTATATCATGCTAACTCAGAGCCAGTAATACAATTTTCATGGCATGAAACTCAACATTTTGAAAAATAATATGCATTGGGGTGTTTCAGGAAAAGAAGAAGAACAACAGAAAAAAATCTTGTGGATGAAGTTGCCTAGGAGAGTGATTTTGGAGAAAAGCAATTCAAAGCATGTTGCCAAAGCCCACAGTGAAGAGGTTGGACAGAAATGCATTATGGTGTCCAAGATAGCTGTGCATGTTCTGGGAAATGTTTCCAGATGTTCTCACAGAAGCATCATCTCTCTTGCCTAGAATTTGGCCCTTCTGCATTTTTGTAGCTCTCCACAGTCACCGTCAGCTTTCTGTTGAACCTCACTTAGGCGAAGTGACAATAATACTAATAATAGCAATAATAATAATTTCCATTTAATGAGTCCTCTTTTGTGCACTGTGCAAAGCCCTATACATATATTGATAAAGGACAAATGTTTTCTTAGTAGATGGTGTGAGAATTCTTTGCGGAGAGAGAGAATTTTTTTCTGAAAAGTTACTTTCTTCAACCTACTGAGATGTGGAAGGAGATCTCTGGGGCCAGGGAGGGTCAGGCTATGCCCAGTCTCAAGGTAAGGAGAGTTCTTTGCTGTAGAAAGTGGGGCAAAGGGAGATAATGGAAGGTCCCAGCCTGCTGTACATGAAAGATGAGGGAAGAACTGGCACCCTGTGGCTAGAACCAGGAAAAGTGGCTGGGGAATAAAACCTGTCCAGTGGGGACTCTTTCAAGTGAACCATTAGTGCTCCTGTGCATTGAGCCCTTCTGGTGAAAGTCATGACTTTAAGTGAAGGGGCTGTTTGTTTCCAAGATGGGTTGGAGCTGAGGCACTCAGGACTTTGCAGATACAGAGGAGAAAAGATAACTGGTTTACCCTCAAGAGGCAATACAGTGAATGGTTAAGAGTATGGATTTGAATTCTATCTCTACCATGTTTTAGTTTTTCTCCATTTGCCCTTCCTGGTCTATTCTCAGCCTTACTCTGTGCACTGAGATGCTGATCTCTATGCTCAATATCACTTGAGCTTCCTTGACCTCTGACTTCCAGTTGAGTTTGATCAATGGTAAGTGCTGGCAGAAGATTAGAGGGTGGGAGAAAAGAGAGGTCAAGATATTAATCCACTCTCTCATTTCCTGCCAAACTGTGATTTTGGCAGTGGCTGGCCTTTTCTATCTATGACCATCTCTCCCATGTGCATGGCTCTCACTTCGTTTCAGCTACAGCAGTCTCTCCTGTTGTCCACTCTGGCTGAGAGGTGAGAATGGTTCTATTGGGTAGTCCCTGGAACTGCCCCGTTAAACATTCTTAGTTCAGGTGGGGGCCCACTACCTCTTGGAGAGCACCTTGTCACCTGTCCTCACATGGTGGAAGGGGTGTAGGGTCTTGCTTAAGTTTCTTTGATAAGGGCACTAATCCCATTCATCAGGGCTCCGTCTTCATGGCCTAATTACCTCCCAAGGGCTCTTAATACCATCATCTTGGAAGTTAGGATTTTGATAAATAAATTTTTGAGGAACATAAACTTTTAGTCCATTGCACTTCCTGATTGTTACAGTGAGTGACCTTGAGCAAGTTACTTAACTGCTTTGTGCCTCTACTTTCTCATTTGCAAAATGAAGTTGATAATAGTGTATCCACATAGGATTGACTGTTGGAGGATTAAATAAATTAACATATACAAGGTACTTTGCATATAGCATTAGCTACTATCATAATTATAGTTTCTTATTTAATCCTTAAAGCTACTTTATAATGTAGGCATTTCCTGATTTTACATATGGGGAAACTAAGACAAAGTGAAGTTTAGGTAACAGATCCAAAAACCACATCTGATTCGGAAGCTATTTTTCACCTCGTTGCATAAAGTGAGATTTCCCATCTAGTCAAGGGGGAGAGAACAAATGGTAAGATTAATAGCTAGCAAAAAACATACTGAAATACTCTAGTGATGATGGAGTGTTGAGTAGATTTGTTTTTAGAGAAACCAATCTCCTAGAAGTGACTTTGGACAGTAAAAAGAACATTTGTCAATGTCATGCCAATCATGCCATGAAAAATGGCTTTTTTTTGTTCCTCAAAGAGAGCTTGTCACTTATATTTTTATTTTTTTAAGCCAATTGATTTTTCCTTTGGCCTCAAGTGCTTTTCTCTTTTAATATACTTTTGTGTCCTCAAGCCTTGACTCTAGAAAAGGACTATTTTTATCTTCCTTATTTACCCTCTGGAAAGATCTGAAATCCTGTGATTAACTAAAGAATTCTCACTCTCATTTTCCAAGGTAGGGCTTTTGTACTGAAGGTACGATGGAAAAAGTGAAACTGGAACATCTCAATTTCACATTAAACCTTCCTTAAAAAACCCAATTGTTGTGTGCGGGGAGACAAGGATACAATGAATGTAATCAAGCTGGATTTGTCTAAGCCAGTGATACAGGATCTCCTGAAACTTCTCTTGAAGGAAATAAATTCTTTTTGGCTTCTATAGCATGAGGAGGCATTATTTTTCAGACTGCAAACAAAATGATGAACTCTCGACAAAGATAACCTGGGAATCTTGTGTGTGCCAAAGTCTATTCAACAGTCTCCACTAAAGCAGCTGGGCCAGAAGGAGGAAGTGCAAGGCAGAGTGTCAGAAAGGAGACGGCCCAGAGTTGTTAGGAATGATGTTTCTATACCAAAAGGCACACTGAGGGCAGGAAATTAGAAATTAACTAAATTCAAATTGAATATAGGGGGAAAATATCTATCTATATAATCACCCAAGAAAAAAAAATAATTCACTTGGAACCAAAGAGTTAGAGGAAGGATTATGTGGTATGGGAAAAAAGCCAAGCCTAACACATTGGATTTGATGAGGTTTTAGACAGAGGTCAGCATTCACTCGTCCCTGTATAAACACATATCCAACTCTCCAACCTCCTTTCTTTTAATATCCCCATCAAACTTGGCCAGTGACTGCATGAGAACACATAGGCTAATTGTGATAAGAAACAATCTTCGCATCTCAGTGACAAGCACAGGAAAGTTTATTTTGCGCTTATTTTCCAGACCAATGATGGTCAGTAGAGCAGATTTGCCACACTTATTTCCCTTTTGTCTTAAAAATCTACTTAACCAGTGCTTTTTCCTCCCTCTTCCAATTACAGGAGCTCTACAATCAGAAATCATTGATGTCAGTGTGGCCATAATCATCATTGTTAACACATGGACAAGAGCATCCACCATTCTTTGAGTGTTAACTATGGGTGAGTTACCATGGCAAACATTTCACATAGGTTATCTCATTGATCCTCTATAAGGAATGATTATTAAAAGGAATATGTCACTTGTTCCCACTTAATAGATGAGGAAACTGAGGCTTAGAATTACATAGCCAGTAAAGGGGACCTGGAATTCAGACTCATATTTGTTTTAATCCTAAACTGGTATTCTTTACCACTTCTCTGTAGTGTCCTAATATGTCTTCAACATAGAAAAAGAATTGAAAAATGTAAAAGACGACCTGTCAATACAATTCACTTTCCACTTAGAATAAAGTGGAGAAAACACTGGAAGATTTAGTCAATTCTTAGGGGTTGAACCCAGTATCACTCTGGTCCCTAACCCCTGCAACCAGAGTTTACCAACACATACAATTAAGCCTTCCAAATTGACCCAGAAGTGAAACTCAGCCCTTTTTTGGGTTTATGCAAAAGCCCTACTCACACAAAGCCATGTATTTACTAGATTTTATTGAAATTTTGAGATGGGGTTGCAGGATAGAGGAACAGATTAAATTGCCACAAAAGCAAAGAACTTCAAATTGAACATCAATGCGGCTGTGCCCAGAGCCCCCAGCCCCAGGACTTTGCATCGGGAGCTTGGCTTTAGCCTCAGGCCGTCTGCTCTCCTAGCTGCTTTCACCTTCTATCTTGGATGGCTCTTCAACTCCAAATTATTCTTATTTTCTTAAGTCAGTTCATTCAGTTTTCTCTGGTTTTAAACTCTGCTTCATATCCACCTTTGTACATATAAATCCATCAGGCTGCTCAATAGAGCAGGAGGGCTTTCTGTTTAACAGATTCCGCCTTCCTTAGGAGACAGATGGTAGAGATTTTCCGTCCTACACTCTCCAGAGCCATGGCCCTGGAGAGACTGGGCCTATTCTCGCAGGGACCCAGCAGAGCCTGGAATCAGCGTTAATGGTAACTCTAGTATCCCACACATCTCGTGAAAGCTTGGATCAAGCAGGTCCCCTGGAGACTAATTTGAGTCTGTGTCAATGTCTCTGCCTCCCGCTGCCTCTGGGTTAGGCTGGGGTTTCTGGAACCCAGGAGACTGCTTTGGGCTTCTGGGCTCCTTCAAGGGCATTTGGCACCCTGTAAAAGCCGCTCATTAAAGGAAACAGTAGGATTGCTTTCTGTTAATAGTCTAGCCATGGAAAGTTTGATCCATTTGGGGAGATCGGAGCTGGAAGACTATAGACTTTGAGAGGGTGGGACTGGCCTGTTTGGCAAGGCAGTAGCAAGTCTGCAGAGGGAAGACCAGTCCCCTGGAGCTCGAGGCCTAGTTCCTGGTGGTCAGGAAAGCCCAGTGAGGGCTCTATAAAAAATAATGACAGCAGTTAAACCATTCAAGGATCCAGTTTGGGGCTGAAATTCCAGATTTTACTTTTTTTTTTTTTTCCCTTTCCTCTCACTCTTGAGGTTTGGCTCACTGCTTTGTCCCCTCCCCTGAGGTCCTGTTGACACATGAGTGTTATTAAGGCTTCCGGAGGGTGCGATGAAGGGTGGCCATGTCACAAAGGAAGGCTAATTGGCTGGAACTTCCCCCTCCACCCCCTCCAGCTGGCCTGAATCTCTTTGGTTTTCAGTTCTTCTTAAGGGGTCTTGGCATTGGTGGCCTACCTCTCTTCAAAATAATTAAAACCAAAGAAATTCAAATGAGGTCCTTTCTCACTGTTAATGCTGCTTGTTTGCGAAGTTGGCGGAAGTAGAGTGCCATTGGAACGTTGTGGCTCCCTCGCTGGACCTGAACCAGTTAAATTCTCCTATAGACGATGTCCAGGTTGCAACATCCCTTAAGCAGGAATGGAAAATTCTGGGCACGTGAGTGGCTCCCAAACCTGTGGCAGATATCACTAATGGGCCATGGCTTTTTATTTATTTTTTTCCCCAGCTGAGCCTGAGCAGAGTCTCATGATCCTTCTTAATACAATTCTCCCAGCAGCTACTACCACTAATCAATGTTGGCTCAGGGGTTGGAATCTACTTAGCATCTTTGCCCTTCCTCTAAATTGCTCTAAAGCTCAGAACATCTTTCGTGCCTTCGTGGTAGAGGCTGGCCAAAGGTAAGGTTAATTGGATAAATTGTATGTTTGCTTCCAAATTCAAAAGAATCTCCTTCCTTGGCCTTCAGGCTTCTTGTGCCTTCCTTCTCCTCTGTCCCACCCACCTCCACACTTCCTGTTTTCAAAATGCATTTTAGCTTCCTAGGGAAGGCTCTCTGCTTTCCAAGGTGCCTGCTACCAAGAATCCCAGTATTAGTGATGAAAGGGCCCCCGTAATCCAGCTGAGACTCCCTAAGCCCAAAATTTATACTATTTATAAATAGTCTTTTGGGTTAGAACCTCAGTTAAAATAAAAAATATATTACCTAAAAGGAACTGAGCTCATTATGGAGTTTCTGTAATGTTGAGTGGGTACAGAAGAGTGGTTAAGGCTCAGGGAACTAGGACAGATAGAGCTGGACTCAAATTGTGGCTGGACCACTCACTTTCTGGCTGACCAGAAAGTTAATTAAAAGGAAGTTAAACTTCTTTGAAGTTGATTAAACTTCATCTGTTTCCTCATAAGTAAAATGGAGAAAATAATAAGTCTTTATCTCATATTGTGTTGTGAGGGTAAAATGAGTTCATACCTGTAAAGCACTTAGCAAATTTTGGCAAATTCTGTGCACATGTAAGGCTCTTCTCATTCTCAGACTTGTGGCAGATATTATTAACGGACCAAGGCACTCAGTAAAGTTGTGCTGATTTTGTCTTCTACTTATTGACCACTTTGACAAAGAGGTGAAATTAGTTGTCCATGGTCATGTAGCTAATAAGAGAGAGAACTAGGCTTTGGTTCTAGGTCTGCTGGATTTCAAAGACCATGTTCTTAACCATGCTGATGTCTCCTGTTTGACCTTAATAAGCCACTGTGATTTTCAGCTTTCTGGAGGGAATAGAAGTAATTCCCTTGCCTGTATAGTGGAGATGATAAAATTGATTTAAGTGGTATTGTAAGGATTAAATGAGTCAGTGCTTGTAGGATAGTTCTTGACCTGTTAGAAACACATGCCATCATATGTTTATCATCATCATCATGATTGTTTTTTTTCTGAATCTACTCCTTCTTTTCTATCATCTAGCACTGCAGTTGGCATGTAACAGGTGTTCAGTATGTGTGAGTAGCCCTCTTGAAGCAACATGTGGTATTGTTACTCCAGTAAGGGAGGAGAAATGAATGACTGTCAGGACTGAGAAGTCTGGCTGACCTTCTGCCATCATCATAAATAATTCCAGGAAATCTCTCTTTGGCTACCTTGGGAAAAGCCTAGAGGAGAAGCTTAGCCAAGCAAGGATCAGAAACTCTTCCCAGTTCCTACAGAATCTCTGCTCTTTGTGCCTTTTTGTAGGGGTTGGCCTTCCGAAGGGTCAGTGAGATAAAACCTGTTCTTTTCATGATCAGGTGGGGATAGCTCCCAGGCCTTCCGGGTGGCAGAAAGGGCAGATGAGTGAATCACTAGTAAGTGAGGAAATCTCATTAACTGTGTGTCCTTATCTTTAACACCCAGTGCCTAGAATAGACCACTTTTATTGAGATTGTTAAGACAGTTGTATTTTGTCACCAAGAGTTCTAAGAAAAGTAGAATTATCTGAGCTTTTGCTTGAACGATACCTGAATAGTAGTATAGGATTTATTATCCTATTTATTATCTGGATTCTTATACATCCCCAATCCCATTATAGAACCACTTTGATTCTGGCAGTCTTCCTTAAGCTCTCAATGGCCATTTCCTTCTCAAAAATATGTTAATTTCAGTAATAGCAACTTTATATTTCCACTGGGCAAATGACAGTGGTATACCTTGCTTCCAGTCCGCACATGTCTGTTACTCCTCATGGTTCACCTATTTTTAAATTATTATTATTTTCATAAGTTTCTTTTTTCAGAGTAGTTTTAGGTTCACAGCAAACTTCAGAGGAAGGAACAGTGATTTTCCATATATCCCCTGCCCCAACATATGCACACCCTCCTTCATTATGAACACCCCCCACCAGAGTGGTACAATTATTACAATTCATAAACCTACATTGACACATTATAATCACCCACCTTCCATAGTTTACCTTAGGGTTCACTCTTGGTGTTGTATATTCTATGGGTTTGGGCAAATGTATAATGATATGTATCCATCATTATCACTGCCATAAAAATCCTCTGTGCTTTGCCTATTCACCCCTCCCCCCACAACTTCTGATTGTTTTACTGTCACCATAGTTTTGCCTTTTCCATAATGTCATATAGTTGGAATCATATAGTGTGTAGCCAAAATTATTTTTTGAAACTTTTTCAATTTCCAAATAATTGTAGATTTACAGAAAAGTTGGAAAGCTAATACAGACAATTCCCATATGCTTTCACCCAGCTTTTCCTAACATCTTACACAATCATGGTACATTTTTCAAAACTAAGACATTGATGTTGGTACAATACTATTAACTTAACTACAGACTTTATTTGAATTTCCCCAGTTTTTCCACTAGTGCCTTTTTGTTCCATGGTCTAATCCAGAATATCACATTGTATTAAGTTGTGTTTCCTTAGTTCTCTCTGATCTGTGACAATTTCTGAATTTTTCTTTTTTTTTTTTTT
>VBSM01001265.1:16671710-16703358 GCA_008086735.1 Cheirogaleus medius
GATAGGGTTGTTTGATTTTTCCTTGCTGATTTTCCTGAGTTCTAAATAGTGAATTTTTCTTATTTTTTATGTCATTGACAGATACTTTGCAGAATGTATCTCTATTTGGGTTTGTTTAATGCACACATTTGTTTATTAAAATAAATGTTTTAATTTATAGTAGTTTTAGATTTACAAAAATTGCAGAGATAGAACAAAGAGTTCCACATACCCCACATCTAGTTTTTCTTATTATTAACATCTAAGATTATTATGGTATATTTGTCACAAGAAGTGAATCAATATTGATATATTATTATTAACTAATAATGTATGATGATTTCTTTAGTTTTTGCTTAATATAATTTTTCTGTTCCAGGATCCCATCTAGGCTACCAAATGTAATGTACATTTAGTTGTTATGTCTCCTTAGACTCCTCTGGATTGTGACCGTTTCTCAGACTTTCCTTACTTTTGATGACCTTGACAGTTTTGAGGAGTTCTGGTCAGATATTTTATAGAATGTCCCTAGTTTTGGATTTATCTGATATTTTTCTCATGATTAGACTGGGGTTATGGTTTTTTGGTAGAAGATCACAGAGGTAAATTGTGATTCTTACCACATCATATAAAGGGTACATATTATCGACATTATTTATGACTGTTGATGATGACTTCATGCACTGGCTGAGGTGGTTATTTGTCAGGTTTCTCCACTATAAAGTCACTTCCCTCTCCCTCACGCTTCTCCTACTGTTATCTTTACAAGAATGTCATTTAAGGAGTGGAGAGTTATGTGCCATCTCCTTGAGCACAGAGGATCTATATAGATTATTTTTGGAATTTATTCTCTTGCATGTAATATTTGTCTTATTTCTCCTATTTATTTTTTGATCATTTATTTATATGTATATGAACTCATTGGTATTTATTTTATACTTTGGGTTATAACCCAATACTACTTTACTTATTTTGTTGCTCAAATTGTTCCAACTTTAGTCATTGAGAGCTCTGCCACTTTGTTCCTGTATCCCTTTGACATAGCCCTGTCATTTTGGATGTATGTATGTTTGTGTGTGTGTATATATTTATTTTATATATTTTACTCCTTATTTTCTGGCACTATGAGATGCTTCAGACTCATCTGGTGTAATTCATACCCCAATTGTAAAATCAGCCATTTCTTTAGGAGAAATGGCTCTTTATATTGGAGACTGGTATTAGAAACCAAGATCTGGGTTCCCGGAATTCTCATTGCTACTGGGGTGTATTGTTTCTAGGCCCTCTCAGGTGAGTGAGCAAGGAAATACATGTGTGTATACTAATCCATGTATCTATTAATATTTCTATATGTTACCATCTGTGTATCTATATTAAGCCAAACATGAACTCACACCAATATTTCCAGTTCTAATTCAGTTTCCTATCCTTGCTTAATTGTAAACTCTCTCTCCAAAAGTAAAAAACCTGGATCATACTATCTGATACTCATTTACTTAATTTGAATTCTAGTATACATGTATAGTTGTTGCAGAATTAACCCATACCCTCATGGGAAATGATTTTATCAATTAGAGTACAGTGCTATATACAGTTCCTTTTCCCCTTAGTCTTGCAGACTCCACTTGTTTCCAAAGTTGCTTGCAGAGTTACTTAGGTGAGCACTTTTCCACCATATGTCCTTCAGTGAGGTTTGCTTCTTGCATTTGCAGTACTGTTAGATTTTTTCATCACATTTTGCGTTTCATCTGGGATTCCCCTGATTTCTTAAATTATTTATTTTTAATTTGCATATATTAAGGTTAACTGTTTGTGTGAAAAGTTCTATGGATTTTTGACAAATACATAATGTTTCCTATTTATTTTTTGACCTGCTGTTAAGCTTTACTTTTCAGGAGTAGTCTTTAAAAATCACCCATATAAATATAAGATGTGTCTTTTGAGTCATTAATTATTGAAGGAAACCATAAGATATTAAAACCAGTCCAAAGAGCATTTGAGGAGGTAGGTATCCAATATTAGGATAAGAGTGCTACTTAGATACAAAACTGATTATTGTGCAACAGGGCCATAAGCCATAAATTATAAGATTATCTGCCCCATGAGAAAGAAATTATTTCTATCTCCACTGGACTAAAATGCATAAGCCAACCTCTGCCTCAACAAAGCTATAAAATAGCTCAGACAATGGATTGTCATGACTAGTACTGCATTGGGAGAATATTCAGTAATTGCTTTTCAAGTTTCAGATAGTTTTTCTGATATCAAATTGATTAAAAAGATGGATTGGTGGTGTCCAACAAGAGTTCATAGTTGGGAACAGGACAAAAATTGGTAAAGAGATAAAATTAAGAGAGGAAAGTAAGGATAGAAGGAAGTCAGGGGTAAAGTTAGAACTAAGAAACTTATATCTGAAAATCTTGTACAACTACTAAGTGAGGATGGCAAATTTGGCTATGTGATTTCTAGCTCTGAAAGCAAAGAGGGAACTGGGGAACTTATAAGATTTGTCATATCTATAAATGGTTCTGAAACACAGACTTTGGGTCTGATTTTTCATTGGTGCAATTAAAAAAAAGGTATTAGTCAAATTATAGGCAGAAATGTCTGTAGCCTTCAGAAGCTGAGAAATTGATGGAACTAGAGAAGATCTCAGATGAATCCTAAGGGTTCTCAGGCTTTATTGTCAAGCCACATCTCTTGGATGCTTCCAGCCAGAGCCCTTTGCTAATTAAATCAAGGTCATGGGTCTAAACCTGCTATAAGCCAAACAGAAAAGAGATGTCTCTCTCATGTTCCCCACTATACTGTGTCTAATGAGATTAATTTTCTATAAATATCATTTGAAGAGGTAATAAGGTTATATTAATGCTGATAGAATAACAAATCCACATCAAACTGCCTATCACTAGGCTGGTATTCCCAATCCCCTGAAACATACACTCAAGAGCTGGGGGCCTAAGAATTGCAAAGAGAGCTCTTTAGCCAAGAACAGGGTTCAGAATAGAAGAGAATAGAAGTTCAACCATGGAGAAATCAGAAGGCTGCACTTTGCTTGTTCTTGCTTCTAGCTTGTTTGACATTTTCTTAATCTCCCTATTATGTTTCTTATTTTAGGTAAAGATCTTTTTGAAATGTCTGACCTGTGTTTCTTCATCTGCATTTATGTAGTAGAGACAGGGACACACTGAATCTCTAGAGGCAGCATCAGAAGTATCATGAGAGAAATCTTAGGAGAGGAGCAAAATAGAGGCCAAAAGTTGAAGTTACTCGTGTGGCTGGGTCCTTCCCAGAACTGTACTTCCCAGAAGCATACCTCTGCTTTGGTTTTAGGAGGAAAATTTTATAATTGGTTATTTTAAGGAGTGATTCCCTTACCATGTCTTTATGTATAGCTGGAGTTGAGATCCTTTTTGCCTGAATCATGATCTCTCAGTCATGCAGCAGTACTGTAGGACTTTTCCTCCCATACAGGATTAATGGAAAATGGCTTTTCTCTTTGAAAGGGTGTTAGAAATACAATCTGTTCACTGGTCTCAAATTCAGGCAGATCATTTCCAAGATAAGTGTTCTCTATTGAACCGTTTTCATTTTCCCAGTGAGGTCACCCCTGTGGCTCCCCGGGAGGCCTCCCACACAGGGAATATCACACCATCCTGCTCGGCCCTGGAGATCCTATCTGGCTGCCCTGGCACATGTCCGAGCCTGAGACATGGTGAGAGCAGATATGGCTCCGCCTTGTCTCACCCACAAAGATGTGAATCTCGGCGCTGTGAGTGATGGTTTTGTGGTTTACAGATGGTGAAAAGTGCTCATGGAACCGAAGGAGCATTATTTTATTCGAGGGTGCTGCATAAAACCCATGTGTTGGGTTTAAGGCTGCAAAAACTTTGAGGAATTTTCCATTTTCATCCATATGTCTTTATTATAAATTACCATAATGATTAGCATCTGGAACATTCTGGAGGCCAGGGTAACCATGCTTTCAAAGGTGTGTATATTACAAATATCACACAAATGCCATGTCATATCTATATCCAGGTACTATTTTTTCATTATTTACACCACCACCATTGCCACTGCAAACGGCACAAAAAACCTGTCTATAAATACCTAAAACGTCTCCTTCATATTTCTTGGGATTCTATTTATAAAAGATTTTTATAAATTAAGAAATCTTCTCTTCAAAGTTATGAATTATCCTCTAACTTGAGTCATATAAGACATCAATCATTCATACTTTGGTGTTGTTTAATTATATAACTTGTTTTTTCCCGGACACCGTTCTAAGAATTGGCCCTTAAGGGATTGGAAACTTTTATTAGAAAGGAAAGGGAGTGGGGAATGGGAAGGACTTAAATTGGGAAATACTGAAACATATCTTAGTAGCCCTTCAGCCTTAAGACTTTTGCCTTGCTTGAAATATCCTTTTCTTAAAAATTTACGTCCTGTATTTTAGACAGGAGTATAATATATGGTTACATTAATACACATCTGAGGATAGTCATCTAATACAAATACCCAGTCAGGATCTCAAATTCAATTGAAGTAGTGACAAGAGAGCAGTTCCAAGTGAATGGCTTATGTTCCAGGTCTGGCTCTAAAAGAGATTTCAAGCTATTGGTGGCTGTGACTACAGGGTGAGTCCAGAAGCAGGAGAGGAAAGTGGTGTCCTAACTTCTGAGATGCTCACAGATAATCAGCTTATAGCATACTCCACATCTCCTTCACCCCACATGGTAAGGTCACTCTTCTACCTTACCCGTTTCAACACTCTCCCTTGGAATGAAGTGGTCCCATTGTAATAAATATTCTCATTCATTGGCTCATTCATTTATTCATTCATTCCCAAGCAAGTACAGGTTATGGTTCTTGAATCACAAAAAACAGAAGATGACCTTGACTAACTTTAATTAAATAGAGATATATTGGGAAATTAACAGGAAATTGAATAACAAAGCTATGACAGTTTGCAGATAAGACCATATTTTTCCACCCCTCTCTGTATCCAAACTCTTTGCAACATGACTTTGCAGCTCTTTCTTTCAAGGAGGAGAGCCTAGTTTCTACCTCCCTGAATCTAGGCTGATCCTATGACTTGCTTTGGTTAATCGAATGCAGTGGAAATGGTGATGTGCCCAGTCTGAGCCTAAGCCTCAACAGGTCTTGTGTGTTTCTCCTCCCTTTCCTGGAACTCTGCCCAGCTGCATGGAAATAAGCTCAGGCTAGAATGCTGGAACATGAGACAGCATGTAAAATAGCAAATCCCAGCTGATGCTACCCTAGACCAGCCAGTCTATGGTTCACCAACAGCCAATTGTAGATGCATGTGTGAATCCCTCTAATATAGGAGAAATATCCAGCTTAGCCAATTTCAAATTACTGATTCCCAGAATTTTGAGATAAGTAAATGGATATTATTTCATACTAAATTTGGGATTATTTGTTATACAGCAAAAGCCTGTGATGTACAAAAATCTTCAGAAGAATAGAATTTAGGAACCAGGACACTTGTAGTCCCTCTAGAAAGAGCTGCCACCAGATGACATAGCTCTAGTTACCTGTTATTCTTTTTGAACCCTGCTCATTCCTGGGTAAAATAATTTGATTGGTCCATCTTGAGTCATATGCCCTCCCCTAGGATGGGAGTGGAATCTTCTGGTTTAGCAGCTTTGCCTAAACCACAAGGAGCAGAGAAAGGATAATTCCTTAAAGGCAGATAGCAGCTGCTGTTTCTAAGAATAGGGAAGAGGAGGTCCTGTGTAGACAAAGCACATGTCCAGTATAAATATTTATTCTGTACTTACTCAGGGAAGAGTTAAGACATTCACTTTCAGCAAGGATGTCCTGGTTTCTTGAAGGAGTTAGGAAAGGAACAGTGTGTTTACTGCTGTCCCAAAGAGGCCATAGATGGCTCTGAGAGCCATAGGAGGACACTTCACCCAGATCCACCAGCAGGAAGATTTTTGGAGGAGATGGCATTGGAGCTGAGCTCTGTAAGATAAGTAATGAGCTAGGTAAAATGTAAGAGTGGCAAGGAACACAGGAGGCCCTTTCAGGCACTTGGAGGAGCATCAGTAAAAACCTAGAGTGAGCATCTTCAAATGTTACCATGAGCCATATTTATATGATGCTTATGCCGGGCCTGGCCCAACTTCTTTAAGAGAGAGAGGGAGAGAGAATTTGGTTCACAGACTCCATCAGTTCCTATTGTTTTATCTCCTCCAGTTCTCACACTTGTCATCTTGTAGGCACCTACGTTTGCTACTCTGGCTAAGAGGCCAGAGAGTATCATTTGGTCAAGTGGCATAGAAGTCATGAGAAGGTTGGGCATGGGGGCTTGAGGCTGGAGAGTTAAAGGGAATTATGGAGACCCTTGTCTGCTTGCTAAGAAACTTGTATTTTATCCTATACGCAATGCAGAGCTATTGCAGGTCTTTGAGCAAGGGTGGTCATGGCTCAGATTTCTGTTTCAAGAAGATTGGCCTGGCAGCAAGTAGAAGTAAGATGGCCAGTGGTGACAAAGGAGGCAGGGACACCAATTAGGAAACCGCTGTTGTTTTCTAGGCAGTGAAAGCTTCAACTAAACGGAGTGGGATGAAGAAATGGTGAGGCTGGGGTAGATCTTTTTATGACATCCTCAAAGGAGATCTGGAAACACAGGTTGCTTCTGTCTTTAAAACTACTGCTGTTACTGTACAGCAATAATCTAAATTACTTATTTAGATTATTATCATAATCTAAAAGGTCTTTGTGTCCGATAACAGACCTTCCCTTATATCAAATGAGACACACCTGTTCTGGAGAAATTGGTAACAAGCTTCAGTCTACGTTGATGCCGAGACACAAAATCCCTCCTCATTCTTGCTAGGAAAAATAAACAGCTCTCCTTGGACCTGCTCAACTTGCCAGAGACCCGGTCAGTTTCCACACCCACTTAGAGTCATAGTGTAAGCCAAAGGGCTGTCAAAGGTCGGCCCTGAACTAGAAGCAGATGGGAGAGGATTCTTGCCAGAGACACCATCCAAGCCTCTTGCTATTCAGTGATCAGAGGTTGAATGTCCAAACAAAGTGCATCTGATGCCTTAGTCACGACCGGATCAACTGAAATAACAATGAAAAATGGTGTCTACATTGCAAGGCGTGAAAGGAGCAGCTGCCAGGAGATCCATGCTTGCCTTCTGGGGAAGGGGTGGTGTCCTTACTCAAACGGGTTTGAACAGAAAGCAAAGAAAAAAGATTGATTTGAGAGTTCTTCCTTCCATATATAAAGTAGGCTTGGTGAAGATGGCAGGTCTCTAGGATGTATATGAAGTGGGAAGGTAAAGATAAAACATGAATTTATAGTGGAGAGAAGTGCATTTTTTGTTAGCTAGTATTTTTCTTTCAACAAACAACTTAATATTCAACAAGTATTGGTAGTTCAATTAGTATCTTACATGTTTGTTATAAGCATGAAAAGTTATAGTGGAGTATGTGACTCTCTGACTCTGGTTGGAAAGCTCAGACATTTGCATGGAAAAATGCCAGTATTAATACAAAGAATAAAGGCTAACAGTGCAATCACAGCCTATTGGTGGTGGCGAAGGGAGGAGTTGTCTAAGGAAGGCAATTTGGCAATACAACCCAATTTTAGACTTCTGTTTTTATCTCCAAATGATGCCATTGAGTCGCAGAGCTTCACAGATATGATCAGGGAAGACTTTGTATATCATAGACCTTTATAGTTTAGCGTCCTCACCAGGCCACATTGCCAACACAATGTGTTCACAATGCATTGTTTGCTTTCCATAAATCTTAAAATTATATTGTCAGTTATACAACCCTATTGTATTGTGGTTCTGTGATTATCTGTGTAATTAAAGCATCGATTTGTTAAATGAAATATTTCAAACACATCATACATTTAATAATCCTGTTTTTCCAGTTTTCTATTTTTTTAAATTTTTTTTTACTGAACTGGGAAGTTCCAGAAAATGAAAGTGAATCTGTCCTCTCTTAACTGTGTATATCTCCTGATTTTAGTTCAGAAAAATTAGGGCACTGGGTGGTTAATTATCAGATAATAGTGATTACAGTTTATCAAAGATGTATTATGAGCCAGTCACTTTACTCATAGCCTTTAAAAATTTTAAGTTAAGGTAAATGCATTTATAGCAGAAGCTATAGAAAAATCAAATGAGGGAAAAAATAAGTTAACCTGCAATAAATATTGCGGGATTCCTGGAGACCTCTTTTAAAAGACAACTGTAGAGTTTCAGAGTCCTGACACCACGAAGTTGGATGAGGGGCTAACACTACTTCGTGCTGGTCAGTAGGGCTGGAAAGAATGGAGGAAAGAGGAGGAAGACACTTTTCCAGGGAATGAAGTTGAGAGAGGAATCTGCAATCCTGGGCACTGCTGCCTGGCAAGGCAGCCTAGTCCTGCGGTACCAGAGAGGGCAAGGGCCGCCCAGAACAGGTGGCGGGGATTGCTGGGTTACATTTTGTCTCCCAGCCTTTAGAAGGCAGCCCAGCCTTTTCTGTTAAACTTTCCCTTTCCCTAGTGAGATGCCCAGAGCTCTTCTAAACTATAGGCCCTGCCTTGCTCTGTAGGATGATGAGAGTCTGTTTGTGAGGGCTGTGCTAACCCCTCCTGCCTAGGAGACTGACACCTGGCAGGCTGTGCCATTGCTGGGACTCAAGGAACAGCATCTGGTCTCTCTTTCCCTGGTGATTTTCTTGCTCTTCTGACAGGTTTATTGTATTTATATTATGTGCTTCTCTTCCCCAGTCTTGCGAAAGGTCAGGGGAAGTGTTTTGCCTGGTGAAGACATCTCCTTAGCCAAGTGAAGATATCTGCTTTCACCAAAATGTTTCTCAGGAGGGGTGTAATTTAAAGGAAATGAAATGCTGTGGCCTTCACAAGCCCTATGTAGTCTGACTTTTTGAGGCCCTACCATACGATCTATCAAACATACTAACTGCACCCATATCCCACATTAAATATACTTTTTAGCTTTAAGATTTTTTTCTAAGGGCTTTTATATTTGTGCTTTAGAAATTATTTGGCTCTATGTAACTTTCATTTAATTTATGATTGGCTATGAGTTCTTGACAATCACTGTGTATACTGAGGGAAACTTGTGAAGTGAGAAAATTGAACCTATAAATTGCATGAGACATAATGAAATCTTTATGAATATTAAATTTAACAGTTAATGAAGTTGGCGTGTTGGTGCATTTTTGTAGACATTTAATCAAGCATTTATTAATTTTAATTTTTATTGTTTTCTTCTGTAGTTTTGGAGCCAACAACTGTTTTTCTACCTGAGTCTCATATGTTTTCTAGGCCCCGAAAAGCTCTTAGCTCTGGGATTTCATTGCACTGGTGAGGTTCTGCTGTTACACAGCTCTCAAAGATTTTGGTTTCAGGACGCTTTTACATTAAGTTATTGAGGACCGAAAGAACTTTTAAAAAATTTTTTTTACTTTAAAATGTAGGGTATAACTATCAACATTTATTGTACTAGAAATTATGACTGAGAAATTTTAAAATCACTTATTTATTAATTTATTTAAAAATAACAATAATGAACTGACTGTTCATTATCATAAAATATGTTACATAATTAACATCTTTTATGATAAATAAATATATTTGCCCCTAAAAAATGTAGTGATAAAAGTGACATTTTTATAAATTTCTTTAATGTGTGACTTAATAGATTCTCATAATCTCTTTGGCATTCAATGTGTTGTCATATATTGTTTTGGTTGCAGTATAAGAAAAAATTTAGCTTTGGGCAGATATGTAGTTGTAAAAAGGTGTATTTTAATTTTTTTTTTGATATTACATCAAAACTTAACTGCCAGTTTCTTAAAAGTTAGTTCTAATGTGGAATCTGAGACTATACCAATTAACTTTTCCTACTACGTTACATTAAAATCCATTGGCCATTTTGTACTTTGAATCAATGTCCAATGCTGGACATTTGGAAGATGCTGGTTCACTGAATTATGCACATCTTTCAAATGTTGACACATTTCTTTATGCAATATCAAAAGATCACATTCCTTTATACCACTACAAATCTCATTAGAAAAAAAATGTATTGGGAAGCTGGCAAGTTAACAGAGAGATATATGTTTTGCAAAATTCTAATTTTTATTTGAAAGCTCAAATGTTATCATTGGCAACAAAGAGGGTCAGTTGTTTTCCTTGAAGTAACAGGCTCACGTAGTTAATTTTTGAGAACATGTCTGCTAACTACCCAAGTCTGAATGTCCATACTTTCTCATTTGCTCTTTCAAGTACAAATGCTGATCTATAAAAAAATGAGCTTAATTTGGGTTGCAACTGAGGCAATTGTGCAGGTGCCTTTCCTTGAGACAACCATGGTTCTTGGACATGTATTATAAGTTCTTCTCATTTCCTCACGCAGACTCTTAAAAAGACAACTGCTCAAGGGTGTAATAAAATTAATAATTATCCTGCTTCATCAAAGACATGCTTATGTGAACTGTCATATTTTTCTACTCCAAATGTGCGGTGTTGAAGAATTCGCTGACCACCAGTGCAGTTTGGTGCACTGCCTTGACTCGTGCTGTAGTGTTGGCAGCTTTTCTACCAGCTGTGCAAATGTAAACACAATGGAAAAGACAAATACTGTCTCTGTGTTTTTATGAATATTGACCTTGTGGATCCCTGGTAAGGGTCTTGGGCACCCAGAGAGGTCTACAGACCACACTTTAAGAACTGCTGTGATGCCCAACCCTGATATAAGCACCCAAGATGGTGCCAGACACACAGTAGTAAATGTTCAATCTGCTACAGCTAAGACCATGTTCTCTTTACCTTTCTAAGCATCATTTTTTTTTCCTTTTTAAAAATAGAGTTAATGTTACTCAGCTCACAGGGCAGTTATGGAGATTAAATGCAGCAAAGTATGTAAAATGCTTATCACAGTGTTTGGCACATAAATACGCTGTAAAGATGAAGTATTATTATTATTATTGCTAATAAGAAGTCATTTTACAACTTTTCCTAGAGAGCAACACCAGGATCCCTTCATATTTCGACTGCCAGTGCTTGACTGGACTCTCTTTCTTGTGAGGCTTTTAAAGCAGACACTCTATTCCCTTTTTATCGTCATCCTTCAAGCCCAGGCTGCTGCTGCTTCTGGGGATTTGCTCCCGCGGGTAAAGGGCCCCAGCCAGGAATTCCCACTTGTTCAAGGGTCACTGAAAGCTGCAGTCATTTTTTTCAACTCTCGCAATCTTGTCTAGACATTCTGAGGAGGTGGAGGATATAATTACAGCTTGAAACACTTTGCAGGCAGCAGCAACACAGCTCCTCCTGCACATGTGTGACTCAAGTCCCAAGAGGGCAGTGAAATGTGATGATTCACTTGCCCAGATAAGCTGGAAGTGAAACCCTAGAGGTCCAGGGTCCAGTTGCCTTTACTGTATAGCACCCTTTACTCACAACCAGTTTCTCCATTCAATGATTCAGTTCAATTCAAAGCAACAAATGTGCCTTGAGTTCCTTCTAGAAACACGACCTCCACGTACCATGCTGCATCAGCGCCTGTGCTGGTTACCCTGGACCCATTTTTGTTTTCCCCTGGGCTGCTCTGAGGCTGACGCTTATGAGTGGCATGTCCAGGCTCTTTTACCTTCTGGCTTCCAGTTGGATTTCATCTGGCTGGTGCTGGCAGGAAAGAGAGTGGAGGACTAGAGGAGAAATAGGCTGCTGCTCCCCTCGCATAGCTGGTCTGCTCCGGCTACAGCTTCTATCAAGCGACCCCTCCTCCACGGCTGCAGCAGGCTGTAGCTCTCGCTGTAATCTAGTACTACCATGTTCCCCTTTGTCCCTTCCAGGATGGTAACAACCCCCCCTCTGTGGCTAGTCCTGGAAAGTCACTACCCCCGCTCTTCCCTTGTCTTGCCTGCCACACCTCTGTAAATACTGTTGCCATTACGCTCTTTCTAATTAAGCCTCTGAATGTGTCATCTGTTCCCTGGCTGGACTCTACTGACACAAACCAGAACCTGCCCTTGAGAAGCTTACAGTCTACTCAGACGAGTTATCCCAAGCATCGGTCAGGTACAAACCATCCTCACAGCTGTTAAATCCAAGAACCAGCTCTACTACTATTATGCACTTAGTATTTCTGCTTAACTTGCCTAACTTTTTTACCATACATTAATTCAGCCAAAAAAATAAAAGAGAGAGAGAGAGAGAGACTTTTTATCATCAGCTAAATTGAAAATGAATATACTTGCTGCTATAGTCTGAATGTTTGTGTTCCTCCCAAAATTCATGTGTTGAAATCCCAGTCCCCAAGGTGCTGGTATTAGGATGGAAGGCTTTTGGGAGGTGATTAGGTCATGAGGGTAGAGCCCTCATGACCGGATTCGTGTCCTTATAAAAGAGACCCCAGAGAGTTACATTGATTCTTCCATCATATAAGGACACAGTGAGAAGGTACCATTCATGAACCAGGAGACTAGTCCTCATCAGACACTGAATCTGTCAGTGCCTTGATCTTGGACTTCTCAGCCACCAGAAAGGTGAGAAATAAATTTCTGTTGTCTTTAAGCTACCTAGTTTATGGTATTTTGTGATAGCAGCCCAAATGGACTGAGACACTTGCCAAAAATATAAGACAGGGTAGAAAACAAATCAAATGAAAACAAACCAAGATCGTGTATCTTGTGATCGTGTAGCTCAGTATCATTGTGGTCAATTGCACATACTCTGCCTAGGTTGGAATCCTGCTTCTCCCACTTTTCCAGCTGTGTGATCATGAGCAAGTCACATAACCTTTCTGTGCCTCAGTTTTTTCATCTTTAAACCGTGAATAATTCTGCCTACTTACTTCATAGAGTTGTGAGGATTAGGTGAATTAATATATGTAAATACATGGAAAGCACTTAGGACAATGCCAGAAAACACCACATGAATTTAAGCTGTCACTGTTTTGGTGATGATGATGATGATGATGATGGAATTACCTTACTTAGGCTCTGAGTTGGAGGGTTGTTAGCAAAGAGGTGAAGATACATCAGCCTCAAACTGAAGCTTTCTCCCCAATGTAATCAGTAGAGTTTGGAGAGAACTGAAAACAATAACCTCCTTACCATGTGGCTCAATGTTGTTTGTTTCTCTGTGTTGTTGATTTACCACAAAAACTTTGCCCCAGGTACCACCAGTGGAACACCTCCTACACTTTATAAAACATAGGGAAACAAATATCTGTTATGCTACAGCAAATAAACAACAAGCAACATGTAAGAGGTGGCATAGAGAAACCAGCAATAAACTTGGGGTGTCGGAGTGGGAAGAAAGCCATTGGCCAGCCTTATCAGAGCCGAGTTAGGGTTGGAAAACTGGCCTACAAAAGGGGCTCTCGGGAGGTAGAGGGAATAGCTTATTTGAAGGCAGAGGGATGAGTTACTATGGTATGTTCAGGAAAGGACAACATTCACAAAGAAATAACTACTCCCCAACATGAAGTGACAGCAATGACTTATGAAGAGATGCCTAGAGAAACAGTTCTCAAAGTGTGGTTCCAAGAGCTGCCTTTTCAACAAGACCCGGGAACCTGTCAGAAACACAAAATTGTCAGCCTCTACCCCCAGACCTACTGAATCAGAAACTCTAGAGGTATGTGCCGGCAATCGAGGATTTAACAAGCTCTCCAGGTGATGCTTATGCTCCCTAGAGTGTGAGAACCACTGGCCTAGAGAAAGATAGGAGAATATTAGGAACAACCAAGCCTGAGATTTTGTGCACAGTAATAGTGTGACATTTACTGAGCACTTTCTATGTGCCAGCTACTGTGCTAATCATTTTACCTGCACTAGCTCTTATAACCCTCACAACCCTGATAGATACATTATTATGCTCAAATGAGAAACTGAGGCTTAGGTTGAAGTTTAGTAACCATTTGTTTCCAGGGTAATGGAGCCTGGAATAATGAAGTCTTTGGGTTGTGGAAAGGAAGGAAAAGGATGGATTAACAGACTATCAGAAGATAGTCTACAGCAGTCTTGTCCAGTGGAACTTTCTGTAATGGTGGAAATGTTCTATACCTGTATGGTCTGATGTGATAGCTACTAGCCACATGTAATCAGTGAGTTGACTGTTGATGACTACTGTGAGATTAGTGTGTTGGAGGAACTGAATTTTAAATTTTATTTAATTTAAATTAAATAGTCACATGGGGCTAGTGGCTACCATCTTAGTACAATTCTAAAGTCATAAGGCAAGTATGTCTGACTCCCAAAGCTATAGTTTTGTCCACTATTGCTCCTAATATACAGCCTTTCTGAACTTTTCAGATTGCTTCATGTTCTAGTTCCTGGGAAACCTCTCTGACCCAGGATGAGCTGGGCACTGTATCCTTAGCTGATCAGTGTGGTTGGGCGGAAGGCATAGGAAGAAGCCACAACAGGCCAGCCTCAAAATGTTCCCTGTGCTGTGGGTGAGAGCTGACTCATGGCTTTTAGGGCAAAGAGAGTGCATGCAGACCCTGTCCTTCCTGAGCCTTCACTGTGCCTCGGCTGGCCTTTATGTCAATATTAGAGATTGGGTGGATCAGCCAGAGACCCCCAGGAGGTCCCCTGAAAAAGATGTTTTTTTAAAACTAAATCCCAGAACTTGAGAGTATTTTTATATTTGCTTGATTCTCCATGGAGCTGATGGAACATTGAAAACTCTTGCTCCCAGGAATTCTTGGCCTCATCAGCCTTGTAAATTGCTCAGATCCACCCCCTGCCTTTCTTTCCACCATCCGATGACCTCATTATTCCAGGCAAGAGGTTGGCAAAGTTTTTTCTATAGAGAGCCAGATAGTAAATATTTTAGGATTTGTGGGCCATGTCAGGTCTCTGTTTCTTCTTTGCATGAGGCCTTCCTTTCTCTCCTTTCTTTCTCTCTCTCTCTTTCTTTCCCTCCCTCCCTCCCTCCCTCCCTCCCTCCCTCCCTCCCTTCCTTCCTTCCTTCCTTCCTTCCTTCCTTCCTTCCTTCCTTCCTTCCTTCCTTCCCTTTCTTTTTCCCTTATTTTTAGACAACCCTTTAAACATGTGAAAACCATTCATAACTCTCAGACAGGATCTGGCTTACCCAGCTATGGTTTGCTCCCATTCTAGGCTCTTTTGCCTTGGGAACAAATGTTTATCAAACTTCAATCAGCATAAAGACCTTCTGGGTGAGCTTGTTTAAATCACACATTCCTGTGCCCTCAGAACATTATGATTTAGTGTGGTTGGAGTAGGGTGTAGGAACACACTAACAAATACCCTAGGTGACTGTTATAATGCAAAGGGTCTGTACTTCACCTTTTGAGAAAATGTTAGAGGTGGAAGGGCTCTTAAGCTCATTTAGTGACCAACCCCTTCATTTTATAGATTAGGGAATTGAAGTCCATGGAAGGGAAGGGATTAGTCCTGAGAGTTTCTGTGTTAAGGCCACAAGGGAAGCTAGCTGTAGGTAGAAGATGCCACTGCCCAAGGCAGGGCAAGGAGATGGAGAGAAACTGGATCGGCGATTTAGCCTCCGGAAAAAGCGTCCCCTGAAGGTGGCCATACCGTTGCACTTTCAACAGAATCCTCTTTGTTTCTTAAGCCAGTTTGAGTCAGATTCTCTGTTGTTGGCAGTTGAAAGCGCCTAACTGATACAGACTCCTCTTGCCACCAGCCTTCTTTGATCCACCTCTTTTTGAGAGAACTATCTTTGAAGAAATACTACCAACGCATCATCCAAATGTTTAATCCTTTAAATGTCAAAACCTTTGTAATGAACTGGGTAGGTCACACATACCTCCCTGAAGGCAGAGCGCAGAGAGCTGGGCCGGGCCGGAATTGGGAAATTTGGCTTCTAATCTTGCTTCTATCATCATATAACTGTTTGAAATGGGCAAATTACTTAACTTCTCTGGGACTAGTTTTCTCGTTTGGAAAATGAGCAGGGTGGAAAGAACCATTTTAGGCTCCTTTGTTCTGGATGTTACCATTGCATTCCAATCGATTTTCATAACTCATTCCTTCTCCTTTCCTTCCTCCTTACCTCTCTCTTGCTTTTCAGAAAAGAAACACAAAAATGAAGCATTGACTTTGGCCCGGTCTATTCTTTCCTGACAGAAATTATACCCCTGAGGAGCTCATATATGTTCGCATTTGAATCAACAGCCTTCAAAGTTTTCTCTAGAGAACTTGAACATTTCCTTCCTGGTTTGAAGAATGGAGCTAATTGATACAACACGAATTTGTATCAGGTGGAAACACATTTTTTTCCTTTCATTGGGTGAAAATAATCAGGCTAGTCAGTTGAATTGCAACAACAATTTTGGAAAAATACACTTGCCTCTCAATTCAGTGGTGTCGGTGGAATGAATTACCTGTGCCCGACACCCCAGGGAGAGCAGCCACCGCCTCCTGGCAAATTTTCTACTCACTGAGGGAGAGTATTACCTAGTTCCACCTTCAACATGCTGTGACAGGAGCCAGGGAGGCCTAGGGAGAGGGCACACTCACGTGAAATCGGTCTTGTTTGGGTTTTAATAACGTTTGTTCTTTTTTTCTTTTAAATCCTCATGCATTATGTTCAAAGCAGAAAACGCAGTAAAACAGAAAACACACAAAGGAAAAAAGTAGCAACACAAATCATCCATAATCCTACAACCCAGAGGTGACCACATGTCGTTTGTTTTAACTGTTTTGTTTCAACAACTTCTTTTCGAATCACCAAAGCAATATATGCTCAATGCTCAAGCAAACACTAAAGAGAAAAATTAATCACGGCTAATCCCACAGCCGATGATAGTCACATGAAATCTTTGAATAAATACCCCACCCACCCCGGCCGCCCAGCCTGCTGCTGCCTTTCCTCACGTTTGTGTTGTTCCCATGCTCCAGGATTTCACGTCCCGTGAACTGAAGGCACTGGGCCCGGCAGAAAGGCACCAGTATATTTGCTTTAGTGCTTTGGAACGATGCCTCCCCGAGGGCTGGACTCCAGGGAGGGTCTGTGCACAGGAAAACCAGCTCCACAAAAACACACAGCCCCACGACTCCTCCTGCTCCTCCCCTCATCAGAATTTAAACAGCCTGTCTGGAACTCTCCCAAAAAAGGGTTTTTGAACTGGTGAGAATGCCAGCTGTACTCATAGGCAGCAAGATGACCTAAAACATGGTTGTTTTATTTGCAGAGTAAGCTTCTGATGCCATAATGTAATTGACCACATTTCTCCCCAAGCCAGTTCCCTTTTTCTGTCTTTCTTACTTCTGCCAGAAATACCGTCATTCTTCCTACTGTCGAGGATCAGCTCTCTTTGGTCCCATCTTTTCTGCCTAGAAAAAGGCCTGAATATTTTCTTACCAGGTATGTGTTAAAGAGTAGTGGAATAAACATTCCGCTGCCTTTGGAGTCAGAATGACTTAAGTCAGAATGACTTGAGTTCTGCTCTTGCTACTTACTAGCCTAGGAGCTTGGATGAATTAATTAACCTCGCTGAACCTCTGTTTCAGTTTCTGTAAAAGGACAATAATAGACGTTATGTGTTGAGTGTTTACTATGTGCATAATGCGTTTCTTACTGCTTTGTATATATTAGCTTATTTAATCCTCATGACTACCTTATAGATACCATTATTCTCATTTTACTTGACAAAGAAATTGGCCCAGAGAGATTAAGACACTTGCCCCAGGTCACACAGGTCAAATCAGCGTTCAGACTCAGGTAATCTGTTCCCAACCATTCTTCTACTTGCCCCTCCAGTGAGGGAAGTATTGGCTCCGAAGGGTATGATGAGGATTGAATGAGGATTTATGTGTGGTACCTAGAGCAGAACCTAACCAATCCATGTGCTTTACTTTCTTTTTAAAATGATTAGAAAATTTCCTCCCTTTCCAAATTTTATCATCCTTCTCTCTCTCTCTTTTTTTTTTTTTAGTGGAAAAAGGGTTTGCAAAAGTCAGTTTCATTTTAGGAATGCAAGTGGTATCTAAATCTTTAATGGCCAGGTCTTAAAAATACAATCGTATACTGTATACTTACTATATTCCAGGTACTGTGCTAAATATTTTAAACGAATACTTTTTGTGAGTCCTCATGGTATCCTTGTGAGGTATGTACTCTCACACCCTCTACCTGTGGGCGATATGATTCTGGTTGGTGTAGTTAGGTAACTTGGCCAAGGTTACACAGGTAAGTGACAGAGCTGAGATTCAAACTGAAGATGCTTCACTTCAAAGCCTGAACTCTTATTCACTTTGGCTAAAAGATGTCATTCTTCTTGGTGTTAATGCCTTTCTTGGGTTGGGGGTGGGATTGGGTAGAAATAGATAAGATCCCCTTTGAGAGATTATGAAATGGTCATGCAGAGAGAGACATTGGTAAAAATTCCTGGGGCATCTAGGGGCGAGGAGCACCATGGCAGAGCCCAGGGGCTCGGAGATGTCAGATGGAGCAAAGCATCAACACGCGGACTGAAAGCATTGGCAGGGACTCGACATTGTGGATCCCCCAGACTTGTCCTTGAATATGAGTAGGCAGCGACCCTAACGGACATTGGGAAGGAGAAGACTTCGAGATATTTTCTTAGCACAGGGAACCAGAGTGTGGGGACTTGGGGCATAGGTGGTGGGATTAGGAAGAATTATAGTAAATCTTGAGGGGAGTAGGGTTTAGGCTGCAAGGGTTTTTTTCCCCCATATGGTAATAATATTTCTTTTGCCTGCTATGAGAAGCAAGGGGGAAAGAATTAAATTTATAAAAGCCCTATTATATGCCAGATACTTTCTATAGATATTATCTGTTTTGAGCCTCATAACAATTTTTTTTGAGGTAGCCAACGCTAGGAGGAACCCCATTTTGTAGATGGCAGACCACGGCCCAGGGAGCATAGGCGATTGTTTAGGATCCTGAAGAAATAAAACAGCTGAGCTGGGGTGTGAAATCAGACCCCTGTGACTCCAGATTCCTACCGGGCCCAGGAATAAAACAACACCAGTAGGACTGAAGGCCAAAACACATGTACCAAGTGATGTACGGCTATGTTGCCGCACAGATGAGCAAAAACTTAGTGATACGTGCAGTCGAAACACACAGTAAGGTGTCAAGACTAGTCCTCTCTCAGTAAGAAATGGAATTCTTGACATGTCCACACTATTTTTGAAAATGAGTATATTTGTGGTTTTGTTCCAGAAATTACTGTTTGGTTTTTTTTTTTTTTAATTCCAGTTAATAAAGTAAAGGAGGTTCTGAATGAATGGTAGCGATTATTTTCAGGGAGGAAAACACAGGGAGTGCAGCGTGGTGAACTGGGTTCACCTCACAGAAAGGCATTTTCAATGGAAGTCTCTTTCAGTTCAAACTCTGCCTGTGTCTGGATGGCTTCTCCAAGAACTATGCCTCAATCTCTCTCCCTGACAGCCTTGTGGGATACCTATCCTCTGACCCGGAAGACCTCTATCTCTGATCCTGTCTGCAGTCAGCCAGGTCAGTTTAGCACACGGGATTAGAGGGATTTGTGCCTGGGCCAGCGAGATTAGCCCCGGTCAGTGACTTCTGTGAGCCACCCCCAGTGGGACACACAGCCCCTGGGCCCCTTTGAACAGCCAGTGCGACCCTCCCACTTCCTGGAAAAGCCAGCTCCTTCAGACTAGGGTGCTTCCCAGAGTTTCTTGGTTTACTTAGCTTGGAGTGAGGGAGCTGGGGGAAGGACAACTCCCCAAGTTCGTCCTGGGGAGAGCAAACTCCAGGCCACATCATCGTTTTACCCCAGGCAGCCACTCATGGAATTTTCCCTGATGCCTGTGTGCTTCTCAAGTTTCCCAACCTGTTCAGCCTGAGCACTTGGAGTTGGCTTTTCAGCTCAGAGAAAATACTCAGAGCTGCCAGGCCACCAGTTCAGCCTTGGGGAGCTATGACTAAGTAAATAAGGGGGACCCTTCCCCCAGCCTGAGCAGTTTATTTTCAACTTTCTGCTGATGTTGCCACCATGGCCAGCTAATAGGAAGGATGGTGGGGAGTGGGCTGTGGTGGCCGTGCATGGCAGCTGGGGGCTCCTTTTCCCTGACCTGTTTAAGTCACACTGTGATTGATGATTGGAATGGAAAAAAAGCAACTGCAGACAGTCAGTGGGGCGAGTGAAAACCAACACAGCCTGTTCCTGGTGTCTGTCCGTGCCTGACGCTGAGGAGGCACTGTGAGTGGTCTGGTGATTAAAAAGCATGGGTTGGCTGGGTGTGGTGGCTGATGCCTGTAATCCTGGCACTCTGGGAGGCCGAGGCAGGAGGATCGCTCGAGGGCTCGAGGTCAGGAGTTCGAGACCAGCCTGAGCAAGAGCAAGACCTTTTCTCTACTAAAAAGTAGAAAGAAATTAATTGGCCAACTAAAAATATATAGAAAAAGTTAGCTGGGCATGGTGGCACATGCCTGTAGTCCCAGCTACTTGGGAGGCTGAGACAGAAGGATTGCTTGAGCGCAGGAGTTTGAGGTTGCTGTGAGCTAGGATGATGCCATGGCACTCTAGCCCAGGCAACAGAGCCAGACACTGTCTTAAAAAAAAAAAACAAAACATGGGTTATGGAGTCAGACACATTTGAGTTCAAATCCCAACAACGTCACTTACTGACTGGGTGACTTTGAGTAGACTTGTATCACTGTTCTGAGTCTTAGATTCCTGGGAGGGGACAAGTTAATAATACCTTTCTCTTAGTGCTATTCTGAGGATTAAATGAGATAATGTGTGGGGAAGTACTTACAGCAGAGCCTGGCAAAGCGCCAGTGCTCTATCAGTGTTGGCGGCAATTATTCTGCAATTACGTAAAATGCTCAGCTCAGTATCCAGCACCGAGGAAATGCTCAATAAATGGTAGCTGTTTCATCGGATCCTGGAATGCCAGGGTTGGAAGGAATCTTGTCTGAAGCCAAATTAATTTTATGTTCTCCTTGTACAGATGAGGATCCTGACTGCCAGAGAGGGCCACTGACAGGTTCAGGATTACACTCCCAGCTCCTGGCAGAGAGAGAGAGTTGACTTTAACGTGCTTCCTGTCTTCTCCCACTTTCAAGAGCACCCAGACTCTTGCTTTGCTTTTTAAACTTAAGTTTGGGGTTTGCTGGGGGAAACTCATTTTGCAGCATCTCTCTGAAAGAATCTGGGCTGTCAGCTTCGTTTGATTTGGGAGTTGGTGACATGATAGGAAAACAAACAAAACACTAGACCTGACATCTACAGAAATGAATTGAAATTTTACTTGCAACTTATCAATTCTGTGGCCTTGGTCCAGTGACTAAACTCTCAAAGACTCGATTTCTTTTTTTGTAAAATGGGATTATGAGCAGTATGTACCTCAAAGTGTATTTGTAAAGATCGTCAGAGTTAACACAAAGAGCTTAGAACAGTGTCCGGCACACTGTGCTCAATAAATGTTTATTTATTACTAAATAAACTGTAATTTAATTAGTAATTAGCTACTATTAATGAAACTAACATAATTTGGTAATGTTAATAATTTGTTACTAAAGGTCGGGTTGCAAAGACTGAGTACTTAGGAACTCTCTCCCTGTCCCTGGCCAATTTTGTGCCTCGTTGGCAAGGTTGGTGGCCTTGGTCATGAGATAAGGGGGTGGCAGAGCTGCAGCCTGGTGGAAGGTGGCATAGGAGTTACCAGGATTCACGGGACAGAAGGGGATTGGCTGGTAATCCTGGCATGGATTTGGGGTACAGATCTGGAAGCCTGGACTTTCTTCAAGGCTGGTGCCCTTGAGAGACATGTATTGCATCATTCTTGCGATTTTTCTGTCACTGGAGCAAAGCAGAAGCTTCTCTTGGTGCAATCGGGAGTCATGGGCAAGGCCAAGTAGAGGAGCTGAGCAGCTGTCAGGAGAATTCAGGCTGGAGTGGGCTGAGTGCCCAGGCCTTGCAGCCCGTGATAGGGAGGAACACATTGAAATGTGACATCTGCTGCCCAAGCATCTCCCCACACCCACCCCTTCCTTGTCCAGCTGCTCAGGAGAAGGGAGGAAGCCAGCATTTTCCCACTGCCATTGTGTACCTGACAGGTTCATTAATCTTAGCTTATCTCATCCTTGTAACCTCTCAAGCTGGTTATCATTTCTCTTTCATGGAAGAGGAAGAGGAAGAGGAGATTCAGAAGTGCCCAAGGGCACACATGGGGGCAGAGCCATCCTTCAAGCACAGAGTCTCAAACTCGAAAGCCCACGTCCCTTTCACAGCACTGGATAATTCCTGCTGGCCCCACCAGGATGTCACCGGCAGCATGTGGCTCATCATAGATCTGTGTGGTGCACATCCAGAGGAGACAGAAATAAACCTAGAGGCAGGCAACTCCTGGCATTACTGGCCTGAAGAAAAGAGAAGACCAAGCCTAAGGCTCCTTCCTGGTTTGAGCATTCCTCCCTGCCCCCACACTGCCCCTTTGCCTTCCTGCCCCCAGTGCCCCGGACAGACCCTTGGCCTGGAGAGGGCAGCCTGTCCCAGTGCCAGCCCAGCATGCTCAGGCCCAACAACAATAGCTGGAAGGGCCTCTTGGAGCAAGTACTTCCGAAGTGCCCAGAACAGCCACTGTCCTTGGCGGCTCAGGAACAATTAAAGCTCACGCCAGCTTCCGTGCTCTATTTCGGAGCCTCCTGTGCTCCCAGCAGAGCCCATGGGCCTGCTGTTGTGGGCTCCAAGCTCCAGGAGGGACAGGCACACAGCAAGTGCGGGAAGCCAAGGCTCAGATTGCTCAAACCTCTAATGGTTCTAGGACACCCTCAAGATGGTTTTATTTCCCCCTAAACTGAAGTTGGAAGAAAAATCTGGATAGTCACTTTTCCTTATCCTTCCTGTAAACCAGTGGCCTTATTCTTCATTTTTGTTCTGTTGTCATCTTTCTTTGGGCTTTGAAAGCAAAGAGGGAGAGGGGGAAAAGCCAATTCTGGAATAAAACTGTAAAAAAAACAAATTCCAGAATACAACTATACATTTGACTATTCATTCAGCAACATTGAATGAGGCCTGCTATGTGCCAAGCACATTGGGGTGCAAAAAAGTATTCAATATTTATCCACTTAGTTCCTGTCCAGAAAATACCCAGCCAGGTAATATGAAAAAGAGAGACACTTTTTGAAGAAGATACAAGATATAAGAAACATTGTACATAGGACAATGACGCCTCATCCCCCTCAAAGTAGGCACCTTGGGTCCTCTCACAGTTCTCCCGGCATCTGTCTCTTCCACTGTTCAAAACACTCTGTAAAATCCTGCGTTGGAATCGCCATCAGCTGCCTCGTCGATTCTCCTGAATCCCATCAAGGGAAATCTCTTCCCTTTCAAGGGTGATTTTAGTTTTGAGAAAAGCCAGAAGTCACAGGGTGCCAAATCCGGGCTGTAGTGGGGCAGAGTCACATGGGTGATTTGATGTTTTGCCAAAAATCTCTGCACGAGATGTGATGCATGGTGGGTGCGCTGTTGTGATGAAGCTGCCAATCACCAGTTGCCTATAGCTGTGGCCGTTTTCATGGCATGGCATCTGTCAACTGACGAAGGACATCAAGGTAGTACTCCTTAATTGTTTGGCCTGGCGGAGTGTACTCATGATGGACAACACCCTCCCAATCAAAAAGCACAGTTGATCTTGCTGCGACTTTGCCGCGCCTTTTCCAGGCGTGGAAAACCAGGTTACTTCCATTGGGACGACTGGGCCTGTTTCTGGATCATAGCTATAGACCCACAATTCATCTCCAATTATGACCTTGAGGAAATCTGGTTCATTGGTGGTGGTTTGAAGCAAGCCATCAGCACATGCAGCATGATGTTCCTTCTGCTTTGGTAGCAGAAGGCAAGGAATACATTTTGACATAACACATTTCATGCGGAGATCCTGCGTCAAAATCTCGGACACAGTAGGTTTTGGAATTCCCAGATCAGCTTCTAGTTCTCGCACCGTCAGCTGCTGATCTTTGTTGATTGCAGCCCATACATGTTCAGCATTCTCAGGTGTTCCGCTTGTTGCGGGCCTTCCAGAACGTAGTTCACTTTCAACAGTTCTTAACCGTCATGTGGCATTTGTGCTGGACTTTTATTTGCGCTGCACGCATTGCATTGTCCCCAAAAGCCTTCTGAATCATCCAAATGGTTTCTGGGGAGGAATGTTCAAGGTTAACTCAAGATTTGATGCAGATTCGTTCCTCTACTTGCTCATTTTGGTTTTTTTATTATTTTTAAATATATTTTTAAAATTGCCCTTCTGTCAGTTCCTTTAAGTTTCAGCTTTGCAACCATACTCCTCCTGGGAACCCAAAGACTTTGGTTTCCTGGAAGCTGCCTGGCAGGTCATGGGAATAACCTCGCCCCATCACCAGTCGGCATCGTTTGCTCAGTCATTTTGAAGGTGATGGCCACATAGTACACGTGCTCGCTCAGTGGCATCTACCACCCCACTGACTGGTACAGTGAAGTTGTCATTGTTCATGCATGCGCATCACAGTCCACTCTCCTCGGCTGCCAGGTTACGTGGATATTGCACAAACCGTTCTTGTTATATTAACAATGGCTGAATACTTTCCAGACAGACTTTGTATATTATTGATCTGCTCATTTCATAGTAATGACAGAGCCCCTGCCAAGATCTAGGCACCATGGATGTGGGCAGCTTAGACCTCCCCCATCCCCCCGCCCACCTGCCATCCTATGCAGCTTCAAGTCAAGTGTGGGAGGTGGGACAAGTAAACCTGCAGATGAACTACCTGGTTTATGTTCTGAGTGCTGGGAAGGGGACACACAGCATGATTGGGGCACACGCAGGAAGGACAGTGGGCCCTGACCAAGATTCCTGGAGGATGGACAGCAGGGAGCTCAAGGGAAGATGAGGTTAGGTGGGGGTGGAGAATGTATAGGAAGAAATATTGGCATTTGTGAGGGCTAGAGGTGAAAAAGAAAGCACATTTTGCAAGAAATATAAAGAAGGTACATGGGGTTGGATTGCATGAGGAGATTATTATTACAAGTGGTTACAAGTCCAAGCTCTGGATCCAGCCTGCCTGGGTTAGAGTCCTCGCTGGGCCACTTACTACTGTGTGTCCTCAGCCAAGCTATCAACCCTTCTGTGACTCAGTTTTCTTGTCTGTAAAATGGAGAGGATGAAAATAATAGTACCTACTTCATAGATTGTGGTAAAGATTTAAATGAGCTAATATGCATGAAGTGCTAGAACCATGCCTGGCATGTAGTAAGTGCTCTAGAAGTGTCAGCTATGATTAGGTAGGGAAAGGTGGCAGGTGGCGTGGACAAGTGAGTGAGTCAATTCCATACACCTGTAATGTTCATGGGCCAGGCACTAGCAAACCAAGCAAAATTAGAAAGACCCAGTGTCTGCCTGCAGAAAACTTGCAATATTGAATTGTTGTTAAAAACTTGCACCTTAGAATCAGATAGATCTGGATTCCAACCTCATGTCATCTGTGTGGTCATGGGAAGATTATTTGCCCTCTTTGAGCCTCATTCTTCTCATCTGTAAAATGGGTGTAATGATTATACATTTTTTATACAGTTAGGGTGAGGATTGATGGGCTGAGATAATATATGTAAAGTAAATAGCACAAAAAACACGGTGCTAGAAAAATAGTAGCTAGTATGACAATTGGTAAGACATTAGAGAGAAATAACCATAATCTGAGGGAGAACATTTTTATAATAACCAGGGTAATTATACCCTCAGACACATTGGCTATAACTTTTCAGCAATTTCCCATTGCTCTAGAATAAAGACTTAGCACACTGGCTTCAGCTCCTGTCTTCATTGTCCTTGCTCTTTCTGCTTCATTTATCCTGCTTTGTACATATACTGCCTAGAAGTTTCTACCCCCAAACCTACAGATCATAGGTGAAACATAATCCACTAGGGGAAGCCTTCCCTGACCCCTAGATCTGGTCAAGTTTATGTCCCCACGACACATTCTCATAGTACCCTTTATTTTGATTAGCATCTGCTACTCACCTAAGACTACAAGCTCCATGAAGTCAGGGGTCATATCTTTTTTTACTTACTATCATATCTCTAACGCTTATCACAATCCCCATACTAAGAAACTAATAAATATTTACTACATGAATTAATAAACACAAATACAGCCCAAGATTGAACTGTTAGAAAGGGAGAAGCAAGCTGGACCTGTTCCTAAGGCTCAGGTAACACTCAGAGAGCGCAATTTTCCAGGGCCCCTCCATGTTCTCTAAGTCAAAGCAGCAGGCTGTGAGACCCATTCCTTTGCCTGGACGGCAGTGTAACCGATATGTCACACTGTAATGAGCTGGAGGGCTGATTAAGAGCTTATGTAAATGTTGAAACTTTTGGCAGCATTCATTTCCCTCCGATTTTGGCATGACTCAAAGCACGGGAATTTTTCAAAAGAGAGAGCTTTCAGAGAATACCCACACCCAACGGTGGAAACCTTAGAAGAACAGAGTGCGGAGGAACGCTCCCCGGCGAGGGATTAGGGGACTCTGAACAGGTTTTCAAAGGCATATGGAGACAAGATGTCAGGGTGAGCTTGTTTCTCTGACAGAATCTGAAATGCTTTTAACCAGCAAGTTTCCAAGAGGCTTTCAAGTGAAGAGGTTAATGTTGTAGGTTTATAAATAAATGGATGTTTGTGGTGACTTCCTTGTGGTTCATGTGACAGGGAGAACTTCAGGGAGAGGAGATTACGCCTTGCATCAACAGCTTAATTGCTTCTTCTGCCTCTTGGTTCAGTGAGCAGGAGGAGAGAGAGCCCTGGGTGAGGAACCAGGAGACATTTTTTCCCAATCCCGGCCTGGCCTCTGATGAGCGTTGTGATCATGAGCAGGATATTAACCATTCTCTGCCTCAGTTCCCTCATCTGCCCAATGAGATTGAAGATACCTTGTCAAGTTGCTATAAAATTGACTTGTAATACCAGTAGCTAAAACACATTGAGCTCTTACTATGTGCCACCCGTGTCTGAACTCTATTGGTCTTCACAACACCCCAAGAGACAGAGTACTCCTATTGCCCTCACTTTACAGAAGAGGACACTGAGGCACAGAAAATCTAAACACCTTGCCCATGATCACACAGCTGGTAGGTGGTGGAGCCAGGATTTGAACTTAGGCTGTCTGACCCCGGAACCAGATTTAATAACTGTGCTATACTCTGCTGCCTTTCTAGGTAGCAGGGACATGTGTAGTGAAAGTCTTTAGGAAGAATAAAGCCCAAATGCTGGCTGGCTGGGTAGGATCTCAACACAGAGTCTTCAGTGGGAAAAAGCTGGGTAGAATGTCTACCAAGAGGAGACATTATGTGTCTGCAGTACATGTCCCCTCCAGAATGGCAACTTTCCATTTTTATGGCTAGAATTGGGGAATGAGAGTGCTCAGACCCTGGGCTTAGAGACTGATAGGGGCTTCAATCCAGGTGTGGCCACTTCATGTGTAAATGTCAGGGTCAATTACTAATCTGATCTGAGTTCCACAGCTCACCTGAAAGATGGAGCTATCAAGGTTACAGGGTGTTGTGCAGATTACGTGAGAAAATGTCTGGCATATGGTGCTCAACGAGTTTCTTCCCTCTCCTTTTTATCACAGTCCCAAGGAAATGAATTTGATGTCAATCACATGCTGAAACTGGTTTGGGATATGTTTATTCTCTGGGTTCTTTAGATAGGCTGCATTTTCATTCTGTGTGGAGAGTATTTTTCAGATCATGGTAATTGATAGATTTTTGGTTCCCTTCGACACTCACACTTGTCTACCAATGAGCAATTTCCTTATCCTTTAGTTTGAGGCAGATGACCACTTCCTGTGAAGTTTTAGCTTTGTTGGGGGTAGGGTCCCAGCCCCACTCCAGGATGAGCTGGAAATGGATATGAGACATGAGGCCGCTGGATTCTGTATACTTTTCCTGAGCACCATTTCTGTGCCAGGTGTCTGAAGCCAGGGGGTTTGGATGTCCAACCCAGAAGCCAGCTGGCTGGTTGGCTATGGTCTCAGCTGGGGGACTTTGTCAAACAGTCAGAAAACAGGAGGGCTGGATAACTTCTGTCTGACTCCTTGGCTGCTTCTCTTGCCATTTTTGCTGGACTCCTAAGGTTCCTATATCCACATCCCTTCTTTTCCCCTGGGTTTTTGGAGGCTCTTGTGATATAACTGGTAACCAGAAAGTTTTGCTGGCTATTCCTTTTCTCCCACTTGGGGGTTTACAACAAGTAGCTAGTGTACCTCTGCTCCTTCCACTAACTTTGGCCACCTGGCTTGGGGAGGGCTTTGCCCACCAGTGTTGGAATTTCAAGGGAGAGTAGGTTTCCTGAGGTTAGGATAGAGGACCAGTGAGTAACAACGTGCAGGATCTCTTACAAACGTGGCCCACTACTGACAATTAATGGCATTTCAGGACAGAACCTTGAAACCTTAACTTTCTCCTTCCATTGAATGCTGTCCTTCTGCATGGAGAAGTCTTGACTTTTGATATTCATCTACCCATGTTTGTTTCTACAACATTTATCTCAGGGCTCTGGAGGAAGGCTGTCTGTCTCAATGTCCTCTTCAATGCTTTATTCAAGGTCTTGTGAGTTGTTGTGCAAATAGAACATCCTAGGCTCTTCTCTAGTGACCACTTACAGGTAGGTAGGAAGACTGGATTCCCTTTTATGGACAGAAAAGTATAAGACTTGGTACATGTCCTCAAGGTATTGATATTGTCATGGCCACAAAATGGTAGAACATCAGAAGCATCCCTCTGGTCAGTCCTGTCTGCCAAGTTTAGGCTAAGCCTAGGGGCCTGAAGGCCAGTTTTGGGATCAGCTCAGTTGTAGAAGATGGTCCTTTCCCTCTTCCTCATTTACTCAATATATGTGCTCTTGACACTGGTGTCATGACATAGACCCTGATTTCCCTGGTCTTGCAATCCCATGGGGGTGACTGAATTGCCAGTTTGATAAATGCTTTCATTGAGGAAGTAGCAAGTATTATATAGATTTATAAATGGAGTACCACTTAAAGAGATCAGGGAAGACTTCCTGAAAGAAGTACCAACTAAACTATGTCCACACTTGTAAGGAGTTGGTAAGATGTGAAGCTTTCCATGAATTGTGATGTCAAAGCTTAGGAATTTCCTTACTCCAAAGGGGATAGTCATATTCACTGTATACATTGGGACTGTGCAGAAATTTAAAACAAAGATGAAATAGTCTAATTAAAAATTCACATTTAAAATAAAATAAAAATAGATCAGAGCTCTTCTCTTCCATCACTCTCATTCTCAGCACTAGGCAGACCCACTTGGGTATGGTTCAGTTCTTTGAACCCTGATTGATGCTGACAAATAAGAGTGTGTTAAAAGAGGGTGTCACCAAGAGGTAGAAAGATTTGAACCTTGTCATGCAAGGATGCAAGGAATGGGTTGTATTTTGAAGGGCACACAGTAAAGCAGAGGCATAGCCAGAGGAAGTCTCACTTCTTATCTGGGGTACAGTAATCGTCCGCCCTCCTCTTCATACACACTCTAGATGAGATGCCCTAAATGATGACTCAGGGTCATTAATAACACGACCACTTGTGCAGCCCAAAGATTAGACAGCCAGAAGCCAAGAGCCTGTTGTGTTGAAGTGGTGCTGGGTGGGAAGTACTCTACCCAGAGATGGGGGCAGGGTATGACTTGCCAGGGGAGGGTTTGCAGAATGTTTAGACTGTGACTCATGAAGGCCTTAGATGAATAAATAGCTCTCTTTCTGCTGTGACTGTTGACAGGACTGGTGACAGCTTACCTTTGCAGTTGCCAAGGAGAATCTGACTCTGACTTTTGACAAGTTCAACTTTCCTAGCTCACCAGGACCTCCAGAGGGACCACCATGAACAAAAAATCATGGCCAAATGCAAAGGGCAATGAAGCAATAGATGATATTTGAAAGCATGAAATCAGAAGAGCACACATCTCTGCTAAGCCAAGGAAGAGTCATCATCGGGAAGGGTGGATTGAAGGAAGAAAGTTTTCGTCTTTCAGGATTGGGAAAATGTTATCTTGTATCTTCATGTGTCTAGTAGGCCATAGACTACCACTTTGTTAATAGTTTTAGAGCTTCATAATGCTGGTGAGAAGAAAAGTAGTCCTCTTTTTGGAAGCATCTATATAATTTAGGATGTATTTGGCCAGAAGTAACAAAACTTTGGCTGATAGTGTCCTAAGTCATAAAGATGTTTGATTATCTTACGTAACAGGAAGTCTAGAGGTAAGTAGTCTAAAATGAGAACAGCAGTTCAACGGTGTTATTGAGTTGACAGGCACTTTTCCATCTCTATACTTATGTAGGTCATTGATTCTTCTGCTGGTTGCCTCATGGTTGAAAACGGCTGCCACCTCTCTGGAAATAACAACAGTATTCAAAGGCAGAAAGGTGGCAGGGGGATGGGAGTGTAGAGTAGCAAAAGATCCTTTTCCTGGAAAGATTATATTGTTTTATTAATGTAGGAACAAAAGTATCCCAGAAGCCCTCCCAGCTGATTCACTCTTACATCTCATTGACCAGAATATTATTGATTAGAAATGGGTCACATGGCTACCCTTAGCTTCAAGGGAGTCTGGGGAAGCGAGTGTCTGGCAAATGTTAATGGAATAGCCATGACTAACTTAGATTCAACACCCCCCCACACACATGCACACCAGGGCTGATCACCTTTCTCTGTTGAGTAAAACCGATGCTCTGTTGGCAAGGAAGAAGGGTGTTGGGGACAAGGATGGTTTCTGCTACATGCCCTTGGAAAGTTAGTCCAACATTATACTATGAAGACACATTATTTATATAAAATAAAAACAACAGGGATAGAAGTGAGAATTTGCAGAGTTTTCAAGGCAGGAAGGTCTCTAGGAATGTGATGGATGCCTAGACTGTCAGTGTGTGCTAATAGAAGATTGAAGAGAAAAAAACCACGTCATTTAACATGCCCATTGTGGTACTTATCCTTCAAGGCCTGAGTCAATTTTGCCTGCTTGTGAACCTTCCCATCCCTTCCAGAGAGAGCTAGCCTGTCCCTCCTCCTTGCCTCCATTATACTTTGCACACATCTTGATTATATGAATCCCTACCTTGGTTTCAGAATCAACAGATATTTCTTGTGTCCCTATTCTGTCCTAGCCCTGTGCTTGGTATTTCTCTGCGTCAATTCAGGGGAGACCTTTCATGGCTTCCCATTGTCATCAGGTAATGGACATTCATGGCCGGTAAACTCAGGCGAGTTTTAAACTTAGCTCCTAAGGTCCTTTGTGCCCACCCTGGCTTAATTCTCTTATCTCAACTCTCCCTACCACTATCTTCCAGTGGTGGGACCAGGTTACAGTTATCCCTTCATTACCTATGCCTGGTGTGGTGTCTGATCCGTCCTGGTGGATATTTGTTGACTGGCTGAATGATAAATTTTTTCATCAAATAATTAGTGCTGGGTCATGTGTCAGAGCCCAACGTTGTCGCCATGGTTCAGAGGAGGAGATTTCTGGGCACTCAGGACTGCAATTGGGCAAACACTGAGCTTGTTGCCCCATCACTGTGTGTCCATGGGTAAAGCACATTCTGTATCTGGGCACAGATGTTTTTATTTTGGGGAAAAAAGGAGAGAGAAGAATTAGTTTTCTACCTTTTTTTTTTTTAAAGCAGGAAGCATCC
>VBSM01001265.1:16703458-16748724 GCA_008086735.1 Cheirogaleus medius
TTTTTTTTTTTTTTTGGCTTATGGCCCTTCCTCCATTTTCAAAGCTAGCAATGATGCATCTCCCTGATCATTCTTCTGTAATCAAAGCTCCTTCTGACCTCAGCTGGGAAGGGTTCTTCACTTTTAAGGACCTATGTTATTAAATTAGATATTCCTGTATAATCTTTTTGTCTCAAAGTCCTTACCTCAGTCACATCTGCAAAATCCTTTTTGCCATATAAGGTAACATATCACAGGTTCTAAAGCTTACCGTGTTTCCCCGAAAATAAGACCTACCCATAAAATAAGCCCTAAGCAGGATTTCTAAGTATTTGCGCAATATAAGCCCTACCTCGAAAATAAGACCTAGTGATGGGCGTGGCTATGCAGCGTATCTGCACAACCCATGCATTTCATCGTGGAGCGGTAAAGAAGACGAGCAGCCCTTCTCATCTGCCCCATGAGAGCTCTATTGCTCGACATGAGAGATTGGGGCCAGTGGTTCTAAAGGAAATAGAATTGCAAGAAATTCAGGATGGAATTCGAGGTTTGGAGAGTTATGATGATGTTCCAGAAGAAGACGACTTAAGTATATTTGGATAAAGGTAGATTGTTGTACCATACTTAAAAAAAAATAACACATCCCCTGAAAATAAGCCCTAGCGTGTCTTCTTGAGGAAAAATAAATATAAGACCCTGTCTTATTTTCGGGGAAACACGGTAGAACATGGACAGCTTTGGGAGGCCATTATTCTGCCTACCACAGAGGGGAAGAAAACGGACTGGATAGGAGCCTTTCTCTCTAACTCTACCATCTTTGGCAGCCCTTGTCCCTAAAGTGGTCTCTGGAGCCCTGGAGCAGAGTTTAAGACCTCATTCATCACTAAGATCTATTTTGGCTATAATGACAGGGTCAAATAGCTGTATGACCTTGGAAAGTTATTTATCTCTTTGTCCCTTCATTTTGTCACCTGTGAAATGGGGATAATAAGTCTCTCCACCAGATAGGGTTGTGCTAAGTTTATAGGAAACAATCTATGCAAAGTACTTAGCCCAGTGCATGACACGTACTAAATGTTCAACAAATGTTAGCTATTTTTCATTATTAGGTGCCCTAAGGTCCATTTCCATTCTAATAGCTGGCTCTATCATCCTAATTTAAAACAGATTTGCAGCAGATGGAATGAGAACTGGTTTTCCTGGGTCATTTAGCCATAGCAAAAACATTTTTTAAAAGTTTCAGTTATTTTACCTCAAAAACGAAGTGGTTTTTTTGTGCCCCTGGGATTAGAAACTATATTTTTGTTCTTTCATCACCTGGAAAAAAGTAGGGAAGATGGTGGGTACCAGTGAGAACCAAGAGTCTGGGTGAGAGCAGAGGTCTGCTCACCCCAGAAGACAGTACACTATGCAGGCCCTGGTGTTTATTTAGGAACACATAAAAAGGGCTGAGGCTATGGCTGTGAGGCAGTTTATGAAACACAAACACTAGGGAAGTTTACCAAGTATTAGGTTTGAATTTTATAGCTTCTGCAAGAAGCACTATATTCCAGATGACAATAAAAATCCAGCCTCCTAAAGGTAAATAGCTCCTCATGTCACTTTTGAAGAAACTAAGTCACAGGAACGTTCATGGAAGGGGTCATTCCTGTTCAAGAGATACAGGTCTTCCTTTTCTTGTCTCTGAAGCCTCATGGTGGTATCTTTGCACTAGAGCCAATCAGAGCAGAGAGTGTTAGTAGCTCTAAGTGTCCTCATCCTTTCTAATTCAATCACACCACTTGGGGGATTCTACCCTAATATGGAAACTCAAAATGTGGAATAAACTTTATGCACAAAGACACTAAGTGCAGCTTTATTCATAATAGCCCTAAATGGAAAGCATCTCAAATTGCTATTACAAGAAGGACTTGATATATTATGGCACATCTTGATAATGAAATAGAAGGCAACCATTGCTGACAAGGAGACACGAGTAACATAAGAAACTTCTTATAGCATGTTAATTGAAAAAACAGACACGGAGTACACATTTGTATATGTGATTTAATCTCTGTGTTGTCGGGAAATATATCAAAAAGTTATCTGTGGTTGTTCCCAGGTGTTTGGAGTATGGGAAAGTGTTCCTTCCCCCTTCTTATTACTATTTTTCTCTAGTTTCCATCATTTACAGCTGAATGGATTGCATAGCGTTTCAATCCCTTGTGTATGGAGCCAGACTGCCTGCGTTTGAACCCTGCCCCTGACTTAACCTTTCTGAATCTCAGTTTTGTCATCTGTCATGTGGGGGCAATAATCAGTCCTATCATGTAGGATGGATGTGAATATTAAAGAGATAATGCAAGCAAAGGGCTTGACCCAGCACATTGAACATAGTAAGTGCTCAAGAGAAGCCAGCTGGTATTGCTATTTTCAGATTATAAAACTATTTCCAACAAAACTAAAAGCCTTAAAAAGACAAATATAGTCTGCTTCCTTACCTTAGGTCAGTCAAAGACTTAACCCCAAAAGTTTATTTACCAACCATTCTTTTTCCTAGTTCTTAATTATCCATAGTATTTTGGGAAGCAGCTACCTAGTCAGCAACTGAAACCCTTTTGAATGAGAATACTTAGTTCTTCTACTGAAAGAAAAATCTAAGACTGCAGCTTTCTCTTCGACTGCTAGCAATCCCTGCTCTTCCACCTTCTCTTAGCATCAGCTCTCATCTCTCAACACTTTTGGGAGGTCTCCCTAGATGATCATCTGTGTATCCACCAACTACGTAATAGTTTGGCTGCATATAACAAAAAGCTGACCAGAATGGTGTAAAGAGTGTATTAGTGATTTATTGCTGCATAACAAATTGCCACAGATTTAGTGGCTTAAAACAACATGCATCAATTATCTCAAAGTTTCTGTGGATGCAGAGTCTGGGCATGGTTTAATGGGGTCCTCTGCTCAGAGTCTCACAGGCTGTTATAAAGGTGTTGGCTGGGCTGCATTCTCATCTGGAGGCTTGGCTGGAGAAGAATCCACTTCCAAGCTTATTCAGATTGTTGGCAGAATGTATTTCCTTGCTGCTGTAGGATGGAGATTGGAGACCATCCTCAGCTCCTAAAGGCCTCTCCCAGTTTCTAGAGGCTACCTGCATTTCCTTGCCTTGTAAGTGTTTTCAAGAAGGCGGCTTACTTGGTCAAGTCAGGAAGGAGAATCTCTGGGGTAAGTCTGCTAACAAGATAAAGACTCACATAACAATCATGGGAGTCATGTTCCATCCCTTTTGCCATATGCTATTGGTTAGAAGCAAGTCACAGTTCCCACCCATATTCAAGGGGAGTGGAGCATGCACAAACATGACCACCAGCAGGTGGGCATCATGGGACCACCTTAGAGTCTATCCACCATCACAAGGACGGGTTTATTTTTTCATGGTGACAAGAAACCTGAGTACAGGCATCTCCATGATGCCATCTATGTCCCAGGCTCTTTGCTTCCTTCTGTTTTTCAACTTTTCACCCTTTTGATTGTAAGATGAGTACTGTTCCTCTAAGCTTCACATCCTCCTCATTCAAAGAGCAAAGAAGGGGAAAAGGCAAAAGACACATGTCAGCTAAGCCTGACTCCATCAGTAAAACAATAGATTCCTGGAAGCTGTGCCCATGCACAAGGCCTTTGGTGCTCACTGACCGCATTTGTATCACCTGGCCACTTCTGCAAAGGCCATTGGGAAATATACATACACACTTAATAAACAATACCTGGCCAGGTGCAGCGGCTCACACCTGTAATCCTAGCACTTTGGGAGGCCGAGGAGGGAGGATCACTTGAAGACATGAGTTTGAGACCAGCCTGAGCAACACTGTGAGACCTGGTCTCTGAAAGAAATACAAAAATTAGCTGGGCACAGTAGTATGCACCTGTAGTCCCAGCTACTCGGAAGGATAAGGCAGGAGAATTGCTTGAGCCCAGGAGTTGGAGGTCACAGTGAGGTATGATGATGCCACTGTACTCTAGCCTAGGCAACAGAGTGAGACTCTGTCTCCAAAAACCAAACCAAACCAAAACAAAATACCCATTATGATCCCAACAAAAACACCAGACTTAGTTGGGATGTGTCTTTTGCCTTTCAATGCATGAGCACATGGGTTAAAGCTTCTACTGAGGGGTAGCCCATAAGTTATTAATATAAACCTTGAACGAGAAAATCCATGAAAAATCCTTTGCACAGTGCTTCTCAGTCAATGTTGCCTCTTTCACCCTTCCCCCCTTTTTCCGTGTCGCCCCTGCCTCTGGCTTTAAATACTCCCAACACAGCAGCACCTCCAGAGTTAAGCGCCCTGACAAGCAGACAAGTCTGTGTTTGGAGCCTCAGAGGAAAGTTTATGAGGGAGGAATGTAATAGCCCCAGCTGGAGCCCTGCCAGGGGACTAGCAACTGCAACACCCTTATTTGCTCTGGGGAGGAGCAGCTTGGAAACTTTTTATGAGATTCCAGAAGCAGCAAGGTCATCAGTTTTATGGCCATCCCGCTTCGTTTGTAAATACAGCCTTTGAATGATAATGTTTGGACTCCTTGACAAGAACAAGGCTGGTGTTAGCTCCTTTGGAACAGGGGACAATAAAATAAAAGCTATTCTGTTCTACGTGACTGTAAGGCGCTCTGAGTAATTTTAGACCCCAACAAACAACAACAAACCAGTTGTATATCCAGAGAGCTTAATTTCCAGATTGCCTCACCATAAAGCCTGTATGTGTGTGTGTGTGTGTGTGTGTGTCTGAGGCAGGTAATCTGATTTGTCAGGTCACAAGCGAAGCAACATGTGTTTACCATCACGCTCATTTTCCAGCCAGCTGCAAGTGTCTGGAGGAAAACTCTTGGTCAGGCCTGTTTGCTGTGATAGAGTCAAGGCCGAGAGGAGGGCTGCGGCCTCGCCAGGCCCCATGTGTTCTTGTAAATAAGAACCACCCTCTCTGGTGACACCTGGACCTCTTTCTTTAATTGCTCACTGGACCATGCCTTTTATTACAGTGGAATATTTACTAGGCTGGGCCCAGGAAACATTCAGCTTTCATTGTCTGGCCAGCTGCCAGGCTCTTCTCTGGATTGCATTCGGCCATGGGTACAGGGTCACCTCATTTTTGGGTTTCTTTTCTTTGGGCCAGCCACAAGGCAGCCAAGGCAGAGCAGGCCTGTGTGTGTGTGTGTTTGTGGGGACTGGGGGGGAGGATGGGCAGAGGAGGCAGGAAGTGGCAGAGAAGCAGAAAAACACTTTTCATAAAGGGATGCAACTCTTTTATGGGCACAATTCCTGGTACCTAGTATACGTTTGATGAATATTCATTGAACGACGAAATGAGTGATTTTATTCATTTAAAAAAACAATATGTTTTGAATAGCTATGATTTGCTGGGTGCCTAAAGTCTGATGACACAATGCAGAACTTGACAGACAAGACTTGTATTTTCCTGGAACATGAATTCTGGCCAGGGGGGCAGGGGGGCAGTGGGGTGGGATAAAGATAATAAATGAATGATGATGAGGAAGATATTATAGTTGACAGTGATAAATGCCCTATGAAGAATAGAAGGCTGGTGGGGAGGGGAGGGGAGGGAGAGCTACTTTGGATAGGGAGAGCTTCCTGAGGAGGGGATATTTCAGCTAAGGCTTGAATCGTGAGATGTCCCCAGTCATGAGATCCCAGGAATGTGCATTCCTGGCAGAGAGAGGAGACAATTCTAGAAGTTACAAGGCAGGGTGAAGATACGAGATAGCCCGGACACTTCAGCTGAGGAAAAGGATCATCTTTTCTTTAGAACCTGGGCAAAGATGAGAAAATGAAGAAAATGTACAAGGAGTGGAGTAAAGGGTGGCATTGAAAACAAAGGGTCTAACAGAAAGTCTGTTTTCAGAACAGGGGGCCCTCTGCCTTTGCAAAGGAACTTTTGGCAGGTAGGCGTCTCTCCCCAAGGCAAGCAAACGGAAGGGTTGTTTCCAAAGAAATTGGATGTCCCAACAAAACTACTGCCCTGTTGAGAAATTTAAGGGATCCCCCAGTGTGATGGCAGTTCCCTGCCTGATCATTCTAAAGAAAAGCCTGTGAGTTGGTCCCAGACTTATTGGGGTACACAGAGCTCCCAAGCAGCTGTTTATTGCCTTCTTTGTAAATATGGACAATTAAGCTTCACTAGACATATGAATGACACTTGAGATGTAAGTGAATGAATAATATTTCCAATTAGTAAATTGCTGACTTGTGAAAATCTTGCTTATGGCCCGTAAGAGTTAGGGGAACCTTAGAAACCAGGGAGCCACTCTTACCTGTGGCTAGTACCAATTGCACGTGAATTTTACTAGTTTATCACTCAGAAGACATTTTTATATCTGAGGTAACGGGAACCCCTCATATTGGACAGAACGCACAATTTGGACAATTTTGTCAGCCTACCCAGGAAAGAGCATTGGGCTTTCCTCACACTCTCTTAGGGTATTTTCTACATGGCAAGAGAAGTTGCAGGTAATAAAGACATGGTATTAAAACCATATCAAAATGTAGGAAATGAGAAGTGTAGGAGGGTCAGAAAGGTGGTGCATGGAAGAATATTGCATGCCATAAAAAGCCCTGATTCTTTCCTGAAACTCAATGCCAGCTTTATGCTGAATGCCTTCTGTAAATATTGCCAAATGGACTTTTGTAGGTTTCCCATCATTATTGTCAGTCAGTTAAAATCCTACCCATTTGTCAAGGTCCATCTAAATGCTCTATTTTCTGTGAAGCTTTCCTTGAATGCCCAGCTGGAAGTAATCACTCATTTCCACATGTTCTCATGGTGCACTCAGGCATTCTCTCTCTCTCTCTCTCTCTCTCATTTATCTCTGTATCTACCTATTTATCTAAATGCCTATTCTGTGCTTCACTCTTTGTTAGGTACTGAAAGATGGTCTTACTAATAACCTATTTAACAGAGGAAAATAACCTATCCAACAGAAAATAAGGGAAATAAACTCACAATATAACTACCCTTTGTCTAATTAAAACACCTGTGGCCCAACTTCTTAACTCTAAGAGTTTTTCTCAGCCTTGAAGAGCCCTAAGTGAACAGTAGGGGTGTGAAGGTAAGCCACAGGTAACAGTAAATAATCCAAGAAACTGCTGCAAATGTATAATAATGCTTTTGGGTGTATTCAAACTCCAATCCAGGTGATTCAGGTATCCAGGCTACTTCCACTTCTTAAGGTTCATAGCAAATTTAAAAATATACATAATCAAAACAGCTTTTAAAATTATGACGCATGTTAAATGCTTATATTTAACAAAGTTATACTTTCAATGCTCAAAAATGCAGTGCAATGTAATTATGCTTTTTAAAGGTTAATTGCAGGATTTGTATATTAAATCACAGTATACTGTAGGCATTGCAGTTCAGTAATGGCATGTAGGTTTAATGGTGTATACTGAACATCTTCCTCTTTCAATCCTATCTGTGCATTAGGTGATGTCAAAAACCTAATTTTTAAGGCTTTCGAGCTCTGTGAAGCTATCTCTAGGAGTTTTTTCTCAGGCTTGAAGAGCCCTAAGCGGACAGTAGGGGTGTGAACTCCCTGCTCCAGATATCTGCCTCAATTTCTGCCAAAATCCCAGATTTCAAGGACTTAGACAAAGTCAGCCGCATGGATAAAAAATGAAATAACTTCCTGACATCTCACCACCACTTCTGTTATCAGTGTGCTAAAGCAGGGAAAACAGACAAACAAACATTTTTACCCTTTAAAAACACCAAGCAAGCAACTTTCCCTCAGCTGCCTGGCACTACCTTCTACCTTTTCTTCAGTGCCATGGCCTCTTTCTTCCTCTCTCTTTCTCTCTTTTTCTTTCTTTATTGACAGAGTAAAATAAACTTTCTTCCCTAAAACTATGCTACTCCTGGTGCGAGAATTCTTTCTCCAATCCGCCATGAGCACCTAGTAAGTTTCCACCTTAATGGCACTGATATTTGTACAGTGCTTTATGGCGCACAAGTGACTTTCATGCACATTTTCTCACTTCTCAGCAACTCTATGACTCTAAGCAGCTTAGAGAGACACATAGCCCAGAGGCAGGAGGTTGTGAATAGATTAACTTCATAAATTATGACTGCAAGTCAGACACAGTCACGTAAAATATCCAAAATTTAGTAGCCAAAGGATGCAGGATTCCATTAAGCCCAAAGATCTTTACAGTTAGATGGAAAAGACACTCACATATCTTCGGGTTCTATTACATTGAAAAGTCTATAACATGAGATGGAAAAGACATGCAGAGATCTTAAGAGCCAAAGAAAACACATAAGTTTCAGACATCTGTGAGTCGATGGCAGAATCAGGGGTTGTGCATAACTTGAGTCCTAGGATGTGACCATGCCTCTTTTGAAGTTACAGAATAATTATCATAACCACCAAAAATAGAGTTCAGTATGTCACATCAAGGCCACCCAAATCTCTGATAGTTAGTAACCCGATGAATGCTGAGATGACAACTCCCCATACTTCCTTAGATAATTTTATAGTTTTCTTAGTTTTTGTAAAAAGGCATCACCCAGGAAGTCTGAATTTTCTAATCTTATGCCCAGACAAATAGCTTTTTGCAAGGCAATTTCGGTTAACAAGAATGATGTTTGTCTTTCTTACTAGGTAAACATCTTTAATTTCATGGAAATCTTAGATTACATATACAAATGTTTAAGATAATTAAAACCATAATGTAAATATTTTTGTATTAACAAAGAGTCAGGCCATATTTAGTATTTCTATATACTTGTAATATTTAAGAGAACCTGGCCTATGAAAACAACATTCATGTTATTCTAATTTAAAATGCATATGACAAATTATTGAGACATAACTTTCAATGGAAATCTATGTTAATCATACTTATAGGCATAATTGATTAAAGTATTCGTAAACATCTGTTGATTGGACAATTGGTGCCCTTAAAATGAAATTGAATCTATAAATGTAGCTTAAACTATTTGATGGAATTTAATTACCTGAATCTGCAAATATAACCAAGCATTGGTTAAAGGCCTTTTAAAAGTGACTTTAAAAAGTGATGGTTAAAATTTGCTCCACTTATAAATGGAAAAATAAGATTTTTAAGTTGGACGTGAAACCCAAAAATTTGTTTTTAAATTTGTAACTTTAATAAGTTGACTATTAACTTAAAATCCAAGAAACTTCTCATTAGTCTTTTCAGTGAATAAAACTCTTAGGGCATCAAAATAACTTTCACAGAGGAGTCCTCCTGAGGTCACATAGCTAATGAGTGCCATAGTCACACTTTGAATCCAGGGTCTGGGTCCTGTAATCTTTTAGCCAAACCCTGCTACCCTTCCTGTCTGTGCTTTCAGTACTGCTTTTGTAGCACCTGTATTATTTTGCTTTGGATTTGGGATATTTATCTGTGTCTTATTTTAACTACTTGCCTCTTCCCAGCTGCCAATACCAGGTTAAGCCTGGGGTGGAGGTGGGGGGAATTCAATAAATGCATCTGATTCAAATGGTTGTATCCTGTAAACAGCCTCTGAGCAAGGGTGGCTGGCTGGCGTGGGGAATGCATTTAGAATATTATCTCTCTGCTATACTTTTTAGCTTTAAGGGGGTTTGCATGTGCAGCCCTGGACTCCATGCTCTGGTGAAGTGGATGAAAAACTAGCCCTGGGCTGTCTGCCTTATTTTAAGATTTAATTCCATGGATATCCTTCCTCTGCTCTTAGGATAAAGAACAAATTCCTTCCTATGCTCAATGAGACTGGTATTGTTCAGCTCTTGCCCATCTCTCTAGATTCTTGCTTTACTTGCTCTGAGCACACTGGCTTTCATTTAGTTCCTTGCACAAACCAAGATCTTCCTAGATGCAGGCAGGTCTCCATGTTGGACATTCTTAGAGTTCTCCGAACCTCTTCTTCACAGCACTCACTAGAAGTTTTAATTACATATTTTTATTCAAAGTTATTTATTTAATGTCTTTCTCCTGTGAAAGGTTTTTAGGTCTCTGCACCTTGCCTGCTTTGCTGTTATGCTTGGTACAGAGTAGGGGCTTAATAAATATAGGCTTTTATTATTGTTATCAGTAGCACTTGATACATGTCTGTTGTTGGGATGGATGAATGAATGAATGAATATGTAGGGATCGATTTTATGGTGATCTTTTGGACTAGCCTGATCTCCACTCAGCCGAGAAGGATTTTAGATGAAATCTTATCAGACAGATAGGGGACATGATGTCTGAGATTCCTTCCAGGCCAATGAGCCTTTTGCTTTGGAAAGGCTGTTTGTCACTTTGCTTTAGCCATTGCTTTTATCATTCTCACGGGGAACTGTGGCTATGTGTGTGTGTTGGTGTGTATGTGTGTTTGTGTGAGTGTATGTGTGTGTAAGACAGAAAGAGAGAGACAGAGAGTGTGCTGGCATGCAAGGTGATGGGAAATGACCCAGGGAGGCCCCTGGAAATGACCTTGGTTTCCCTGCTTGCCTCATTCAAGCAAGTGAGATCTCATTTGGCAGGTAGTGCATCAGCTGAAAAATGTCAAGCTTCTGAACATGAATGAGTTTTGCATTTCCAAATGATGGGTTTATGATTACACTCCAATAACTCAAATGCACCATCCATAATGAATGCCAGTTCCAACTGGTAATTCTTGTTCTCTTATCCCCCTGCCCCTTTATTTTTTCAATCTGTGCCTCAAAAGCCCTGAAACCACAGCCATGAGTGGGGGTCTGATTAAATTTTCCGATGACATGTAGACACTTACCCACGATAGTGTCTACATTACCCATCCTGAAAGTTGTAGGAAAAGACACCAAAGAACATGAGGCTAGAGAGGCAGACAGAGCCTCTGAAAATAGGATCCTCACTTTCTTCCTCAGAAAGAGTGGAGTAACACTGACCTCTAGCTGAATGAAAACATGTGAGTTCAACTGGTCCCTTCTATTCTGGTTGTTGGATGTTGGCTGATCCTCTGCAATTAAAAGATAATATTTGGAAATCTTCTCCCTAAAAATGTTCCCTATATCCTGCCTGGCTTTTCTGCCCTTCCTCAAGTAATAATATCAGTATTTATTTAGCACTCAAGATTGGCAAGGCATTAAGAGTTCCTGCATTAGCTCTACACCAAATAACCTGTGAGGTAGGTGTTATTGCACCCATTTTCCTGGCAGGAAAATGGAGCCTCAGAGAGTTTTGAAACTTGCTTAGCACATACCATCATAATGTGGCTGAACCAGTATTCTAAGTCTGGTTTGTCAGTGCCAAAGCCTGTCATCTGTCTAACTCTGAGTCTGGTAGAAACCCCAGGGAGGGTTCAGGTGTCTCAATCACTGTGCTTATTTGTTCTCCTTTTACCTTACTAATTCCTATTTATATTCAGAAGCCAGGCTGATTCTTGTTCCAGATATGTCAGTCCCTGTAAAAGCAACCAGCTGTCTCCCAGGCCCTTCACCTTCTCGGTGATAACATCTTCATTCTTGCAGACGGAGAGCTCTGTTTTAAGCCATGGGCTGACTGCTTACTAGTGAATCTGAAGCTACCCAGTAATGACCCCAAATGGAACTTGAAAGTCCATCGGGGGTTGAAATGTCCGAGAAAGTGTAATTCGGTTTTTTGTTTACCTTTCTCTGTGTGTATGTTTTAAGATGTTCTAGTTGAGATTTTTCTAATTGATGAATGAGTTTCAAGCTAATTCTGTTCAGATGGGAAGGGAAGGGTAGTCTGTAAGGAGCCAGTTTCCTTCTTCCTTTGATAAAATAACTGAGCCGAGCATGTGGGTGGTGAGATGGGTACAGTAAGAGGAGCAATTCTTTAAAAAGAGAAAGGACTAAAAATTTCCATTTTTTTTAAAAAATGCATTAGCTGATGTAAGGACCATTATTGCTTTTGTAATGGGGGTATCTCAGCTTTCCATGGTGGGGTGTCTTCTAGCATGTGTGTGGGTTTTTATTGGCTTGCAAGCTATGAGACATTAAGCTAACAGACCTTTTTCTGAATTGCTTCATTTAGAGGAGAGAAGCTTGCCCAGGGCATGTTCCTATTAAGATACAGTCTTTACCTGACTTCATAGTATCTTATTACTTTTTTTTATTTTAAACTTTTATAGTCACTCAGCTAATTAAAAATAATCACATGTTCTTTTAGACATTCTCTATGAAGAAAACACATTTATTTCAAAAATTTGATTCAAATATGCAAACTACGTTTTTATTTGTTAATATAACATTATCATCGTTCCAAGCCTGCAATACTTCTATTTTATTGTCCTTTCACAATCTTACATTTATTGAGCACACACCCTCATTCTATTGTATGATGAGCTATTATTTAGTTAATGAATCTCTTGTTGAACATTTTGAGTGTTTGTCCTAGTTTGATGTTGTAGACATTGCTGCAATAAACTTGCTTATATGCATATAGGATTATTTCCTTAGAATGAGCTTTCAGAAGTTGAACTTCCAGGTCAAGCAGGGCAACTCCACTTCTGAACACATGTGTTTACATTCTTCTTTTCAAAAGTGATACTAATTTACACTTCATCCATGAGTGTGCATTTCCCTGTATTTTAGCCTGCACATAGAGATTTCTCAACCTACTAATAAGTACTATGTTAAGAAAAGTGACAAAAGTTGGAGACTTTACACACTGTCCAGGAATCTCAAATTTAATGAACACGCATAGACCATAAGTATGAGTGAGGTGCTCTGCAAGCTGGTGAGAATACCAGCACTGCTAAGACCAGCCGCTATCTGCAAGAAGCCCACTGCATAGAGGGGGGATTGGACATGAAAGAGCAGAGTGTGTCTGGAGAAGTGCTGGCAGCCTGGTGTTGCTGGAGCACAGCACAAGATGCGTGTCGGGATGGAGAAGGAAGAATGAGTGTGAGACCCTAGAATTCCTCTGCAAAGGGCTGGACCGTTCTGTTGGCTGCGGATAGACATGAAGGCTTTTGAGAAGGGGAATGTCGAGAGCAGATTTGATTTTTTGAAAATCTTTCCACTTCCCTCTCCTCTTATCCCTTCTCCTCTCTGCCATCTCTCTGCTCCTGTTTTCTTTGAGAAACAAGAAAAGAGGATTGAGAGAATACATGGTGGTTCGTGTCGGCATACATTATCTACATCTTTAAATTAAAAGTTACAGGTAGAGAGAATTTTTTCTTATTGTGTTGTTGTTCATGTGGAAACCTAGGAGACCTTGAGAACAAAACAGAGGGCTAACCAGGAATGCTGATCACCCCATAATGCAGAATTAATAGCATATTCCACTTATTTTGCTCTGGAACTAAAGATATTAATTTTGAAAAAAAGTACTAATTTAGCTTTTTTCTTTTTAAATAAAGACATATTTTCTATTTATATTTCAAAATGTATCATTTAAAAAATGTTAAATGAATAATAATCTTATCTTATGTTTCAGGAAATTAAATATTATGCAGTGCATTATGTATAAAGGTAAATCAATATCACAAAGAATGCCAAGAATGTTACATTTGAAAATCTAACAAGTTAGAGATTTGGATATTAAAAAAGAAAGGGCCAATTCAAAGGAAGAAAAGAAGGAGAAGAGATGAAGGAAGGAAGAAGGGAATTTGAAAGCTTGATCATGTTTTTCGAAGTTTTTTTCTGAAGCAAAGGCTTCTTTGAGAATTTTTTTCTAACTTTCTGCATAATCTGTTAGAAACAAAATGAAATTTCTAGAAATCTAATGATCACATTAAATTCCGGTATCTGTAACTTTGCATTCCCTTCTTTGGCATCATGTATAAGGTACCTAAAGAGCCATAAAACTGTCCTCTGACATGACACATGGCCAGAGTGGGCCTTTCCAAAGCCCAGAGCCTCACTCACTTTTGATTTTTACTCCTGGACCCTGGAGAGGAGATGACATTTGGTAACAGTTATGGAAGTGCTCTGGAAGGTAAAAAGAAAATTTCTTACAAATACAAGCTTAAAAAAATATTCTTTTTAAAGATTAATTTAACATAACACATTGAGACACACACAAGACTCAGTGAAGCAGTAATCTGTTGTCAGGACAGAAATCTCCTGGTAACATAGCCCATCTCTTTCCCATTGTCACTAATACAGAGTGAATCCCAAGTAGTATTTGTTGCACCAATCTTGCTACGCAGATGACAACTGGTTTTCCTTAAATATCTGTTTCCAATTCTTCCAGAGATATGGACCATACTTGTTTTGTTTTACATGTGTGCTCCCTTCCCCTATAACTAAAACCAGGTTTACTCATGATTCTTTTGGTACAGATAATTTTTCCTAATTGATCTTACAATACCTTACACACTGACCGGGAGTTTTATTGACTCTGTTGTTTAAAAATGAATAATAATAAAACCAGGAGTGATCTATATTATATTCAAGAATTTCTGATAGGGTCAATATTGTATCTGGTCAGTGGCCTATAATCTATTAGCATAAATCTCTAATTTTGTAGAAATGGAAAGGTCATTTTTTATGCTGTTTTATGACTTATTCATTTACACAGATCTGCAGCATAAGTTAATTATGAAACTTAAAGGAATATAAGTGATTTTCTTTTCTGGGCTCCTGTTTTAGACACTTCAACCTCTCAACCAGTACTCCATAATTTAATAAAATTGCCCAAAGGCACCTACTTCTCCTTTGCATTTTTTCTCTCTCATACTGTAAAGAAGTTGTTTTCTATGTACAGCTGGAAACTCCTGAACTTTCTTTAAATCCTGCTAGCTCTTGGGTAAGCCCATTTGAGGCTAACCTAGTCAGGGAAAGAATGTTAGATTATCCGAGGCCATTCGCTCAGTCTCCAATAGTGTGACGGTAAGTATTAGTTGAGCTGAAGGGAATTGATGATCCTGTCCCAGATGGAATTATTGATGGAGGACCCAAGTGGCCCAAAGCTGACCTTTTGGCCTTCAAATCTGGTGGCACATGGAAAACCCCTCCCAGAGTCATCCTTCTTCATGCAGTGTCAGGGGCCTTCTGTCCCAATATCTGACTTGTGTGGAACATTACAAGAGAGACAGAGCATGCTCTGAGAGAGGTGATGTTTACCATGAGCAGAAAGAAGATGGATGGAAAGCCCCAGCTTATCTAAAACCCAGGGACCAGGCCTCAAGATAACAACATACTGTTTTAAAAGCATTCATATCCTTACTAGAGAGGAATTTAGCAAGGCGCCAAAGTCTGGCCATTGTGGCATGAATAAGGTCTTCCTCAGCACTGCCCAGCCCTCAGTGTCTGTTTTGGAGAGTACAGAGACGTGGTTGGGAAAAGGAAGTTTATATAGTACTTATGAGCCTAAAACTTTAGCCACTGGTAAGATAGCAAAGTGAGACCATCTTGGTTGTACAGAAAGTGAGGTAAAATATAAGGAGGGAGATTTATTTATGAAACTTCCCTCCCCATTTCCTAATGACAGCCATCAACCTAAGAATTCAAAATATTTCACAAAGACTTACAACAACCTTAATTTTATTATTTCCTTTTACAGATGAGAAAACTGAGGACCAGATAATTTAAGGAACCTGCCCATGACATAGAACTGCATACACAAATACACATACATACCAAAATAGAGGCTACCTTGACTAAATGGAATGGATGAGTTGCGTGTGTAAATCAATGAGAATCTCTCTCCGTACTCCACTGTTAGGAGCAAGAGGACAATTAAGGGACAGATAAGTAAATAGCATAGTTTTCCTAAAACATGTAAGAACAACAATAGTGAAAAAATCTCAGTGAATTTTGCAAAAGCAGTAAAGATTCAATCCTATATGTTTTCATCTTTACCCACTTTCCTGAACAGTAACAACTGGTGATGTTGTTACTGGTGAAAATGGTGCCAAGGCCCTGTCAGATTTTCAGTTTACAAAAAACATTACTGTTGTGTTTGCTGACTTTGACTTCCATAGCACCACAGTGAATTCATACTTTCCACCAAAAATAGTGGAAACATAAAACTTGCTTTGCTTATTTCTCAGCCTTCCAGTTCATTAAGGTTCCTCTATATTGATTTGGTGCATTCAAGGACCAGAAAGGACAGGTGGCTAGAGCAGAGTGAAAGCTGGGAGGGTGGCAGATGAGGCTGCCCAAGTGGCAGAATACAATCATAGAGCAATTTGTGGGTCCTGGGATCTGGGATTTTATTACAGTGCAAAGGGAAACCATTATAAAATTTGGAGCCAGAGAGTGACATGATCTGATGTATAATTTTAAAAGATCATCCTGGCTTCTTTGTATAGTTAATGTTTATATAATTAATGCATTGGAAGGGGACAAAAGAGGCCAGGTCAGCTTGGACTTGAATGGTGGCGATGAAAGTGAAGAAAAATGGATGGATTTGAGATATATTTTGGAAGTAGGAATACTGCATTTGATGATGGATTGAATGTGAAAAGGGAAGGGAGAAGGAAGAGTTAAGGATGCCTCAAGTTTCTTGGCTTGTACAACTGGGTAGATAGAGGTGACATTTGTTGAGACAGGAAAGACTGCCAGAGGAGAAGGCTTGAAGGAGATAATCAAAAGTTCAATTATGGATATGTTAAACGGACATCCAAGCACAGGTGTGCGATAAGCAGTGGGAGATATCAATTAGCAAGTCAAAGGAGCTATCTGGAACAGAGATATTAATATGGGAGTCATTGGCATATGGGTGGTCTTTGAATAGGTCTCGGGAATAGGAAGAGCCCTTGTGATTAAAATGTCAAGTGAGAGGAAAATAAGGTTCACATTGTGCTTTGAGAACCCCAATGTTTAGCAATCTAGTAGAGGAAGTGGAGCCAATGAAGGAAACTGAAAGGAAGATACCAACATGCAAACCAAAGGAAGAATATTTCAAAAAGGAGGGAGTGGTCAGTTACAAGACTTGTGATCAAACAGGATGAGGATTGCATGAGAAGATGACAAGGTTAAATATGCATTTACTAGGAAAAGTTAACTGCCATGGGTAGTCTCAAAATTAAGGATTTGCAAATGTCTGAGGATATATATTGGGCAAATATTAAGGATTTGCTGTTATTTTGTAAAGTATAAAAGCTGTTTTAAAGCACTTTTCAACCTGACTGGGTTATCAGTGTGGTGGGGGAGGACGTGGGGCAAAGTCAGGACTCCTTATCTAGTTGAGATACCCTAATGGACAATTCACACAGAACACAAAGTTCTTATCGAAGCACTTCATAAGTAAGGAAGGGAGAGAATTCAGGGAACATTCTTTGCAAAATCTAGAGCAGTGTGGATAAGGCAGAATATATTGTCACAGCTGAGTTATCAGGCACTTTTTTCATCTTCATTTAACTGTCTTTTGAAAGCAGATCCAACAGGGGGATCAGAGGGCACCGAAGGTTACATTAGTCTTTAAAGACCAGATCTTGCTTTTGGGGTCGAGACCAGGGACTGAGGTTCTCTTTAAGAGCGAGGGAAAAAGGATGTCATCTTCTAATCTGATCGGCACTTAGATTTCCCTTGCAAGTGAATTTGAAAATAAACTGACCAAACCTGCTTTGCCTAATTTAGGTTGCTTTTGAGATTAAAAAAAAAAATACCTGAAGACTAAAATAGAACAAGAGTTTATATTTGAAGGAGATTAAGAGATTTCTGGCAATCACTGCAGAGAATCAGGGACACACATGCACAGTGAAGAGAGCCAGAGAGAGAACAGGGCACAGATCTCCTGGGGAGAAGCTCACAGCACTGGAATGGAAGAATGAGACCACGTGTTGGAACTCTCCTGGTAGAGCAGCTTCATTTATGGAGGTCCAAACAGTTTCTCTGACTAAGTCTCAGGCCCTTCCCAGTGTTCTGAAAATCAGAAAAATACTGTACATAGAAAAGAAAAGAGTTGAGGACATGGGTGATTTTATTTGCAGTGTAGGGCATTTGAGTTTCTGTGAATTCCTGAAGTCAGTCCAGGGTGAAGTTAATGTCTCTTTTAAGGCGTAGGAGTATAAATACCAAAGGGAACTCTTTCACTGAAGGATAAGAACATTAAGAAAATGCAGCTTTTATGAACATCCTTGCTAGGGCTCTGGTGCCTCCAATTAACATCAAATTCATTCATTTGTTCAACAAATATTTACTGAGTGTCTACCATGTGCGGGGCATCGTGTTGATATTGGAGAGACAGATTAGAACAAAGTAGCACCTCATGGTGCTTAGATCCTAGAGGAAGACAGATAATAAACAAGTAAACAAGAAAGCAATTAATAAAATAGTTTCAGTTGGTGATAAGGAAGGGGAAGAAAACAGAGTGATTGATAGGGAATGCCTTGGGGTAGAGTTGGGGATTGGTGAGATCAAGGAAGGTCTTGCTGAGAGGATGACCTTTGTACTGAGATAAGAAGGAGCCAGCCATGTATGGATCTGGGGAGGGCATGTACCAGGCTCACAAAGCCGCAACTGCAAAGACTATAGCAAGTATGAGGAAGGAAAAGAACTGAGCGGTGTGGCAGCTGGGGCGTCAACTCCGCTAGTTATGCAGGCAGTGCATCTTTGCACACCAACCACACGGGGCTCGTTGTCAGTGCGGCTGCAAAAGAAAAAAAAAGAGAAAGGAAAAGAAAGTTCACATGTCTGGGGTTTAATGAGGGGGAGGAGAATGGTAGACAATGTGTTTGGAGAAATAGATCAATTGGGGACTTGAGGGCCAATGATAAGGGTCTTGGATTTTGTTCTAAGTGCCATAAAAAGCCCTTGGAGTGTCTGAGCAAAAGAGTGTTGTGGTCTAAGTGAAAAGAACACTTCGAGAAAAATGAGAAGAGTGGATTGAAGGACACAAAAAAATGGACATGGAGATGCATTAAGACATTATCACAATAGTGATTCAGGCAAGAAAGAAATTATAGTGGCTCAGATGAGTGGAGCTACAATCGAGCATCTGAACTGGGGGGAAACTTACAGCTTTTAACATAGGTTGCATGAAGCTGTAGAGTCAGAGGAAGTACATCAGGGCTGGCCAGGGCAGCAGAGGACTGCACAGGTGGAGGTCCATACCTCTCTGGCTCTTCCTTCAACCAGGACCGCACCAAAGTCTGGGGCATCCTGGATGGACTCTGAATGTTGCATGCCTTCATAGAGGGTGCTTTTATGCATCTGTTCACTATTCAGAGATGAGAGAGCACCCTGGGCACTGGACACAATGCTTAGCCTTTCCTCTGTTATCATAAGCAATTCAACTCTGGCTCCAAACCTGCAAACTGGCTTAGTCAAAAAAACTCTCTGTCACAGGCCCGATACAACTTAAGAAGTAGTTTAGCAGTTGTTAACCTTTAATGTGTGCTGGAGCACATCTCATTATGGAGGACAGCGATCTCATCTTCATCCCACGTGATTACCATAGTTTTCTTTCCAATAACATGCTGTATTGCTAGAAAGAATCCTGGAAAGCATATTTTTTTTTTTTTTTACATCTTGTTACATTCCCAGTGTTTTCAGTTATCCTTTTAGATTTCTTCTCCACTCCCCACTCCCAGTTGGACCACCCCTTTACTCAACTTTACCTTCAGCTATGGCAACACCCACTTGTCTCTTTTATACATTGGAATTGGGCATAAGTTTGCATTCTATAAAAGGGTTCCACTGCCAGAATCACTGTGAAACTATTGATCAAAACCAAATTTTCATTTGATAACTGAGGAAACTGAGGCACAGAAACAGAAAGGGACTTCTTCAAGGTTGCACAGTGAGTCAGTGGCTGAGGACGAGAACCACCTCTGTCCCAGATTTTCTTTCTATCAACATAGAGATGTTTGAATAAGCTACCTTGAAAACCACCACCACCACAGCACATCATACATCCCTATGAGTTCAGATTTGTCTGGGGAGGGGTGTAACAATTTCTCAAATGACCATTTCTTCTTCTGAAGCAAATATTCCAAGCACCTCGGTATGGTCATCGTGGTGGCCCAGAGGAGGCAAGGTCCAGGGCAGGATGCAATAGTGAGGCCCCTCCTTGCATGTGAACACAAAGAAGATGTACAGCTTCAGGGTTGGGTGCTACCTGCCCAGGGGAAAATAATGACTCCACTTTGTGCCTTAAAGAAACTAAGCCTAAGCAGGGAGCCACACACTGGTTTGCACTTGGGGTTGCCTCAGGGACAGAGATAATCACAGGGGACCTGGTAACTGGGGCCCACAACTAGGTGGGGTTGTAGTGCTTTCAGGGCTGTGCTGGTAAATGTTTAACAGAGGGCTCTGGTGGGGAGGGAGAAGGCGGGATTTGTTGTGTTTGGCAATTAAACACTGCCCGTGATCCCACAGTGGCTGATTCTAAGCTGCCAAGGTTATGCAAAGTGGGAAAGAGGTACATAAAACTGGCTTCTTAGGGCCTGTGCTGTTGACTCCAGCACACCACCAAGTGCTTTCCCTGTGTCCGTTGCTGGCTCTGGCTACTATGCTAACCTTTGAGCTAACATGAGAGCAGAGTGGAATCCGGCTCGGTTGTCACACCCTTCTCTACAGTCACAGGATTTGTGGGCAGCCGGGCCTCCCTCCGTATAAGTAGGCAGCTCGTTCCTAGTCTTTTTAGTGTAAGTCTGAGCAGGACCCTCCTAAAACATCCTCCACTGCCTCTATCCATGCCTGGAGTTCTACCATTACTAAATACTGCTTTTCTTCTCTTTCTGGAGTCTTCTGAGAGAGCAATGGACAATAAAGTTTCAGTAAAAACTGACTGGCTGAAAAGCACCAATTCTTCCTACTTTTGTACCATTTACATCTCAGATCAAGAATGAAGGAAATCGGCTGGGCGCGGTGGCTCACGCCTGTAATCCTAGCACTCTGGGAGGCTGAGGCAGGAGGATTGCTTGAGCTCAGGAGTTTGAGACCAGCCTGAGCAAGAGCGAGACCCTGTCTCTACTAAAAATAGAAATAAATTAATTGGCCAATTAAAAATATATAGAAAAACTTAGCTGGGTATGGTGGCACATGCCTATAGTCCCAGCTACTTGGGAAGCTGAGGCAGGAGGATCGCTTGAGCCCAGGAGTTTGAGGTTGCTGTGAGCTAGGCTGATGCCATGACACTCTAGCCCAGGCAACAGAGTGAGACTCTGTTTCCAAAAAAAAAAGAATGAAGGAAATCTTTCAGAGTCCCTTAAATGGATCCTGGCTGTTTGTACTAACCCAATATGCGAGGGCCATGTTCAAAAGACCCAGGCCCTAGTTTCTGCTGGAGGTTTGTGGAAAAGAGAAGAGAACTTGGAAAAGGCATGTGCAGGAATGAGGAGATGAAAGGAGGGGCTCGAAATAGAGTTAAGAGAGGATGTGGCATGAAGGCCTATATGGGGCTAATATAGAAAAATAAAGGTAGTAGAAATGGCATCAGGCCGATTAGGCAGACTTTTCTCTCTGTTGACTTTGTCAGCTCACATAATCTCTCCACACTACACCTCCTCATCTGTTAACTCTGTCAAAGAAATAAGGTGGTTTCTTTGATTTCAATTCAATTGACTGAAGTTGTAGTTGTGCACAAACAAGAGAGCCAAAACCTGGAAGGATATTTTACAACCAAGTACCACACGCCCTCCAGTGGCAGAAAACCAATAACTCAGGTTATTATTGAGAACTCAATTTTTGCCTAGTTTTTGTAAGTATTATAATTTTTTTTCTTTTGCTCTCAACTAGATATTCAAGATTCTATACAGATTTTTTTTTAAAACACTGAGATGCCATATGAGAGTGTTATATAATGTTATACACACTTGGAATGCCAGAGCTGAAATTAATCATAAAAATAATCTATTCAATTTCTCAGTATACCTGAGAAGACATGAAAGTTCCGAGAAGTACAGGGACAAGGCTGATACTATGACCTCTATCCTTTGGTTTCCAATTCAGTGCTTGCTCCATTCTGCATTCTGGTGCAGAATGTTTTTTGAACATTTGCTATGGATGTGGAGCCATGTTAGCTATTGTTGGGGGAATATTTTTTTTTTTTTTTGAGACAGAGTCTCACTCTGTTCCCTGGGCTAGAGTGCCATGGCGTCAGCCTAGCTCACAGCAACCTCAAACTCCTGGGCTCAAGTGATCCTTCTGCCTCAGCCTCCTGAGTAGCTGGGACTACAGGCATGCACCACTATGCCCAGCTAATTTTTTTTTTCTATATAATTTTTTTACTTGGCTGATTAATTTCTTTCTAGTTTTTAGTAGAGATGGGGTCTCGCTCTTGCTCAGGCTGGTTTCGAACTCCTGACCTTGAGCGATCCGCCCACCTCGGCCTCCCAGAGTGCTAGGATTACAAGCATGAGCCACCGTGCCAGGCCGGGGGAATAATATTAACAGCTACCAATTATTGAGTCTTACTATTCTAAGTGTTTCACACTGATTATCTTCTTGATCCTCACAACAACCATATGAGATAGTATTATTATCCTTATTTTGTAGATGAAGAAACTGAGGCTCAAAGTGATAAGAAGAGAGTTATTTTAAAAATTAGATAATATATCCCTGCCTGCAAACCATTTACAGCCTGGCCAGAAAGGCAAGGTTGCTTATCTTGGTTGGAAGGAAAGATATATCTCTTATAATACTAACTGTGGCTAATTTGTCTAGGACACCCAGAGTTTTTGAGGTAGGACACTAAGGCCTGAGAAGGGAAAGGGGTTTTCTCAGTGGATTTCTTTGTAATGCTGCTGGATGGGACTAACATTAGCACCCAAGGTTTCCTCTCATGTGATCATTCCCACAAGCACTGCCTGCCGTCCATAGTGTTGTATCCAATGAACGTACTGGGCTCAGGAGGAAATCGTGTTTGAACAATAAGTGATCTCTGCTACGGGTGAGAGATTGGGGGTGGTTGGCATATGCTTCATATTTGCCATAATTGCTCTACATGAACTAAATACTACAAGGCCTACACATTTTCCAGTGTTGTCTGCAGACACAGAAGCGAGGGTGTCACTTAGGTGTTTCGCAGTCATGCAGATACTCAGGCCCCATCCCAGACCCACTGAATGAGAATCATCATTGTAACCAAAGCCCCAAATAATTTGTGTTCCCATATAGTTAGAAAAGTGCTGCTGTAAAGCTTTTTCATTTTTTAAATTTTTTTGCAAATACAGCTGTGACACTTTAGAGGACAAGGCCTGACTTCTGCTGCATATGATTCAATGATGTGATTATTTTTGCTCTTTTCTCTTTTTAATTTTATTTTTAAATTATCATACAGTGACATTGAATTTTTGGGGTGTACAGTTCTATGAAATCTAACACATGTATAGATTTGTGTCACCATCATCACAATCAGGATGCAATGTAGTTCAATAACCCCCAGACTCTCTTGTGCCATCCCTCTGTAGTGTCCCTGTCCCCATCCTTAACCTCTGCGGGCCACTGATCTATTCTCTGTCACTATAGTTTTGTCTTTTTTACAATGACATATAAATGGAACCATATAGTGTGCAAACTTTTGAGACTAGCATCTTTCACTCAGCATAATGCCTTTCTTTCATAACTGGGTTTTAATAGCATATTTCTTTCTGTGTTTTCCAGCTGTAAAGAAAATGTTGTATAGTAACATTCTGTGACTCTATAGGAAAATGACAATTTCACTCACATAAATGGTGAGGCTAAAATTATTCTAGGAACATAGCAATATATTCCCTCAAGGGTGTCTCTGCTCTTTTAGGTGTGACACTGTATACCGAGTTTACTTCCCAGACACATTCAATCAGTTAAATTGTCACTTGGTATTTATTCTATTTCATAAAATGCTCATTCACATTGCTTTTATTTAACTAACATTTTCTTTCTTTTTCTTTTTCTTAATTTACATCCTTAACTGTCTTTGTAAATCCCATTTTAGATGGAACCCTTAAATACACACCTCCCCCAATCCACCAGACATTACACAATGGAAGAAAATTTAACATTCTTTTTTTAAAAATACATTTTGAAACATATAGCTCTGTAGAAATCCTTCTAATAAGGAAGACAACAACCAACAAAACATTTAAAATTCTACCCTAGAATATAATCTTCATCATCATACTCATCTTTCATGTTTATAAGTCAGTGTGCCCTCCACCCTCTGTTTGAAATCAACAGCCCTGAGAAGCAAAGGAGCCAGGCCAGTTGTCCTTACTGTCATTTTGCAGATGAGAAATGTAGGGACTCATAGGGGAGAGGAGTAGTCAAAGGGTACACAGCTGGTTGGTGATAGAGCTGGAATTAGAATGCAAAATGTTAGGTTCTATTATGCTCATTAAACATCTGGTATTGCAGAATTTTTTTCTACTAGGTAGGCACAAAGATCTCTTGCATTCCAAAAGACAGGAATAGTCTCTAATAAAAAACAAAGACTTTTCTAATCATGGAAATTTTTTTTTTTACAACTTCATGGATATTTTGATAGTGATCCTCTTTTGTTATGTTGTCTTTGACTCTCATCACACAGAGCAGCTTGGTTTGAGAATATAATTCTTTGACCATTGCAGTTGCACAAATAGATATTTTGTTTTCAGAGAATAAAACTGTAAGGACTGTGAAGACTGAGGCTTTTTTCTAGTTCCATTCCCCTGCTTCCTATTTTAGAGTCTTCCAAGAATGGAGTCTATTATGAAGTAGGACTTATTGGAAAATAAGACAGGCGTCTTTTCTCCCTTGGAATTGTCATGAGATCTGGTAGCTGCTTCTTTACACCCTTCTGATCAAGTTTTTTGGGACATTTTATAATCTAGGGAATACGTAACATTTCAGGGAAAGTGGTTATGATTTTAGATCACATCTTCAGGGACATTTTGTACGGCATTTGATCTGAAATGTGCTGCACATTAGTAATTTGGGTCCCAATATCTTCAAAGTCATAGCTGAGAGCCTTTTTGAACTTGACTAGGGCTTACCAAATGGGAGAAGGCCATGATTACCCCTTGTGCATAAAGCTTGCTTTATATTCTTTCAAGCACCCTTTTACCCAACCCTGGGACGTGTCCTACACAGCCCCCAGTCAAGAGCAGTGCCCAGATGCTGTGTGGCAGGGATGACCCCCTGCCACCCTGTGCTGCAGAAGCCTATTCAGGGTGAGCAACAGGCCCAGAATGAATTCATTAATTCACCAGGGTGATGGGAAGTTGTAAACACAGCTGCTGGCTGCTGGCTCTGCAGACTTGCCTGCATATGGCAAGTGCAGAGATGTTGGGTGGTAGCACAGCCTTACTGTCTGGGGCTCCCTTAACTGAACTTGACAGAATCTCCTTGGCAGGGGGGCCAACAGCAGCATGGCAGTCTCTCCAGAGGTACCCAGAGGCAGGAGTCCTTTTTGCCTGGAGGTTCTATCCTTAGAACCGAGCTGATAAGGAGAATCTTGATGAAGAGCGGGAAGAAAGCAGCAACCTATTTACAAAAGGGCATATTTTCCAGTCATTGAGCAATTCTGTTTTTGAAGAGTTCCCAGAGGAGGCAATAGCTAACCTTTTTTTTCCCCAGCTGTCTTTTTTAGTAGTTGTTATTTATCCTTTACCCAAAAACTGGGCCATGGCAGTTTTTGTCCTGGGAGAGACACAGTCATCCCTTCAGCAGACAAAGTTGTTTGATCTGTGAGATGACACCTTACTTTCTGGAGATCTAGAGTCCAGAAAATATTTCCATACTTGCCTTTTTGTATTAACTCACTTAAGCCTCACCAGTCCTAGTTTACATAAAGAAACTGAGGTTCAGAAAGGTTAAACCACCTGTATAAGGTCAAATCAGAAGCAAGTGGCAGGGCTAACACTTGAATGAAATCTTTGGTCTCCGCACTTTGTGTTCTTTCTACAACACCCTAGAACCACCCCCCACCCCAGGCCTTCTGAGAGAACTCATAATGAAGTCTGACTGTTGGCCCAGGGCTTTGGAATCCCTCAGCATGCCTCTGGAACCGGAGCTCAGGCTTGCTGACAAGCACTTCCTGCGTCAGTATTTGGACCAAAACTCAAAGCTCACTGACAGCGTGTTCCAGTAGCACAAAAAGGAAATGCATGAGGCAGCTTGTTTGTAATTAAAAATGAGGGGGAAAGCAGGAAAACAAGTGGACTCACAGGCAGGCCAAAGATGAGGGTGATTTGATGAGTTCCTTCCTGCTCCTGGCAAAGTGTTTTCCATTCGTGTTTCGGAAAGCCCAAAGATGCTCAATACTCAAGGATTTTCTAATGCTCGAATCTCTAATTTGAGCAATTCAACATGGTATTATATATGGCATACTATATAATACCACAGTGTATATATGGTATTGTGCATCTGCATCTGTGGTTTGCAAAGCACCGTGGTAGAGGCTGGGGGGTATCAGAAATGACTATACCAGACTTCCTGCTTTTGAGTCGCTTCCAGGCTTGTGGAAAAGACTAACCCGTTGTAAACAACTTTTTGGAACATGAGATAGAATGAAGTTAGTGCCATAAATGAATGAAAAATTAAGTGCTATGTGAGCCAGAGGTGGGAGAACCCATTCCGACAGGGATAATGGAAGACTTCAGTGGAGGAGGGATTTGGGGCAGATCTTGAAGGACAGTAGGATTTAGATAGAAGAAAGCAGGGGAAAAGCACTCAGGGCTCAGGGTCTGGAGGAGTACAGGCCTATCTTCCATGTCCATTTCATCAGGGGATAACTGTAGGGTGAGGGACCTTTGAATAGCTGAGAGCAGAGGAAAGGGGACCAAGAATCAAGAAGAAAGGTCAGAGAGGTGTTAGGAATTGAGGTTGGGTTTTAATGCTTTTATGCCCAGGGACCTGGGAAGGCTTAGCTCTACACCATCGGTCAATTCTTTCCTCAGTTGATTTCTTGATGGAAATAGAGTCAAGGGACAGAAGGCAAATGGGAATCTGATCAGCCCTGAGTACCCTGAGTGCAGAATTCTGAGGAAAGTGCTGACTTAAGCTTGAAGCCTAAATCGGGTTTTAAATCTCACAATACACTTGAATCTGAACCCTTCTGATCAGCTCGATTCTATTTGGTGGCAAAGACCAGCATGCACATAGAAGTATGATGTGGTCGGCCTGCTTGGATGTATACTCCCAGCCATATGGAGAAGACATGCGGGCAGATGGCTTTGTACCTTTAACACACAGTGACCTGGCCCTAAAGAAGATGCGACACAAAAAATGTTCTAGAATTTTGATTAATCACATTAGTGACTCTTCCTCTCTTGAAAGGTGAGAGAGGGAGCTAGGCAGGGGTGGCAGAGGTGTGCATGGCATGGAGATGGGGCAGAAGCATTTTTTTGTCTATAGGCAGCAGTAGGTGAGAAGCTGGGTGAACCTCAATGAACCTGAAGGACACAGATGCTGGTTGGCAGAAAGAAAATGTGGGTGCGGGAGGAGGGCTCAGTCCTAGAAGACAGGCAGGAACTGATAAAGTTGATGAAGTTCCTGAGCCAGAAAATGGTGGCTGGTCAAAGGACCAAGAATTTGACAGGAAATGAGGAGCAAGGCAAGTAGCAGAAGAAACATAAGGTACTAAGAACAAGGCAAATGGAAGCATTGTTGTCACCTTTCCTCAAGTCCCTTTCCTCAAGTCTCAGGCCATGGTGACAGCCAGTAGTTGACTTGGACGTCGATGGAGTGGGGGATGTTGGGAATCATTTATCTGAGGCCGTGGGAAGCAGGGTGGGGCCTTCAGGTCCGCCTCCCCCAACTCTAAGGAGAGTTCTGCTACGTTACATTCTGATGTGCTGTGGAAAGATATTGTTTCCTTACAGAGGGATGTTGATGCTTTGAAACATTTGCAAACTACTACTATGGTAGAAAATGCTGCATTGGAAATCAGCAAACAAAAGTCCCAATTCTGCTATTTCAGTTATATGATCTTGAACAACAACTAAAACTCTAATGGTCCTGAAGCTCACTAACTGATAGTGTGTTAAACTGAGTGTTAACTAGTACATGTAATAAGTATCTTATGTGTGCTACTACATTTAATCCTAGCAGTAATTCTATGAGAGAGGCATATTATTCCCATTTCATAGATGAGGAAAATGAGATGTAAAACATAACTTGCTCAAGGAGATGCAGCTGCTATCAGAACCAGGCCTTGAACCCAGGTGTGTCTGATATCAAGGACGATGCTTTTATAGCACACACTCTACTGTTCTTTGTGACTGTCATTTCCACCTATAAGAGCTGAATAAGGATTCTTGCCTATTTTCCTCAAAGAGTATGGTGCATGAAAACAACATCCTAAGCCAAAAGTGCTTTAAAAAGGAAGCAATTATAATATTACCCTATTCAAAGTCTGGTAACTTTTAAATGTTTGTTGAATGAGTGCATACTGAATTGGAAAGGCAATTTACCTATCTCTTTGACTCTATTAACATTTTTTGGGGGGTCCTAATTGTGTGAAAAGGAATTATTGTTATTATTTGGCTCCTAAGGCTTCAGATGGAAAAGAATTATTCTAAGCCACAGAAAAACAATATTTTAGAAAATCTTTTAGTAAAAGAATTTTCTCCCTAAATTTGGTTTGCTTTAGAGGGTCTAAACGTGATTACTTTGGTAAGCTTCATGAAAGAAATCATGAAAGGACCGACCCCCTGTTATTAAGCACATGGTGTTTATCATGTGTACTTGCTATCTCATTTAATCCTTAACTGTGGGCATTATTATTTTCATTTTACAAATTAGTGAACTTAACTTTTAAGAGGTTGAGCAATTCATTCAAATTTATCTATATTTAAATGCAGCCATGAAGACTAAAAATATTTGATGCCTTGGAATGGGAATATAGCTTTGGAGGCACCGTTTCGGAATAAGTTATGACCTTTCACTTCCTATCAAGCCAACAAAAGAAAATGCATACCACTGCCTAGCAGAAAAGCAATCTCTAAAAGGTTTAGATAAATAAGAATACTTTCAGCAGCCCTGTGACCCTGAAGAACGAGAGATGGTTTGGGGCCAGGGTTGGGGTTGCTCCCTGGATCCCTGGGGTGAGTGTCCAGCTCTTCTCGGTAGTAGCATTGGCTCCAACACCCATCTGGCCAGGATCTCGTTTTCCTCTGCAGCATGGCTGGGCTGGAGTTTTTTGATAGTGTTTGACTTCAGCAAGTCTCCACATGAGCCTCTGATCTAGTGTTGGAACAAAGCAATGGCAGAGGGAGGCCCAGCTTGGAATGAGTCAGGTGGAGACTGAGGTCTGTTTCTTGTTAAACATCGTTCCCCCTCCAGGTATGTACTTTTCCCCAACAGTCAAACTCTGTCAACACAAGTCTGGGCTTCCCTCTCCCCACTAAGGCAAACACTGTCAATAGAAGGAGAGGGAAAAAAAGTTGATGGCTGGAATTTAAAAACCTGTGCTTTCAGGTGGAGGATCAAGAGCCCTTCAGCTTGCCAAACATTATTTGAATTTTGTAGAACAAACACTGGAGTTGAAGTTACATCCTCAAATTCAATATTTGGCATAGGTGATTTCTCCCACTTGGTGTACTTGTTAATTGCTTTGAGATAAAGTGACAGACATTATCGGAGGATTTTCAGAGTTTATTTGCATTACCCCACCCCTTTTATAACCTGCAAAGTAACTAAGGCCCAGAGAAGTGGAGTGATTCACTCAGGATTGTACAGCAGCTTGCAGAGTGGGCTGTGGAGAACCCAGGGCTCCCAACTCGTGTTACAGTGTCCTTTCAACTGTATTGGACTCAATTCTGTTTTTGTTGGTATCAATTACACTGAAATAAAGCTATTTGTCTTGGATTAGCTTGAAAACACATTCTTAAGAAGTGATCTGCTAGTAACTAATTGTATTTACTATTGTTAAACATTCTGACTCAATTTACCAGCACCTATAATGGTGTGGTTAAGGGTGCAAATTCTGGAGTTTGCCTGGGTTTACATCTCGGCTGCACCATTTACTAGCTCTATTCTCTTAGAAAATTTTGCATACCTCTCTGTACCTCAATTTCTCTTTTTATAAGTAGGGTTAGTAATAATACCCATCTAAAAGGGCTGTGAGAGTTGTGAAATTAGTCATATAACCAAGGTTAGAATATTGCCAGGCACCTAGTAAATATCCAATAAATGTCAAGCATCATTATTATTATATGGGACCTTGAGACATTTTAGTTTTGGCTCCATCACTAACTAGCCTCTTAATCTCTGTGCCTCAGTTTCCTCATCTGTGATGAAAATTCTTATTGTTTTGCCATTCATAATTGACTTTATTTATGTGCCATGCAATGGAGACACTAATTTAGTTAATTTGCTCATTGATGAAAGAACATTTAGGGAATGCCAACTGTGCCAGGCCTGATGTGAGCAAGACACACAAGTTCCATGTTTTCAAGGAGTTACGGCCTGTGAGGGAGACAGAAAATTAAACAAGCAGTTATGGTAACGGATGATAATTGTTGTGACATTTGAAGTACGAAGTACTATGGCAGTACAAAGCAGGGGTAACTCACATACCGTGTTTCCCCGAAAATAAGACAGGGTCTTATATTTATTTTTCCTCAAGAAGACACCCTAGGGCTTATTTTCAGGGGATGTGTTATTTTCCCCTCAAAACCTCAGCTTGCAGCAAGCACAGGATGGCCGGGACCTGATAGTGGGAGCCGACCTTGTTGGTGGGGCTGCCTGCACCTTTCCAGTCACCTCTGGGATAGTAGCTGTCACGATGGGACAGATGAGAAGGGCTGCTCATCTTCTTTACCGCTCCGCAACGAAATGCATGGGTTGTGCAGATACTCTGCGTAGCCACGCCCATCACTAGGTCTTATTTTCAGGGTAGGGCTTCTATTGCGCAAATGCTTAGAAATCCTGCTAGGGCTTATTTTATGGGTAGGTCTTATTTTTGGGGAAACACAGTAGTTGGCGGGGTGCATGGAGAAGGTTGAGGAAGACTTCTTAGAAATGATAATTAAGCCAAAACCCAGAGGATAGGTAGGAGTTAACTAGGCAAAGAGGAGTGAACACAGTGTTCTAGAAAGAGAGAACCGAATATATGAAAGTCCAGAAGTCAGAGAAAGCAAGTGCATAAAGTGGTTCTACTGTATTTAATCTACTTTGAGACACCAAAGATGCTCCGTTATTGCATATACCCCTAAGAAGGAAGGAAACATTGCCTGTTAAACTATGGCACAAGATTTTCTTATCACTCAGGGTTTTTTAATGCTTTCTGAAAGAGCATTTTTAGACTGAATTGGACATATATTTTATCATATAGCATTCTGTCAAAGATAGCAAAATAAAGGCATATGTGAAATAGTTTGCTTTCATTATTCCTGAAACTTCACTTTTAGAGTCAGCTTCTTCTGAAAGGCTTTTTTGATTCAGAGGCATTGACATCATGCTTTTCCATGCAATATGATCAAGAACTTGGAGATACAGCATTTCTTAAAAGAATTCATGAAAAAACTGAAAACTATTGGCACTGGGCTTCTAAGCCAGGTTTGTGAGCTTGTGGAATGACCCTACTTTTATTCCCACTTGTGTAATACTGCTAAATGCCTCTGGTTCACTGCCTCCCCACCACCTCCCCATAACCATTTGGTTCCTAGGGGTTAAAAGGGTGGTCCAGTGTTGTTTCTGGAACTTTCTTCCAAGCTAACACCTATTCTGACAGCTTTGAAGCTAGTGCTTTTCATGTTTGTGCATGCAAAGCCAAAACAATTAGTTATAACTGTTGCCTGTTCTACAATGATTTTCAAGTGAGTCCCAATCTCAGTGGTGTTAGGATGTAAAATAAAAGTGCATTTTCAAGGATGATGAGATACTGTTGAAGCAGAGAGGGTGTGTGTGTGTGTGTGTGTGTGTTTGTGTCCACATGTTCACATATATGTTGTTACAGGGAGTGGGGTGAGGTGGGCAAGTGGTGGCCTATTATCAGCCCAAATATCTAAAGGCATTTGACTTTATTCTCAAAGTGTTAGTTAAGTTAATAAGGGTAATACCCTTATTAAAATGACCTCTTTTCCTTTGGGTAAATACACAATAGTGGGATTGCTGGATCAAATGGTAGGTCTACTTTAGTTCTTTGAGGAATCTCCATTAGTGTTTTCCACAGAGGCTGTACTAATTTGCAGTCCCACCAACAGTGTACAAGCATTACTTTCTCTCTGCATCCATGCCAGCATTTATTGTTTTTGGACTTTTTAATAAAACCATTCTAACTGGGGTAAGGTGATATCTCATAGTGGTTTTAATTTGCATTTTCCTGATGATTAGTGATGTTGAACATTTTTTGATTTGTTTATTAGCCATTTGTCTATCTTCTTTTGAAAAGTTGCTGTTCCTGTCTTTTGCCCACTTTTTAATGGGGTTGTTTTTCTTGCTGATTTGCTTGAGTTCATTGTAGATTCTGGTTATTAGCCCTTTATCAGATGTATAGCTTGTGAATATTTTCTCCCATTCTGTAGGTTGTCTATTTGCTCTGTTTGCCTGTCCTATGGTTTTCAAAGAATGTTTGCATCCATAATTTTAATTTATCCTTACAGAATCCTTGTGTGTCATCTTAGGTCTTCCTGGAAGCAGATGCTAGGATGAAATTAAAAGTGCAAGAGATTTATTGAGGGAAATACCTGTGAAAGATAGAGGGAAGATATGTAAAAAAAAAACCCCTCAACATCTCTAATCATCAGAGAAATGCAAATTAAAACCATAATTAGATATCATCTCACATCTGTTAAATTGGTTATTATCAAAAAGATTAAAGATAACAGGTGTTGGTGAGGATGCAGAGAAAAGGGAGCCCTTGAACACTGTTGGTATTATAAATTGGTATAGCCATTTTGGAAAACAACATGGAGGTTCCTCAAAACATTAAAAACAAACTTCCATATGATCTAACAATTCCACTTCTGGGTACATACCCCAAGGAATTGAAATCAGAATGTCAGAGAGATGTCTGCACTCTCATGTTGATTGCAGCATTATTCACAATAGCCAAGATTTGGAAACAACTTAAGTGTCTATCAATGGATGAATGGATCAAAAAATGTGGTATATATACACAATGGGATACTATTCAGCCTTAAAAAATAGGAAATGCTGTCAGTTGCAACAGTATGGATGAACCTTGAGGATAATATGTTAAATGAAATAAGCCAGGCACAGAGAGACAAATACCATGTGACCTCACTTATATGAAGAATCTAAAAAAGTCAAACTCATAGAAGTAGAGAGTAGAATGGTGGTTACCAGAGGCTGGGGTATACATGTATTAAAACATCACAATGTGCCCCAAAGATAGATACAACTATTATTTGTCAATTTAAAATAAAATAAACTTAAAAAATAAAATACAATGAATTTTAAAATAGATAAAGGGGAGGTGCAGGAGTAGCCAGGGAGAGCCTTCAAGTTCCATGCAGGTCTGACACCCATGAAAGGACAAGAGGAAGAAGGAGAATGGGGCAGATTGAGCCTTAGATTGCAGTGTATCATGAGTAAGTCTTTACTAGGCTGATGTGGAGCTTCTGAACAAAGAGGCTTGTTAGAGGAATCCTGTGACATGCAGAAATGGGTTGGTTCCAGTCCCACTGCCATTCTCAGTCACTGGGGAAAAGCAAACTGGATAGGGTGTGGCCCTGGCATGAATGCTATAGCAGATACCCCAAATGTGGCAGCTGGAAGCTGTTGGCTAACCATACTCCTTCTGGCAGTTTTTCCTCTTTAAGGGAGATCTTAGCAGCAATCCTCCATGGCTGTGACAGACACCCTGTGAATCAAGCAGAGCAAGAACTATTAGCTCTATTTTAAAGAAGTTCCAGATAATTAAAAATGATCATTGTGATAGTGGAAGATTCCCAGCTTTCATAGTTGTCTTGTTAAGTGGAGTTTAAAAAAATTTTATAATAATAATAATAATAGTAAAAGCCTACAGCACCCCATATTTCCAATCAGTTTCCCATCCAAGTACTAACCAGGTCCAACCCTGCTTAGCTTTTGAGATTAGATGAGATTGGGCATGTTTAGGGTGGTATGGCAACAGATAAAGTGGGTTTTTAAAGCATTTTTGTAAACCCAGTTGTGATTGATAGTCTTCAAAGCTAAATGCCATCTATTACTTCCATTCCACATTGAGAAGTGGAATCTATTGCTCTTTCCCTTGAATCTGGACTGGCCTATATCTTACTTTGACCAATAGCAGGCAGCCAAAGTGTCATTCTACAGGTTTAGGAGGACATGCAGCTTCCTCTCTTCCCTCTTAGAAGCCAGCCATTGTGTCAGTAGTCTGACCATAACCTCATCCAATTATGAGGAAACATTAGACAGAACCAAATTGAGAGATATTCTACAAAATAACTGGGGCCACATGTGGTCTTCTGGATCCTTGAGCATGGTCTTTTGATTGAATTCAAATTTTACAGAGCAAATCCTTTTAATAAAGGGATTTGTTCTATGAAATTTAGATTTGGTTGAGGGGCCACGCTTAGGGATGTAGAGGGCCACATGTGGCCTCAAGGCTTCAGGTTACTCACCTAAAATTGATGAACTGTTATAAATTTGAGGAGAGTAAAGAGAAATATCAACTAAATACAATCTGGGATCTTGGATAGTATATTAGAATAGAAAAAGATCATTAGTGGATCATCTGGTGAAATTTAATAGGATCTGTAGTTTAGTTAATAGTATTATACCATGTTAATTTCTTAGTTGTGATGATGTATTAAGGTATCTAAGATGTTAACATTAGGGGAATCTGGGTGATTCGTACAAAGGAATTCTCTGCTGAGCCTCACCTGAATTTTTGATTCAGAATCATGAGAGATTATGTCATGGTTTTCTTGAGCCACTAAATTTCAGGGTGATTTTTAATGCAGCAGCAGATTTCTGGAACATCAGGAGAACAGAAACAGTAGCTCAGATAATACTGCAGTGCTCCTTTTGGGTTGAAGCTGTTGGAAAATAGGACTTATCTTAAGATTGAGAAGTTGGTGGCTGTCTTTGTGATGTTATCTGAGGGGGCCAAAAGATCTTTAGTTACCAAACATCCTCTTAGCTGGTCTATCTCAAGCCTGAAATGCCCATCCTTTAAGTAATCCATTAATTTAAAGCAAGCATCATAGAAGGTATCTTGTGTAACAGTAATATTGGGAGATTCACCACAAAAGAAAAATTGTTGGTTCAATGTTTGAGATATAGTTGCATAGTTTATCTACTTCTTGAAGATTATCTATAAATATTAGTATATCAAAGGCTCTGAGAAATCCTGCAGTAAAAAAATAATCTAACTTTATTTCACCTAGCATTTCATCCCCAAATTTATTACCACAGAATCCTAAGTGCGTGTATTCAAAAACTTTCCCACAGAAGACATTTTATAAAAAGCCAAAGGAAAGCATCTTGAATTGCAAGGGATTTTAAGTAACAAAGGTAAATCCCCTTTCCCTAGAAAAGATAAAAATAAGGCTAAATTTCAGGATTGCTCTAAAAAAGTCTCCCATATTAGGAGATAGTTCAAACCAATAATCTTTACATATTCTTTCCCATTTAGAAAGTCTGTCAGTCAGTCAATGGAAGGGTTGTATTAGTCGCGATTCTTATTTATAAATAACAGAATCCACTCTTGGATGGGGATTTATTACAAGACTTTAGTTTATTCAATTTAAATGATGGCTAGGGAACTTGTTTTGATGTTATAATGCTAGAACAACACAGCAAGGAGAAACCCTCACCTACAATCTGAAACCCCACTGCCGATAATCATAGCTACCCAGAAGCAGCCCAGAAGATCCAGTTTCCTAAAGTGTGGTCACTGCATATGTTACTCTACTTTATATCACTTCTGCTTTCCACAGTTTAAGTGGGTGTGTCTTTGTTCCCACTACAAGTCATATGAGTAGCTCAGCTGCAAAGGATTCTGGGAAATGTAGTTCCCCACCCCCTTTTCTAGCAGTTATAGTACAGGAGGGCATATTGGAAAGGTTTTTGAACATATCTTGGGCAAACCAATTTGCCACAGGGTGCTACATGTACCCATTCTTCATTTGGCACATGCAAACATGAGATTGATTTCATATCAAGATTGCCATTTTTTCCCCCATTTCTACACAGGTCTTAAAACCAATTATAAAAACACTAAACAATAGTAATAATAAAATCTAGAACCATAATAAGGATAATAACCATTATGATAAAACCCAGTCCTAAAATAATACATGCAATATGTTATTAACAATAAACCAAGTATTATGGTCATACTAAAATTCAATGATATGGTAATAAAAATTAATGCTAATAAAATTTATTGCTAGAGTACAATAAAATTTAGTATTATAATAGCAATAAAAACACTCTAATTAGACTGAATAATATGGTATGAACCTCAATATCTGAATTTAGTTTCTTTCCTTTTAGTAGTTAAGAATTTGAGTTCTGGAATCAGAGTGTCTGGCTCTACTCTGGCTCTCTAAATAGTATTAAGTTAGTTGGTTAAGCAATTTTGTTCTCAGTTTTGCACTGTAAATTGGAGATAATAGTGGTATCTACCTCACAGTACTGTTGCAGGATTAAATGAGAAAATGTAGGAAAGTATCTTGCACACAGTAAGTACTTGTCTTAGTCGGTTTTGTGCTGCTATAACAGAATATCCATGACTGAGTAATTTGTTAAGAAAGGAAATTTATTTTTAACACTTATGGAGGCTGTTCTCACATGACAGAAGTGCAGAAGAGAGAGAACCCACTCCTGCAGCCCTTTTTATAGTGCCATTAATCCATTTATGAAGGTGAAGCTCTTATGACCTAAACATCTCCCAAAAGACCACACCTCTCAACATAATTGCATTGGGGATTAAGTTCCCAACATGTGAATTTTGGGGGACACACTTAAACCAGAGTACCACTCAATAAACATTAGCTTATAGTTGAGTAAGAACTAGAGAACATGTCAATGAAACTCATTCTCTGCTTCCCTGAGAGAAGAAGCTTGCCTCTGTAATCCAGCCTTCTATGACTGATTCCCTGATATGTCCCTATTTAGCTACCTCCTACAGTCTTACCTATCTCTGCATAGACAGATGTGTCACCCATTTCTATTTTTGGATTGACCCTTACTTACAAATATGGAGCTTGGGACCTGCATTCTGTCAGAGCCATAGGATCTTTCTGGATCTCCATTCTTAGGGCCTCACCTTCACTTGAGCTTAGGAGTCTGCCTGTACCCTTAACTATTCTTTCTTGGTTGTTGTTTTAACAAAAAGAAATGTAGGCTTTAGAGCCAGTCACAGCTTGGTCCAAATACTGTCTCCATCATTTATTAGTTGTGTGATGTTAAGTAAATTATTGTATCTCTCTACACCTTGGGTTCACATGTGAAGTGGGGTTAATAATACTTTTCTAAAAAGTTGCTATGAAAAGCAATAAAGTGATGCTGGATGGTGTCTGCCACTGTTCTTAGCATGCAGAAGGAGCTTTGTGGTGGATAATTCCATCTCTTCTCTACTGTCTGCTCTCTCCTCTGTTCCACAGTGCCACTATTCTTTGTTCTAACAACATGTATGTGGTAGAAGGGGGTGGAGGCTGGATCTCCAATTTGTTCTGACCTCAGAAAACCCCTGTATGTTGTTGTGGTTTTTGTTTTAGGTCAAGGGAAAAAATCAGCTGTGTGTGTATTTTTCCTAGAATTAAGACTCAGCTAAAATTCTGGGAACAGAGAGTTCAGTTAGCTGGGTTCTGCTTGAGAGATTTTGCTCTGTCTCTCCATTGAGCACATGGGTCCTGGGTCTCTTGCTTGAGCAGATACTTTAATTATTCTTTACTTAATAGGTTAGTGGCTACATTTTCCTTGAGCCCTTGAAAAAGTTTGTGTAACTTCTGAGACTGTACATTAAATCTTAATATGATTGTATAATCTTAATGTAATTATTAGCACAGTGCTGGTGTTTACTATTTTAGTTGTAAGGAAAAGAGCTCAAGATGTCATACTTTGGTGTCAGATAGAGCTGGGTTTATGTTATAGGCTGTGGAACATTGAGAAAATTATATCAGACCATCTTGATGTACCTTGAAACAGTTCACAAGTATCCTCAACTCTTCAGTGGCTGAACAGGGTATAAGGTGGCCAGTGCCCCCATAGATGGTTTCTTACACCTGCCAGTAACTACAATGTGCTTTACAAATGGTATCCTTTTTTTATTTGTGCCTTGACACGACAAGCTTTACGTTTCTTATCTGTAAGATGATGATAACAACAGTATCTACCTCACAGTGTACCATAAGGATTAAAATAATGAACTTTTGCAAAGTGTTTAGAATAGGACCTGTCACATAGTAATATATGTAAGCAATTATTGTTACCTATAATTGTTATATAAATAATATCTATAAAAGGAGGATTTGCAAATATTTATTCTTACTTTGAGTGATAATCCAATACCACATTATTTTGTTGTTCAGATTGTTTCGGCTTTAGCCATTGGGAGTTCTTACAGGTTGACTTCTATATGCCTTTGGCATCCTTTTGCTTTTTGACCACTTCCTTACTTTCTGGTATTGAAGAATTTTCCAGGCTCACTTTGAATTTTCCTTGCCCTGACTCTGGAATCAGCCATTTCTACAAGGAGCCCAGGTTCCTTTTATTGGAAAATGGCCTTAGAAACCAAGATCTGGGTACTAGGTAAGCCACTAGATTTTGATCCAAATACTTCTGCTGTTATAATATGTTAGTGTCTATTAAATGAAGCAATGAGTTGAGTTGATCGTGTAGGAACTGCAGAGCAGGGCATAGGATAATAATATCAAGCCAGGGTCAAAGAAGGAGAGTGTTACTAGAGCTTGAGTATACCCCAAAAGGGAACCTTGCTGAGGAGAGTCTGTGGAGGAAATTTTTATAGTGTGAGACACAATGATTTTGTAAAGGTGATTATATTCTAATGATTCCTGACTTCTTCAGAATTGTTTCTAGTCTTTCATTTTGTTCCAATTATTTACTGATATGTAACGAGTACCCCCAAACTTACTGGTTTAAAACAACAATTATTGTATCATCTTTTTTGGTTTCTGTGGGATAGTGATCTGGGTGAAGTCTCTGCTGAATGGTTCTGGAGTCTTTCATGCAGGTTCAGCCAGCTGATGGCTGCAGCTAGAACAGTAGGGATCTGGAGCAGTAGGGGATCAGCCACATCTCTCTTTCTCTCTGTCCTTCTTTCTCTCTCTCCCTCATATTTCTCCTTCAGATAGTCTCAGGACTTTTCCATGTAGTCTTTTCATGTGAACTAGTTTGGCTTCCTCATAGCATGTTAGCTTCAGAACAGGTGGACTGCTTATAGGGTAACTTAAGGCCCCAGTGTAGGTGTTCCATGGGAAGAGAGAGAGACCTAGCTTTGAAATTTACTCCCAACACAATCTGTTGGTTATAAGTGTTTCCCAGACCACTCAAATTCAAGGGGAAGGGACAGAGACCCACCTCTCAATGGGTAGAGTACAAAGTCATATTTTTAAGAAGAGTCTGTGGGATAGGAGACATTGTTTTGGTCATTTTTTGGGAAAAATAAATTCTGCCACACATTCATCTATGCTACCAATATTTCTAGCATTTAAAAATGTGTCATAAATTCACAAAAGCTGAGAGCTGCTGCCTCAAATTTGAAGTCTTTATCTGTTGATTCTCTGTGCATCTCTCCCTCTGTTTTCACAGTGTCATGGCTTCTTAGAATTTCTTCCTTATCCACTATCACTCACCTGCTTTCCCATGTCATCCTTTCTGATTCTTTCTTGATGGCCATAAACATTTCCTTTAAAAAGGTTGTTTGCTCTTTAGTGTGGCCGAAAGGAGACATGCCCAATAGAGAAGGCATGCAAATGGAGATAGAAGACACAAATGAATAGTGGAAAACAGAAGGAAAAATGAACAGTGATGGAGAAAATAGAGTCAGTGTCATTGAATACTATGTGAGAACAAACAAAGAAAAGATTAGAAAACGTTTAAGAGTGGAAATAAGGAAATATTAGAGAAAGAGGAAAACTGGGCTATGTTGGAGGGCTGGTGGTAGTGGCTTGGGGAAGGCGTCTGGGTGGCAGTTGGCATGTAAAGGATGCATTCTGGTCCCCAGGAGACCTGTGGAGGTCTGACAGAGACTCTCAGAGAGAAGCCATAGATGTTGAGAAGCTGCAGGAGGTGCTGAAACATTTTGAGATGAGGGGAAAGGTTTTTCCTGTCATGGATCAGTTTCTTTGTCATGTAGCCAAGACTGGAGACATGACTCAGTGGTTCAGACTTAGAGGCTAGTTTATTTTCAAACTGGAGAAAGTGATGAATGATTTCAGAACTTCAGCTTCTGAACCAAGAGGTGCCACCAACCCTAATGTTGAATATATTCCCTTTGATGAAATGAAGGAAAGAATACTGAACATTGTCACTGGTTTTAATGGTATCCCTTTTGCTATCCAGAGACTCTGTGAATTGCTAACAGATCTAAGGAGAAACTATACAGGAACAGACAAATTTCTCAGAGGAGTAGAAAAAAATGTGATAGTTGTTAGCTGTGTTTATCCTTCTTCATAGAAAACCAATTCCAATAGTTTAAATCAAATGAATGGCATTCTGTTTCCTAGAAATTCACCAAACTATACTGAGTGATCTAATATAAATGGACCTGAAACACCCAGGCCATTTAATTGACCAAAGGTTTCTTTGTCAGCCCCCATGGCAAGTGGTGTGCCTGAGAGCTAAGACAACAAAGGGTCAAACTTACGACAAAATGAAGAGAAAAATCACAGTGACTCTCCAACATCTGAATCAGAAGCTTCCCCAGTAAGCATTGTAAAAAATAAACAACCAGATGAAGATGCTGTGAAAATTGAGAGGCGCGAGATAAAAAGACTCAGGTTTGACAAAGAAGGTGAAGTCAGAGAAACGGCCGAACAATTTCCAGTGAAATTTCTTCAGTTATAGTAGAAGAAACAGAAGCATCATCTTCATCTCAGGATAAAGACAAAGAAAGTTGTACTGGTCAGAACTTATAGAAGAAGATGAAGAAGAGGATGAAGAGGAAAAAGAAGAAAATGTTTAAAGACCATCTTTAAAAGGGCAGAGTAAGGAAATCCTCAAATTCTTGTACTTCATTTTTGTGTGTGTGTGTGTGAAAGAATGTAATATAATGGAACTCCTTATAATGCTGATTTTGGGCTTTTCTCTTACCTGTATATAGTTGATGCTGAATTTCAGGTGAGATGATTTGAACTATAGAATATCAGAATTCATGAAACTTAACTGTGGAGGTATTTTGAAAATAAAATGTAACTACAACATTTTCTTATTTTTAGAGTCTTTTATGACATCAAGAGAAATGATTACAGAAAGAAAAAAAATCAAGGAAAAGAATCTGATGGTGCCTTAACTGTGAGTGAAGAGAATTCTGAGCAAAATAATCAAATGGAGGACTCTGATCAGGCTCGTAAGTAGTAGTTCTTCTGACTGCCATGATACGGAAGAATTAGTGGTATCCGATTCCAGTAAAACGGGAGAGACTCTCCCAGAATCATCTATGGAAAATGACAATAAAGCCACAGAAGTCACAGATGAACCAATGGAACAATACTAACTGTTAATATTCAGAAACATTTAGATGCAGTATTTTACATACAGCTCTGGCTTTAACACTGTACAAAACTTTTATGTAATAAAGAGGATCTTTAGATTTACAAGAGAAGCAGGTTGTAAAATAAGGAGTTGTGCAGGTAAGAACTGTGAAAATCAGCTCTTCTGGGTCCTACTTACCGCGGACTTTTTTCTTGATTCCGATCTAATCAGTGGCTTGTCTATAGATATAAATATTTTTAAATTTAGAATTAAAGTTTTTACACTAGAAGGTAATAATTATAACTTTGAAAAATTTTTGAGATTATCACATTTGGTGTACACATATGCAAGAAGCCTTTTTGTCTTGTCTCTTTCTGACAGCTCTAGCAGTTTTCATATTTTGGTCATAGTTTCAACATTTTAACATATGAATTATAAAGTTTCATGCTTGCTTCCAGATTTTATTGCTTGACTATGTACAATGGAACTTTAAGTCATGTATAAATATATGTTATTCTAAGGGGTAAAATAATTGTATTTTTCTGTTTCTATAAGAGATGAATACAGTGGGTACTTTTTCTATTGGTAATAATTGAGTTCACCTCTTTCAGAAGACATTTTCTGTCTCTTCTGAGTAATTCAAGTAAAATTTGCCCTCGTGAAACCCTGGAAATCTTATGTCTGTTGAAATACTAGGTTAAACATATTCCAAGGGATCTGTTCAAACTAAAATTCTTTTATATATTTCTGAGGTGCATGAGAAAAAGACTTCATCATTTATGAGAAAATGTGTTTTATCTTGGAAATTCTGTTCAAACATTAGCTTAGTAGTATGTTGTAGAATGAATGCTTATAAAGCTGACATGAGACCATCTCAGAAGAACCTGGAAGGTTTCTTGACCTTTTGCTTGCTTTTCTGAACATTGTGAATATTACACATTTCTTTCTAAATTATTGTAGAGTATGCAAATGTCAATGCTATGTAACACCACTGTACGGGAAGAATTAATTATTACTTTAGTAATGTACCTTAGCTAAATGACTGAAGCTTTAGGGTTGCATAGAAACCACCATAATTTGTATAACATTTTTAAGTGAATTAAATACTTTTGAACGTGCTTCTTTGACAGCCAGTATTATATTTTTCAGATTAACACAAAGCACGATGATTACTCTAAACTCAATATTCTTAAATTTACATATGTAAAGTCATGCAAGCTGCAACTTCCCTGTCAAAATTACTGGCTGCCAAAATTATACCTGTGTCTTCAGCTGTACTTTTTGATATTTAGAATTTTAAAATTTTTATAAAGTAGATTTTGTAGAATGTAGTGTGTTTACTGCCTTTGTGAAGTGATATATAATTGTATAATTTCTGTGTATAAACTGAATGCTTGGGCTTTCAATGCAGTATTTATATAAAGCAATAAATATTAATGTTAGGGGGGGAAAAAAAGAGGAAAACTGCACCAGTGCTAAGAATTGTCACAGGCCTACTTTCTAGGGAATAGTGAACCTAGAGATCAGGGATAGGTTTGGGGGATGTCCTTAAATCACCAAAACTGTGTACAAAATTATATATAAATGGGAGAAGAGAGTCCATGGTACTTGTCAGACCTTCAAAGGGGTGTGTGGCCAAAGAAGCTTTGCGTTATACAGTGACATGGTACAAAAGCAATTTATGTAACCAAAACATTTGCACCCCTGTAATATTTTGAAATAAAAAAAAATAACAGTGATAAAGAATGTCAGAAGCTCAGATGGAGAAGGACTTTTCAAAGTCACATGCTGGTAGGAGCAGGAGAGCTTTGGAAACCTAAGGTCACTCATTCAGGGTCATGAACTATGTATGTTCCGGCCAACATTCGTGTCATTTTGGCCCCACTCTGCTTCCCAGTCCTGTGTGCTATTCCTCACTTGCAAGACTGTGCATCTGCTTTTATCTCATTGTCCAATCAACATTTATTCGTTCTCCTGTTGTCCTTTCTGATATGTATCCCATGTCCCCACCTTTAGCGAGTGTCACTGTCTTCTCTGTTCTACAAATGAGTTTACTCAGCATACCCCACCCCAAACAAACACACCGTACACACACCACACACACGGCTTTGTTCCTTTTGGTCACTAGGAGTCACATTTTTCTTCTATGTGCAGAGATATGCTGGGTATGAGATCTCTATGAATGGAGAGAACATGGCAAAATCCAGAGGTTAAAAACTCTGCAGTTCTTGGCAATGGAGGGACAGGATTCAGTGGATTCAGGAGGGAAATTGTCCCTTGCCAGGCAACACAAGGGAGCTCTATTTTTCTATTTTCACCCAGTTTGTGAAAGGAAATGGTGTTTGATATCATCTTTGGGTTAATTTCTAGTGCAGACCACTAGATGGAGGCCCTGCCTAAAGAATGCACTCAAAGGCTCGGGCGCTCTAATCTGCAAATTTCCTCTTCAGTTGAAAGCTGAATTAAGAGCACCAGGTGAAACACCCATTTATCCAAAGGGCTCTGTAATCTTGTCTTGCTGTGGAACACACTTCCCTTCTCTCTGCTTCAGCAGTCCTCCATTTTCCTACTCAGGAACTGCCCCAAATATGGGTCACTCAGTGCTGCATGGTTCATTATACTTAAACAACTATAGGATTTTTTTTTTTTTTTTTTTACTTTTTAAAGGCTTTTTCTTTCTGAATGTCAGAATGGCCAGTTTAGTCCTTATTTTACATTTCATGAGCTTTAAGTGTTGCCTGTTGTGTGAAGAGTTTTTTTCTTCCTTAAAAGAACCCTTGTAAACACAGGTAATCCTCCCAGTGTGGGATTTTGAGCCTAAATAGGCAGTAAATAAACTCAGACCAATCCAAAGATAGCTAACCTCTCTTTCTGGGGGTGGAGTTGAGTTTTTCTGACCGATACCGATTACTCCATTACTAAGGCACTTGGGATAGGCCTTATTTTTATTGTGAGGATTACTAGAAGTGAGTGTGTGCATTTACTCTGCAAATAAAACTCCATTAACTTAAACATGTTATAGATCAACTTAATGAACTATAAACTCACAAATATTTGACATTTTCACCAAATAAATCTTCACACTTGAGATATACAAGTCAACTGCCAATTCACAGGGTTTGCCTGTTTCCCTTTTGCACGTAAGAAAGCAATAACTTTACATTTGACAAAGAATGATTTGTTTTCTAGCTTAGCCAGATGAAGGATTGGGCTATACTAATGTTATCCTTGGGAAAGCTTGATACCAAGTAGCCTCTGAATCCCTCCTTGGTAGGCTGGCTAAAAGATCATTGGAGGCTGAAGACATTCCTCTCCAGTGTCCTCAATACTCAGGGTCCCTGTCGCAGCTTGGCTTCCCTTTATCTCTGCACCTCTTGCAGTCAGGAGCAGAGCACATGTTTGTCAGTTTGCCTGCTTGCCCACAACCCTGGTCAAGTGCTGGGAAGAGGGCAACGTTATCCTACTCCAGGTGACTAGACCAGGGATGATTCTATAAGGATTAACCAGGGTAACCTAAACTACTCCAGGTATTTAAAATATAGGAGATTTAATGAAAGTAATTAAAACACAAGTGATGAAAGAGCTGTGAAGCCTAAGTGGGCAGGAAGGCAACTTAGAGATTAGCATATGAGAAGTCATTACTACCCCGAGGCTGGAAAGGACAAAAGGAATAGATGTTGTTCCCTGAGTCCAGGGGCTGGAATCACCAGTTAGAAACTGGAACCACAGAAGGCCTGACAGCAGGAACTAGAGTCCTGGGGTAGATACATTATCTACCTGAGATGCCATGGAGACAAAGCAGGGAAGGGAAATACCTTGGCTTTTCTCTGCGTTGGCTTTCTAATCTCCCAACAGTGCTTTTTTTTTTTTTTTTT
>VBSM01001265.1:16748824-16778762 GCA_008086735.1 Cheirogaleus medius
ATCACTTATCTCCAGTAAGAATGGCCTTTGTCAAAAAGTCCCAAAACAATAAATGTTGGTGTGGATGCGGAGAGATAGGAACACGCCTACACTACTGGTGGGACTGCAAACTAGTTCAACCTCTGTGGAAAGCAATATGGAGATACCTTAAAGCGATACAAGTAGATCTACCATTTGATCTAGCAATCCCACTACTGGGCGTCTACCCAAAAGAACAAAGGACAATCTACAATTTACAATCTACAAATTTAAGCACTGTTGAGAATTGTTCTGCTATAAACATTTGAGCACAGGTATCTTTATTGTAGATTGTCCTTTGTTCTTTTGGGTAGACGCCCCTTATAGCAGAACAATTCTCAACAGTGCTTAACAGTGACATAGTATTAGACCCAGATATATGTTCTAAGAATATTCTGCTCAGTTGTTTTTTATTGCTCACATTATTAGTTTAAAAAAGCTTTAAAAATTATTTAATGTACACAGACTTATTGTAACTTTTCAAAATGGATTTCTAGAGGAGTTTTATAAATACTTGCTAAAAGAATTCAAAAATGGATTTTTAAAAACAGTTTAAAATTGATCTGTTTTATAGGTCAATATAATAAAACTTTATTATATTGTAATAAAAAACAATTTTGTTGGTCAGCAAATAAGTTTTAAAAAATAATAATGAGACCTAATTCTCTCAAGAAGGCTTCCGTGACAGTTATCCTCAGAAGAGCTCTTTGCTGACTCTGAGTTCCGCAGGAGCAGGCATGGGGGAAGTGCCCAGAGCTCTTATCTCATCTCTCCTCTTCTTTATCCTAACCACTAGGAACATCTTATCTCCTCAGAAGGGAGCTTTAAGCCCTCAGGGCTCAGAGAGACTCTGCACTGTAGTTGTTATAGTTTTGTGAGGCACAGCAGACTACTAGTAATGCTAAAATCTGGAAATTACTGAGAGAACAAATTGATAGGTCCCTGAAGGAGAAGACATTTCGCTTCTTTTGCTTGGATTATGGGCTATTTATTCCTGTAGATTATCTCTTTATGCTTTCCAGTTATGTAATTTAGATAACCAGAAAAGATAAAACAAACAAAAAAATAGGCTAGAAAATTTAAAAATGCTAAAGCCATTAACATGAACAAAACCAGGACAAAACAAGTAAAACCGAATCACCGATGAGGCCCTAAGAAGAATGGAGATAAGAAAGCAGTATAAATAATAACAAAGAGATAAAATAAATCAAGGATAATGAAAGTACAGTAAAAGAGCTAACACAAAAAGAATAAAAGATTCAAATAATAAATCCAGCTAAAATGATACAAAAGTATAGGTGTAGGTTTGTAAAAATCAAATCAATTAAAGAGAACGTGAACTCGGCAGTATTAGGAGTTCTATGTCTTACCTTGTCACATGAAAACAATTTTGGTCTTACTGGCTAACCGAGATCTATAAATTCTAGAGGCCTTGCAGGACCCGTGGAAAGGACTCCAGGGCAGAGGACCCTCAGGACAATGAGGTGAATGCTGGAAGGCAGCTTAAACCCACTAAGAAAAACTCTCTTAGGCCAGACTATTTAGGTCACAGATCCTGGTATAGTAGATGGTTCCTTGGAAAAAACAGCAAATGCATTACATGTGACCAAAATGTTTGTACCCCCATAATATCCTGAATTAAAAATAAATAAATTAATTAAATACAATTTTTTTTAAAAAAGAAAAAACATCTAGTCCAATCTCCTTTCTACAGATTTGCAAACTAAGGCCTACATTGAAGAAAAAAGAGTCATGTCAATGATGGGAGCAGTGACAGGTAGAGCCACAGGTAACATTTCTGGTGAGACATATGATTGGGAGTCCTGAACAATGAAAGATCCCACCATCAGCACTTTCTTAAGGAGTCTTTTTTCTTATACCCAAAGTGTGGAACTGGCACAGGTGTGTTTGATGTGCCTCCCTTGGATAGTGGTTTCTCATCAAGGTCACAGGCAGCCCAGCTGGCCTGGGAGTGACTCAAGTTGAGGCAGCTGTGGCAAGCTGGGGAGGGTAGTCCTTCAGGACCCTGGCTGGGCTTGGTGCAGCAAAGCTCATTAAAGGGGAAGAAAGTTGCAGACCACACAAGCATTCTGGGCTGGCCCAGGCTTTGCCTGGGGATCTCTGCCCAGCTGCCTCTGGGAAGGGAGTGGCAGACACAGAGCTGGAGGTGCGGGTCAAGGCACTTACGGTAAGACTCAAAGTTCCTTCGGGTCTCAGGTTGTGCCAGTTCTGGAGCAAGGGACTGCGTTAGTTTTCTATTGCTGCTGTAACAAATTACCACACATTTAGTGGCTTAAAACAACACAAATTTCTTATCTTACACTCCTGGAGGTCAGAAGTCTGAGATGAGTCTTAACTGGGGCTAAAATTAAGGTGGAAGCGGGTGCATTCCTTCTAGAGGTTCTAGGGGATAATATCTTGGATTTTCTAGTTTCCGGGGCCCGCCTACATTGCTTGGCTCATGGCTCCCTTCTCCATGTTCAAGGTGAGTAATATAGTATCGTCAAATCCCCCCGCCCCCTGCCCCCCTCTGCTTTTCTCTCCACTGTCTCTGCTTCCTACTCTTATTCTCAGGCATCCCTTTTATAAGGACTTTTGTGATTACTTTGAGCTCACTTGGATAATCCAGGATAATCTCCCCTTCTCGAAATCCTTTTTTTTTTTGAGGCAGAATCTTACTCTGTTCCCGGGGCCAGAGTGCCATGGCGTCAGCCTAGCTCACAGCAACCTCAGACTCCTGGGCTCAAGCAATCCTTCTGCCTCAGCCTCCCGAGTAGCTGGGACTACAGGCACACGCCACCACGCCTGGCTAATTTTGTCTATATATTTTTAGTTGGCCAATTAATTTCTTTCTATTTTTAGTAGAGACGGGTCTCGCTCTTGCTCAGGCTGGTTTCGAACTCCTGACCTTGAGCGATCCGCTGGCCTCGGCCTCCCAGAGGGCAAAATCCTTAATTCCAGTAACAAGGTCCTTTCTGCCACATAAAACAACTCATTCGCAGATTCAGGGGATTAGAATGTGTATGTCTTTGGGGGGCCATTATTCAGTTTACCAAAGAGTTTTCCATTCCCTGTCATTTCAGCAGATGGCACACTGTTCTTGCAGAAGTGCCCACGCTGAAGCTATTCTTCAGCTCGTGGTCCTCACTGCTCTCCTGGTGGGGGGTGGAGGCAGGCCCTGCCTTGTGGCTTCCTGAAGGGGTGAGGGTTGAACCAGCTGCTTTAGGACTAGCATGCGACTCCACTTTCTTTGAAAGTCTCAGCAGCTTAAGCGTCTGACTGCTTAGACAGAAGAGAGCTGAGCATTGGATAAAAACTTTATGGTACTAGACATGTTCAGTGAGCAAATGTATACTCAGTACTTACAGGGTACTGAATACTGTGCTGAGCAGTAGAGCCTCACTGGTAAGGCTGATTGTTCTCAGATAGTATTGATTTTGTTTTTTTACTGTCTCCCCCTGTGTGCTAGAATCTAAGCTATATTAGAGCACAGATTTTTTCTTATTTACTACTAAGCCCTGATGCCCAGCTTTTCAGGGGTGATGATGGTAAATTTTCAATAAATTTTAGCTAGTTTAGGGAAAACCTTGAGAAAGATCTTTGACCTCAATGAGCTTGTAGTTTAATATGCTGAACTAGTGGTTGGCTAATTATGGCCCTTGGAAAAACCTAGTCCACTGCTTGCTTTTATAAATAGTTTTATTGGAACACTGTTGTGCCCATTTATTTACATAATGTCTTTGGCTGTTTTGTGCTTTAACAGTAGAGTTGAGTGGTTGTAACAGACTGTGTTGGTCTCAATTTGGGGCTATATATTTACTGTCTAGCCTTTTACAGAAAAAGTCTGCCATCCCCAATAAATGGTAAATATACTGAGTGTAATAAGATCCATGATAGGATGCCTTAGGAGCTCATGAGAAAGGCAATGCTTTTGTTATTCTTGGAGTTTCCTATGGCAACAATGTCATGCATTTAGAGAGGTCCTTTAGGATATAGTCAGCTGTCCATGGTGGTTGTCATGAAGAATCCATCATTCCAGTCTTCATGGTCCCTTTTGTTCCTGCATGTTTGTAGCTTTCCAGTCACCCATGAGAATCTTTGTTAAGGTGGGAACTCTGGTGTCTAAGATCTAGATTCCTTGGGTGGACCATTCTGTCTCCTTTTCTAAGGTCTCTCCACCTTCCTGCTGTACTGTTGAGGTATAGGGTTTTGATTCTTGCTGTGCATAAATTTTTCTATTTTCCCCCAATGTCCTACAATTGTTTCGTGTGACCTCATCATTTCTCTCTCTGTCCTCTCACTTTTCAGGAAGTCTAACATAATCTAATTTCTTCAAAAGATTTAGACGTTTACAAAATACTTCAACTTCTAATTTTCTCCTATCAGAATCACCAAGGCAAGGAATTGCAAGGCTTGGTTACCAGTTTGGAATAGACATTAGGTGGAAATGGAAATAACAAACAAAAATTGATATTGATATTTTAGGAACATATCTTGCATATTTTAGGAACATGTCTTTGCATTGCTAAGCAGTTTGGACTGTATCCAGAAGGCGATACACTTTAAATAAGAGAAAAGTTTTAAGGAAGAGAGTGGCTGGATCAACTATCAGCATAATATTTAATGATTAGCAAGTGGTATACACATTAACCACCGGCTGAGGAGCAGCTGGATATGTGTTTTGGAAGTTGATCTGGCTGTCAAGGGCAGAATGAATGGGAGGCATCTCTATGAGATTAGAGAAGGCCAGGCAGGAGAATACACTCGTCTAGGAAAGAGATGATAGGGGCCTCTACTTGGAAGTTGACAGTGGGAATGGAGTGGAGTGTACAGAATCTAGCACCATTATAGATGTAGACTCAAAGGGATTTGGTGAGAGATTGGATGCTGAGAGTGAGGGAGGAGAGGCATGGGTTGCTTATAAGTTATGGGCTTGGGCAATGGGATGGATGTTAGAAATCTCAGAAGACAGGGTGGAGAAGCAGGTGTGGAGTATGTGGGAAGATGTGGAATTAACTTTGGATGGGAGATTGGAACTTCTGCTCCTCCTCTGCAGTCCTTTTTTTAATTGCTTAGTAAATTACCTCAGGAAAGAGAAGGCTCTTTATGCAGGAATGGTGAGCATCCCTGCATCAAAGAAACCATTCTGTTTTATGCAAGCCCAGTTTAGGGGCCTTGGAAGCCTGCATACTGTGATGGGAACATAAACGTTTCCTAAGTCGCTTTTTGCTAGCCTGCCAGCATTTCTGTATGTGGATTTTATTTTATTAAATTTGGAGTTCTTCTGGTATAATCTTTTTCTCCTCTGTTTTAGGTCCAGATAGTTCTATGTGGCATTTAAGATCACATAAAACTACAATAAAACCTTTCCATTCTGATTCTATTAAGAGTTATGTTTTCTTTATTTTTTCCCCTTCAAAATAAGTTTTATAAACTACATAAAACACAACACCTGCTTGTTACATTTATTGTGATTCTATATAGAGAGATTTCCTGACAGGACAACACAGATAAGAAGCACAGGACAAAGTTATAAAAAGAAAATATTTAAAACAACTTCTTCCTCTTTCTCCTCCCTCTCCTTCCCTATCCTATCCTGTTTTTCCTTCTCTTCCTCATCCTTCTCTTCCTTCTTCCCACATTAGTAAGTGCTGATTACTATGCAGTAGCCTAAATGCCCTTCTCTGCCTAGTATTCCCAAAATAGAAAATAGAGGAGGGGTTAAGTGATGTGTTTATGAAAAAAAGTCAAAACTTATCCAATAAAATTTTGATTATGATTCAGTCCAAATTCCTTTTTATTTAAATGGTTGGATCAAACTTAGAAGCTCTTTAGGGAGTAAAATAAAATATTAAAAAGCAAAATCCTTCTGGTAATTTAACAGTACTATAGCCTGTGTTTTTGTCTTTCCGTTCGATCCAAAGCCAGAGGTGGGCAGATGTGCTGAACATATCAATGTGCTTTTAAAAAAAGTTTTATTACTATTTTTCAGTTAATATTAGTATTGAATAATATTCCATTGGTTGTGCCACAGTTTTTTTTTAATAGTTAATTTTTTTTTTTTAGTTTTAGAATATTACAGGGGTACAAAAGCTTTGGTCACATAAATTGTCTTTGCACCGCCCAGAGTCAAAGCTGTAAGCGTACCCATCCCCTAGACAGTGCACACCACACCCATTGGGTATAAATTTACCCATCCCCTCCTTCTCCCTTTGCCCTCCCCCGTCCCTCCCATTCATCCCTTATGTGCACATCCCTTAGGTGCACATAAGTGTTCATTGATTAGTACCAATTTAATGATGAGTACATGTGGTATTTGTTTTTCTACTCTTGTGATACTTCACTTAGAAGAATGGGCTCTAGCTCCATCCGGGATGATACAAGAAGTATTAGTTTCCACTTTTTTTATGGCTGGGTACCACAGTTATATCCACATGCAGGTTTTTGTGTGGACATAAGTTTCATTTCGTTTGGATAAATACCAAGGAGTGCAATTGCTGGGATAGTATGGTATAGTTTATTTTTTAAGACTCTAAGAAGTATTCTGTGCACTTCAGTCAAACCCTGATGACAACTAGGCAAATCAACTCATCCAAAATAAATAATTTGATTGAATAAATATTAAATATAATTGTGATGATTAAATGTTTCAGTCTCTCAACTTCCAAAACATGTGTTTTATGCAATTACTAGGATATTCTGGAGCAAGGAATTTTGTCCTGAGACAACAGTTACTTGATGACTCTGGGTCAGAGGAAGAGGCAAATAAATGCATTGACCTGAAAGTATTAATATGTAGCAGTCAAAGTAAAATCATCTTTTGAGAAAGAGGAAGCCTTCCTCAAATGCACTTTAGTCTCATCTGTGGGCATATGCAAGCCACAGCATTTCATTTCTTCCAGTAACTTCAACACCTTTAGTTTTTACAACCCTGTCTTGTGTTTATCTTAGACTTAGCTAATTTCTTCCCACGTTTTTTAACTTTGAAATTTTTTGATCAGCTTCATTGAAGACTATTTCATATAACATAAACTGCAGCCATTTGAAGTATATACTGCACAGGTGAGTTTTGATACCAGGAAAACCACTGCCACAATCAAGTCACAGAACATTCCCATCACCCCCCAAAGTTTTCTTAAGTCCTTTTGTAGTTAAACCTTCTCTCTGCCCCAGCCAATCCACTAATCTGTTTTATCTCATTATAGATTAGTTTGCATTTTCTAGAATTTTTATATAGATGGAATCACACTATGTATTCTTTGATTTTTTTTTTAAATATTCCTCCATACTGTTATATATAACATAAATTTGTTCTTTTTAATTGCAGAGTAGTATTTCATTGTATAAATATACCACATTTTATTTATCCAGTCACTTGTTGATGATTTATATGTTTCTGGTTTTTGGCCATTGGCTATTGTGAATAATGCTTCTATGAACATTTGTGGGCAAGTGTTTGTGTGGACATACGTTTTCATTTCTCTTGGGTAAATACATCTAGGAGTTGAATGGCTTGGTACCATGGTAAATATGTTACAACTTTCACTTTGAGTACTTATAGGTATTTTAAAGACATTAAGAAAGAAAAACTGGTTTTTATATTTACCAAGTTTTTACTATTTGGATGCTTTTTGTTCTTTCTTAAAGACCTGTGTTTACCTCCATCAGATTCATTCCGTCACTTCCTTTAAGCAAGTCTTTTAGTGTGGATCTTCTGGCAGTGGATTCTTTTAGTTTATTTTACATGAAAGTGGCTTTTTTTTAACCTTCATTTGTAAAAGATACAAAATTCTAGGCAGACAGTTTGCTTTTAGTTATTGAAAGTAAATGATGCTGTTTTCCGGTACTCATGATGTCTAGGTCCATGGTTATTTGAATACTTGTTCCCCTTTCTGTAATGTGCTTATCTCTGTTTGCTTTCATTTTTTTTCTTTCTCTTTATGTTTGGTTTCAGAAGTTTGACTATCATATGCCTAGATGTGGTTTTCCTCATATTTATCCTGCTTAGTGCTTGCTGAAGTTCTGGAATCTGTGGATCAGTATATATGTCCTTTGCCATATTTGGAATTTTCCAGTTATTCTTTCTTCAAATAGTTTTTCCTTCTCCATTCTCTCTTTTTCTTTTTCTTTTTTTTTGGGGGGGACTAAAATCACACATATTATAGACATTTTGAGATTTTCCCACATTCTTGAGGCTCTGCGTGTTATTTTTCAATCTTTTCTCCTTCTCTTTTTCAGAGTGGATAATTTTTATTGATTTATCTTCAAGTTTATAGAATATTTCTTTTGTTATTTTCATTTATGATCTTCAGCCCGTTTAGCTAATTTATTTCAGGTATTGTCTATTTTAATTCTAAAACTCCAGTTTATTTCCTTTTTTATTTTCTATCTTTTTACTGAGATTTCTTCTCTTTTGATTCATTAAACAATATTTTCCTTCATCTTATGAGCATGGTTAGAATAGCTGGTTTAAAGTCATTGTCTGATAATTCCCAAAATCTGGGTGTTTTGAGCGTTGACTTCTGATGTTTGTCTTTTCACATTTTACTTGTTCTCTTCATATTTTGAATAGTTTTGAATTGTTTCCTGCATATTGTGACTTTATGTCAGGACTCTTGTATACTGTTTTAATCTTCCAAGGAGGGTTGATGTTTTTGTTTTAGCAGGCACTTAACTTGCTTAAACTCAGACGGGAAAGTTTGGCCTACCTATAGTGGAAGTTTAGATCTCACATTAGTTCTTTTAGTTTTAGATGAGTTGTTTCAGTATACCCAGCACATATATTTCAGAATTCTTACCTATTATTTGGGGACTTCCTTCATTAGAGTTCTACCCCCTAAAATTGCCTCCTTTATTTCTTGTGACCGTGGATTCTCCAGGCTCCATCACTCAGTTCCTCAAGTGAGCAAGATGAAGGGCTTTCTGAGAATGAGTCTCCCTATATCGTATCTTGATGGCTTCTAACAGTTCAGTTGAGAAATGATGAGGGCATGAATTAGGACAGAAGCAGGGAAGAATCTTTTTGTTTTTTGAATAAGATCTGTTTTTGGTAGCCTCAGAATCATTCTTTTCAGACAGATATCAGTTCATATGCAGATCCTTCTAGATGCCACAAAGTTAAGCTATTTAGAACAATTGCTTAAGCAGCACTGTTGAAAGAGATGTATCATTTATAGTAATTTCCACCTGTCTACTTTTTTCTCTAGAGGAAACTTATGGCAACAATTTCATTGCATCTTGCCAGTTATTCAAATATATATGTATGTATATGTATGTATACATACATGTAAACATATATAATAATAATATATAATGCATCCTGATTCAGTTTCTTCACCAGATCATCCCAGTAGGGAACGTGGCTTCAGATGTGGGCTTGTTCAAACTTGAGATCAGGTCTTTCTTTAACTCCTGGGAAAGAAGGTAAATTATTAATCACCACGAATACTTTGAATTGTATCCAAGAAAATGTAGAAGACGTTCCAGAGATGATTAAATGGTAGCTTTCATGATAGTTTCATTTTAATTCTAGTTGAATCCAGTATTTTAAAGGTGCTGCCTAAAATTTAAAAGCAAATTATTAATATATAGGGGTGAAAAATAAAAACTACTAAAGTTTTCTTTTTACTTGTATATTTATATTAATTGCATCCTTTTCCCTATCTGTCTTTGCCCCACTGATCTAAGAATGAATCCTCTATATATCTGACTTCCCTCAAAATAGAGTGGCAAGAACTTCAATTTTGTATAAGTGTATTAAAAAGGAAATGTGATTTATGCCTTAAAACAAAGCTGCATATCTATGTTCATTGCATCTTCTGTACCTTCCTACCCCACTTTCCATCAAAGTATTAGGTCTCTCTGTGTGTGACTTAACCCAGAACAACTTGGGTGGCAAGATCTGTCATTTTGCATAAGTGCATTAAAAGGAAAACTTTATGATTTATATCTTTTAATATAGAGTGAAAAATAAGCAGCTGGGTTAGCACATTGATATTGATATTTCTTAGAATCCGTAGCAATAGTTGAGTTGATCAAGCATCAGTGACAGTTATGTTTTCCATATGGCTTCCAGATTTGTAAAGCTTAGCTCAGGGCTTCTGCTTACATCATAAGCAAATAAGTGAAAGCCCTGTTTTTGCCCTCCATGTAAATGTCTTATTATTATATTGATTTCAGTAATTTGAGAGCATTTATAACCACAGCATCTTCCCAGCCACATTATAGGATGACCATTGGAAATGCTATTTTCCGTAAAAATAAAAGGAAGAGAAAATTTCCTCTTTTATACCTATCAAATGCAAATTTTGTATCATTTCTAAAAGAAAAAGAATTTGTACCCAAAAGTGATATTTTGCTTATTTATTCAGCAACTGTTTTTTGAGTGTGTGCTGGGTCCCATGGATGCTGCGTATTGTTAATATAATGGATGCTGCGTATGGTTAATATAACAGTGCCAATGCCAATATTGTTTGCCCAAGGAGAAAAATAAATTAGATAATTAATTATGCAGAAAATCCTCTGGTTAAAATTGTTGTAAATGCCTCCAAGAAAAAGTTTAGTGCATAAGGAGAGCATGTGGTAGGTGAAAGACTGAGGAAGAAATATGACTTACTGGGGCTGGGAAAGTCATCTAGCTGCCAATCCCTAATGTTGTAGAAGAGGGTAAGGAGACCCTCTCTGTAATGTCTCTCTTTGCTATTGGTGTACCAAAGGAAAACAAGGGAAATCTTTGCTTGAAGAAAGTGAAGCAAGGACAGACAATGCAGAGCTATTAAAGGTCCCTAAGGCTTTTTCAGTCAGAACTGAAATGCTTCCTTTGGACCAAGTGATCCGAATGCTGCTGCTTAAAGTGTGCTTCAAGGACCACCTACCGCCAAATCCCTACGATGCTAGTTAAATATCCACATTCTTAGACCTAGGCCAATTGAATCTAAATGGGAGTGGGCTGGGGGTCAACATTTTCAATAAGCTTCCCAGGTGAGTCTAATGTACTCCACAGTTTGAGAACTTTTGTACTGATTTAGATTCTCATGCTTATTAGACCCTCAAATGGCCTCTGTGCCCTTTCACATTTGTTCCTGAATCAGTTCTGGGATTACTTCAGAGGAAATGTAAAGTAAATCCATTGGTCAGACATTTGGAAACAACCAGGAGCCAAGCTAATTCCACATGAAATTGAAATCCTCACAGTGTGAAACAGTCCAACGAGAACTGAACTGGAAACCAGAACTCGTGTTTGAATTCTGGCTCTCTCACTCACTATATATGGCCATGGAAAGTAATTTCTCTTCTGTGATTATGTTTGCTTGTTCATAAAATGATCAGCATTTTCCAAACGTTAGTCAACTGAGTACTACCTTCGAAATAGTACCACCTGCACTATTAGTAATATTTTTCTTTTAATGGTTATTAAAGTTTAATTTGAAAAGGAACTTTATATTATTACAAATGGAAAACCAACATCACTTACCATGATCAGACAGTTTTAACTATAAAATATGTTAACAATTAAGAATTATAAAAATGTCTATCCCTGAAGCTCTAAAATAATCTTAACTACTACTAATTATATTGTTATCATACTTTTGGAAATAGTGAATTTAATGATATTTGAGACCATTTTCTGCTTTATAGGTCTAAATATTTATTGGAATGTCATGCAAAGGGTTATTTCATTATTTCTAGGGGGAAAGGGAGTCCAAGCTTATGAAGCAATTTCTGAAAAATCAACCTTGGGTGATTGTCAGGCAACAATTTCATAATAAAATTTATGAAAAAACAATAGCTCCCCCAAATGGCTTTTAATGTTACTCATATATTTAATTAAATGCTTATATCAAGTATACAGTATTTAAGCAAGAAATATTTTCCTTAATAACATCTGCTAACTCCATCTGTTTCTTTTTTTCAAATCTTTAAAACTAAATTGGAATTAGAAAAAAATTACAGTTTTGACAGAAATGAAATTTCACCTCTGTTCACAGAATACTCATTGTGCTTTCTTTAATGGATAGTGGAGATGGGGAAAGTGGATGTTTGTGGTGATGAATCTGAGGGTAATACCATCTAAAGGGGCACTTTCTATTAATAATAATTTTAGAGTATACTCTGGGACCTTACACTGTCCTATTCATACTGTTCATCTTAATGATAAAAGGGGGCAGCCTCAATTAAGACTTGCCACAGTGACCGTCACCAAAGGCATTTATTATGGTTTTGTGTACATGATAACAAAATAATTGGTTAATCAAAACTAGATCATAAAAATTAACAACTTTCTGTGAGACTAACTGATCCCCTTGTTCACCAGCAGTATTGAAGAAGTTAAGGTGATCACAAACTCATCTTATTTTGGATATAGTGTTCTACCAAACAGAATGAAAAGGCTGAATCTTCTATTGGGAAAAGAGTAGAACAACCTTGTCTTTTTCAGAGTATAAGCAAGATAATGGATTGGAAATGTTTTAAAAAACTGTAAAGGCTAATAACCTAAGAGATTATATGTTTTTTTTCCTTCCAAGAGATAATAAGAACTTTACAAGAATGGTTTCTTAATTTTTTTTTTAACAGGGGATCCAAGTTACCTATAAAAATCTGATAAAATCATGATCCTCAGAAAAACGTGTGTGACACACACCACATGCACAAATACACAGCACATAAAATTTCAGGGTGTTCATGAACCTCCTCAAGTCAAACCCCTGAGCCTAGAATCCCATGAAAGAGAGAGCAAGATTTTTTGGTTTTATAATGACTGGAGTTTGATATCAACATACTAATACTTATCATGCCCGATAGCAACATTATTAACATAGAAAACACTCAGTGCTGTCTACTAACATTAAATAAAAGAAAAGCCTGTGATTTGATCATGTTATTCCATGTTTCAACCAAAAGAAGGTGGAAAAAAAGCTGGTACTCCTCAGAGACATTGACTGATAGATTAATGTAACCAAATATTAATGCTTGAGAACCCACCTACTGCTCAAGGTATTGTGATGTTTTATTCTACCTTCACTTCTCCATTCTCTGATGCTCTTCCTTTTTGAAATGTAAATGTGAGTTTCTGGCCCATATCACTTTCCTTCTCCCTGAAGAACTTCTTTTAACATTTTTTTGCAAGGTAAATCTATTGATAACAAATTCCCTCAATTTTTATTTGTCTGCAAATGTCTTTATTTTCTTTCACTTTTAAAGGATTGTTTCTCTAGGTGCAGAATTCTAGGTGGATTTTTTTTCTTGTATCACTTTAAATATTTTGCTCCACTCTCTTCTTCCTTGCTTGCAAGATTTCTGATGATTAGTATGATGTAATTCTGATCCTTGCTCCACTGTAGGTAAGGTGTTTTTCCCTTCTGACTTCTAACAAGATTTTTTATTTTTGATTTCTGGAGTTCAAATATGATATACCTAGGTGTGGTTTTTTTGGTTGTCTTTGGCATTTATCCTGCTTGTTATTCTCTGAACTTCTTGGGTCTGTGATTTGGTGTCTGACGTTATTTTGGGAGACATTTGTCATTATTGCTTCAAATATTGTCTCTGTTTCTTTCTTCTCTTTCTGGTATTCTTATTTCACGCATGTTCCACCTTTTGTCACAGTTCTTGGATATTTCGTTCTTTTTTTGGTCAGTTTTTTTCTTCTCATTTTTTAGTTTGGGAAGTTTCTATTGTCATATCCTCTAGCTTGGAGATTCTTTCCTCAGTCATGTTCAGTTTACTAATGAGCTCATCAAAAGTGTTCTTAATTAATGTTATAGTGGTTTTGATCTCTAGCATTTTTTTATTCTTTCCATGAGTTTCCATCCCTCTGCTTATGTTATCCATCTGTTTTTGCATGTTGTCTACTTTTTTCCATTACAGGAGCATATTAATCATAGTTTTTAAAAAATTCCTGGTATATCTTCCCAAACTAAAAAATGAGAAGAAAAGAAACTGACCAAAAAAAGAACGAAATATCCAAGAACTGTGACAAAAGGTGGAACATGTGTGAAATAAGAATACCAGAAAGAGAAGAAAGAAACAGAGACAATATCTAGTATAAGCACTCCAACATTTCTGCCATATCTGACTCACCATTTATTGAAAAGACTATTATTTCCCCACTGTGTGTTCTTGGCATCCTTGTCAAAGATTTGTTGATCATATATGTGTGGGTTTATTTCTGGACTTCATATTCTGTTCCATTAGTTTATGTGTCTGTTTTTATGCCAGTACCATATTATTTTGATTACTATAGGTTTATAATATAGTATGAAATCAGGAAGTGTGAGACTTTCACTTTTGTTTTCTTACTCAAGATTTCTTTGGCTTTATGGGGTGTTTTGTTGCTGTATATAAATTTTAGGATTGTTCTGATTATTTGTCTCTTCTTCAATTTTTATCAATATCTTTGAGTTTTCAATACACAGATTTCTTACCTCTTTGGTTAAATTCAATCTTAAATATTTTCTTGGTTTTGATGCTATTGTAAATAGGATTGTCTTCTTAATTTTTTTTTGGATAGTTAATTGATAGTATATAGAAATGCAACTTTTTTTTGTATGTTGATTTTGAACCCTACAAATTTACTGAATTTGGTTATTAGTTCTAATAATTTTTAGGTGGAATCATTAAGATTTTCTATGTATAAGATTATGTCATCTGTAGACAGAGACAGTTTAACATTTTTCCTTTTGTCTGATATAAGTATAGCCACCCTTGCTCTCTTTTAGTTACTATTTGCATGAAATATCTTTTTCATCCCTTCACTTTCAGCCTATATGTGTCCTTAAAGATATAGTGAGTCTCTGGTAGGTAACATATATTTTTCTTTAATCCATTCAGTCACCTTATGTCTTTTGATTGGAGAATTTACTTGATTTACATTTAAAGTAATTATTGATAGTTAAAGGACTTACTATTGCCATTTTAAAAATTGTTTTCTCATTATAGTTCCTTTGTTCCTTTCTTCCTCTTTTGCTGTCTTCCTTTGTGATTTGATGATTATTTGTAAGAATATGCTTTTATTCTAGAAGTTTTTTTATTTGTGTTTATCATGATGCTTATATAAAGCATCTTACAGATATAACAGTCTATTTTAAACTGATAACAACTTAACTTCAACTGCATAGTAAAATTCTACACCTTTACTTTCCTCTCCCTCTCATATTTTACATTATTGATGCCACATTTTACATTTTTATTTTACAAATTATAGCTATAGTTATTTTTAATACTTTTGTCTTTTAACTCTTATACTAGATTTAAAAATGATTTATACACCACTATTACAGTATTAGAGTATTCTGAATTTGCCTTTACTAATGAGTTTTATACTTATGTGTTCATGTTGTTACTTAGCCTCCTGTCATTTAACCTTGAAGAATTCCCTTTAGCATTTCTTGTAAGGCAAGTTTAATGGTGAGGAACTTCCTTGTCTTTTGTTTGTCTGGGAATAGCTTTATCTGTCCTTCATTTATGAAGAACAGATTTGATGGGTATAGTATTCATGATTGGTAGTTTTTTCCCCCTGCACTTTGAAGATATCATCCTATTCTCTCCTGGCCTGTAAGATTTCTGCTGGAAATCCACTGGTAGCCTTATGATGGTTCCCTTGTATGTCACAGTTGCTTTTCTCTTGCTGCTTTTAAGATTCTCTCTTTATCTTTGACTTTTGACAATTTGATCATAATGTATCTTGGGAAATTCTCTTTGGATTGATGTTGCGTGAGCCTTGTGAATATGGATGTCCATATCCCTCCCAAGAGTTGGGGAAATTTTTCATTATTACTTCTTTAAATAAGATTTTTGCTGCTTTCTCTCTTCTTCTTAGACTCCCACAAGGCATAGGGGCTTTTTGTTTTTTGGTTTTTTTTGCTTGATGTTGTCATACTTTCTTCCCTCCTTTATAATTATTTTTTTCTTTTTATTCTTCTACTTGGCAAATTTCAAATGACTTATCTTCAAGTTTCCTGACTCCTCTTCATGATTGAATCTGCTGGTAAAACTCTCTATTGATTTTCAATTCTGTCACTGTGTTCTTGTCATTGCGTGCTAGGATTTCTTTTTGGGTCTTTTTTATGGCTTTGATTTCATTATTAAACTTCTAATTTTGTTCATGTATTGCTTTCCTGATTTTGTTTAGTCATATATCTTGTTTTCTTGCATCTCGTTGAGCTTCTTTAAGAAGATTATTTTGTATAATTTGTCAGGCAATTAATAGATTTTCATTTCTTTGGGGCTGATTAATAGAACTTTATTAATTTCCTTTGATGGTGTCATGTTTGCTCTCTTTTTTTGTGATCCATGAAGTCTTGTATTGGTGTCTGTGCATTTGGAGGAACAAATACCTCTTCAAGTTTTTATAGACTAGTTTTGGCAGTTAAAGACTCTCACCTGTTGGGTCCTTACCATAATGAGATTATCTCCAGGATCACAGTTGAGAGGTGTTGGGCCAGGTTATGTGACTGCTGATGGGTTTGCAGTGTGTTCTGAGATTGGTGGGCCATCACTAGACATTGGGCAGATGGGGATCTTGTCTGGTTCCTGGCTCCTGGGTGGACTGGATTGCTTCTAGGACCTGGGACAATAAGTTTGAAAATGGGACAGGGTCCATTTTAGGATCTGCAGCCATTAGATCCACAGAAAGCCAACCTACTACCAGGTTCCTAATAGGGCTCTTGCCAGGTTACTGGGTGAATTTCTGAGTTGGTTCCTGGGCAGGCAGAACTGTAACTAACTCACAGGGCTGCTTCAGAGTCTATAGCTGAGACTGGGGTCTGCAGATATGCCTCAGGTGCATGGTTATGTATGCCAACTGCTGGATTTCTGGGAGCCATTTTCTAGGGCTGCTTCAGGATCTGCAGTCTGACTGAGGTTGGCAGCCTGCTTCCTTGGACATGGATGGATATGTCTCTTGGCTTGTCCCTGGGTGGGCAGGAGCACTCCTGATCTGCAGCTGAGAGAGGGCTGGAGCCACCCTGCAGGCTGTTTTAGAATCAGCTGTGGGACTGAGGTGGGCAATTTTGCCTCCAGGGGCATGGACAGGAATGTCTCCTGATCGGCCACTGTATAGGCAGGACTATTCCAAGACCATGGCTGGGAGGGGCTAGAGCTGGGTCATGGCTGTTTCAGGGTCCTCAACTGGTACTAGAGTCAACAGGCCTGTTTCCTAAGGTATGACTCATCTTGGGTCCTTTGGGAGATGGTGCTGATTATAGGACCAAGGCCAAACATGGCTATATCTATGTCCACAGGAACATGGGGCTGTGTCTGGGTCTGTAGCTGGGATCATAGTCAGTGAGCCTGACACCTGGATATAGACCTGCCTTCTCAAAATAGCCCTTCTTGGTCTTGGCAGAGCTGGGATTTTCTAGCTTCTTCTCTGGTTCAAAGCTCCTGCAAAGACATTTTTGTCTGTGGATGGTTGCCACATTATTGTTTCTGTGGGGGAATTTGGTGGGGTACCTCCTATTCTATCATCTTGCTGACCAATCTTGAGCTGAACTTTGAAGGAGGAAGAGAAGTTTTCCAGGCATAAAGGTAGTAGAGAGGGGTATTCCAGATAGCTGGAAAAAATGTGCAGAGACCCAGAGGTTTGCTCCAAGCCATAAAGTCCAACGAAATTACATTTTTATTGCAAGAAATTTTGACTCAAATCTATCTCCAAGATGATATTTAGCATAAAAGAGTAGTTTAGTTTATAAAATATCTCTTACTTCATAGTTTAAATTCCTGAAGAGAAATTACCCTCAGCATTACTCAGTTTTTCTATAGAATTCCTTATTTTGCTTAAATTCTCTCTAAAAATATTTATGTGCTCACCTTTTAGTGGTTAGGTAGGGGGAGAGATAGAAACCAATGAAGATACTTTGTGACATATCATCCTGGTGACCTGTGGAGTTATTTTGATTAACTAGCCAAGTAGCTAACATTCTCCAAGTCAATTCAGAGAAATCTAGCATAGAGTAAGAATCCATACTGCCAAATCGGGGTAAATTCTAATCCAAGTTACATCAGGTCTATTATGAGTTTGGGGTAAAGTCAAATCTTCAGATGGTTACATCCAGGAAACCTAATCATCCTCAGTCAGCAATAGCTGCTGTAGCCCATAATATGTCATGTTCTATATAACACTTCAGAAATTGTTGCAACTGCATTCAATCCTTCTGTGTCTCCTTTCCAGGGCAGAAATAATATTTGCAACAGAGAAGAAATAGCCAGGCCATAGGGTGGTGTCTTGGAATGCTGTCTTCTAGAGACAAAATATGGTATGCAAGAGGTTTATCTGATTTTGAATATAAGCCCTTACTGATTTTCTAAGTTCTGAGTGTAACTGATTCCATAAGCTAAGCCAATATAATTTGCTTATCATCAAACCCTTAGGGTTGTGACTTTGGTCACATCATTAAATGTCTCCAGAAAGACAAATGATTTCAACTACCATCTATATACTTTCCAAAAGTAGATCTCTAATCCAGATCTCTGTCCTGTGATCTATGTGTATATATATCCAACTGCCAAATGGATTAGCTCAGGGGCAGCTCAAGCTCAGATTATTCAAAACTGAATTCATTTTTTTTGCTGAATAAGCTTGATTCTGCTATTGTGGCTTCTTTTCCTGTGCATAACCCATTTTTCTCAACTAGAAACCCATGAGACGACCTGGACATCTTTCTCATTCTTTATAGGGAATGGGTCAAGTCCTCTAGATTTAGCCTTCTAAGTATCTCTTCATTCCCTTTCCCAGTGTTCTTATTTAATCCTTCTTAATTTTTCATCTGGCTTCCTACAGTAACCTCATAACTAGATTTATGGCCTTTAGTCTTGCCCATTTACAATTCCCTCCACAGGGAAGCTAGACGGATCTTTAAAAATGAATGTCTAATCAAGGCACTTAATGCTTAAAAACCTTTAAAAGGCTCCTCATTGCTTGCAAGATAAAATACTAACTCTTTTATACAACATGCATTTAGACATTTCATGACTTGGCCCCTGTCTCTGTTTCCAGCCTCACATATCTGTTTTCACCCCAACCACCCTCGCCCTCTACAACATTTGTTATTATAACTAATAATAGTTAATGTCTATTGAATGCTTACCCTGATCCTGGAGCTATGCTAAATGTTTTATATCAATATTTTCCAAACTTCACTGATGATTTATATCACCTGGGATCCTTGCTAAAAATAAATTCCTGGTCCTCATCCCAGATCCATTGAATCATAATCTTCAGGGAATGGTCTGGGAAGCTGTATTTTTTTTTTTTTAAAGGCACCATGGGTGTGACTTATTGTCTGAGAAATTTGGGAAAACACTTGTTTCACATGAACTTTCATTTAATCCTCATAAAAATTTAATGGGAGAAGAATTGTTATTAGTCTTATTTATAGATAAAAAGGAGGCTTAAGAAGGAAAGTTATTTGTCCAAAGACACATGGTTAACTGATTTTTATTATTTTGATTTGAACTGAGGCATCCAACTCCAGAATTTACACCACTGCCGTGATCTTGATCTTCTACTGTCACTTGAAAGTCAACACATGCCCTGTTTCACTCTCAGTTCTCTGTGCTTCTTCTGCCTTTAACTTGGAGTCATTTCCCCATCTTTGCCTGGAAAACTATTAACTCTCATAATTCAACCCAGACTGAAGCTTTCCTTAGCCTCCCTGGTTTGGTTTTGTGGCCTTCCTGTGAACCATTCTGTTAACATGGCACATCATCAACTTTATCTTTATTTACTTCCCTACTAGACTGTAAGAAGGCACATTTCAAGTCCTTCTATCAGAGATCCTCAAACTTTTTAAACAGGGGGCCAGTTCACTGTCTCTCAGACCATTGGAAGGCCATTGGAGAGTGCTGAGCACATTCCACACATGTGCACTGTGGGCCCGGGACGAGTTGGCTGCTAAGCAAGACAGGCAGCGGCAGCAAAAACACCGGGAAGGCTGGATAAATGTCCTCGGCAGGCCGCATGTGGCCCGCAGGCCATAGTTTGAGGACGCCTGTTTTATATCCTTAGTCTATCAGAATGCCTGATATATACCGTATATGTGATAAATACCTGCCAAATGAACAAAAGTGTAAGAAGTCACTTTAGCTGGGTAAGTGGCATGGGTTTAGATGCTATGAATGGATGGATCAAAGGTTGCTCCAGCAAATTATTTGTTTTTAAGTGTTGAATGTTGCCCCTTAGAACCAGGCCATTGAACTCACCTGTTTTTATTCTAGGAGCATTTTAGGAGAGATGGGATTGAGAACTCAAGCCATTCCCTTAGCAGTTCAAAGGAATCAAACATGTGTGATATACTACAGTAGCCCAAATCAAAGCCAGCTGGTAGGGAAGGATGATGAAGGCCCCAGAAAGGGACTGTTACAAGGGAAGGGGCATTGGGGCTGGTGATGTGGACTTGATACCAAAATTCAGAGTGTTGAGGTGTATGCCTACACAGGCTAAAGGTGCTCTTGACCCAGACTTCCAGTGCCATGGGCACACTTTGTTGGTATGGAGCAAAAGTTAAACAATGGGTGGAAGTAGTGTTTTCACTTGGTCTTAAGGCAACAGGTAGAGCTCTGCAGTGGTAGCAATGATTAAGACTTTTAGAATAGGACGTTTGGTTAGGTCAAAAAATCTTTTGAGGGGTGGGGAACCTGCAACCTTCTGATTTCAAGAGTGTTCTTTTTTAAGCACCAAAGGAGGCAAGAAAAGCTTCATTTTCTCTGCTGTACCCCTTTTAATAAAAGGATTTGTTCTGTAAAATTTGGATTCAGTCAAAAGGCCGCACTCAAGGATCTAGAAGGCCACATGTAGCCCCAAGGCTGCAGGTTCCCACCCTGCTGGACTCAAAAGGAGTGAGACTTCCATGGCTGGCAGTGACACTTGCATTTTCACTGCTGGGGCAAGGCAGTGGCTATGAAGGAAGCCGAGACCAACAGGTGAGGCCGTCCAGAGATTAGCAGACATCCTGTTCATTCAAGAGTCATTGGTTTTTCCAGTTAGTTTTTCCTTCCCAGTAGTTAGTTGGAGGCAAGGAATGAGAACTGATTCACAGACAGGTGTAAGCAATTCTGGCAGTCCTTGAGAGTTTATTTGGGGGAAGAGAAAATTAGCGAAACTAGATTTTCTCATAATTTCGCATGCTTTGGTTTTGTTGTCATAATTTAGGTATTAAAAGGAGATGTTGAGATCATCAAGTTGATGAGGTCTGGAAACTTGAGTAATCGAATTTTGTAATAAAAGTGAATAAAACAGATTGTTGAAAATATGAAGCTTTTCCCAAGCAGGCTAAAGATGGGTCATATGAAATCATGAAAAATGAGACTCTGTAGGCAACAGAGCAGAGGCATGTTTTATTTGAAACATAAACTTTATTTGAAACAAAAGCTTTATGTAAAGAAAGGTTTTATTTGATACAAAAACTATTTGTAGGCATTCTGGAGACACTCATATATGGGCAAAAGAAATTAGAGCATGTATGCAACAGAACAGAAGGAATGCTTTATTTGGAACAGTGCACACTGCTAAAACATCTAAAAAGTTGACACTGTGTATGATTACAAAGAAAAGAATACTCTTCTAAGAGAGGTTACATGTTCAATGTTAAAGAAATTATATGTAAGTGACATAGATCATGGTCTGTGAATAACTGCCACATCTTACAAAATACACTCATTGGAATCTTACTCAAACAATAGATGGGATTTTCAGTTTCCATTCTCAACACTCTGCCTTAAGATACGAAGCCTTGACATTACCACATCCCAGTCAGCATAAGCTCCTTCTAGATGGCGGGATATCTCAGTTCCTGCTTCATAGCTACGTCGGCCGTGAAGTAAGCGCCAGTTATCAAAAGTAATCACGTCCCCTAAATAGAAGGGTTTTTCCAATATGAATAATCATGTGTTTAAGTGACTTGCAGAGCTAGAAAATTCAACAAGCAAAATACTACTGCTACTTGGTTCACATTAAGAATTACTTATTTCTTTACATAAAACTGCATATTCACTTTTCTACACAAATCAGGACACTGGATGCAAACTGCTTTAGGCCGTAAACTACATTGCTGGATAGGCTCCTGTAGACAATTTAAACATTTGTACCCCTGTAATATTCTGAAATAAAAAATAAATAATTTATAGTGATGCCCCAGCCTTTCAAAAAAATCATTGAAAATGTTATCTCAAAAAAATCATTGAAAATGTTATCTATGGGTAAAACTTTTGAATTATTTTTACTGATTGATACTTATCTTTTAATTAGAAATGTTTCTTCCCAGTTTAAAAGCTTCAAATAATAGAAAGGACAGTGACATTCTTGGTTTTTCTTCTATGTTCCTAGTATTTTATGTATATTATTTCTAAGCCTCATAAGAACCCTGAAGAGAATGTATTATCTCACCTCTTCATACATGGAAAAAACCCCAAGAATTCGAGAAGTTGAGTGATTTGCTCAAAGCTACACTGCCATTAAATGGTTTGAGCTTGGATTTCAGCTGCTGCTTTTTAATATTTTTTTCCTATAATGTTTTCATTTTACATGTTGCCACTCTTAAAATCAACCTGCTGTGACCACATGGCAGTGGATTCATGGAGATTCCTATTTTACCTTATTATTCCAAAGATCAATCAAAAAATAATCACAAGTGAAAAGGATGTTACATTTGGCCAAATCAACAGCAGGGAGAAATTATGCTTTTTCCTATAGGTACCAAAAGCCTCAAGTTTAATGGCACTTTGCTGAGTAGAGATGTTCCAGAGAAAAAAGTAATGCTTTTTGCTCACATATTTCAAGTAACTGGAATACTTCAAGTATTACTTTATTTCTGGTAGTACTATCTTTGCTAGTAAGCCTAATAAATAAACATTACTCATGTACTTTCGAGTGAGAGTCATGAGGATAATTTTATTTCTCTACCAGGATAGAATTAAATGCAAGCTTCAATTCGTACTGATAGGCTATCAGGATAGAAACATAAAACATCAGTCTTAATATCACATATGAGATTTTGTTTGGCCTATGGATTGTCTTTCAAGCATTTAGGTTGGAAGCCCTAAATTCTGGAGTGCTTAAGATTATCTAGTAGCTGTAAGAATCAGCATAGGGGAGGCCCAGGAGCCTGCTATTTAAGTAAGTCTGTGGCTCACCAAGAGCCTGTTGTAAGTGTTCCACATGCCATACTTGAGAAAAACTGCACTGGATTCTAGATGGTTAAGGTTGAAGAAAACCCATGCTTTCAGTTGTTTGAGAAAATGTTTTCACTGACCTGGATTCATCTTGAAGGTAAACTTGAATTCTTTGCTATTCATGAGGCCAACAAACTCCTTCAGAGCAGCATAAAAAGGCTGAACTCTTTCAACAGGTATATCAAATATCGTGTCCCTAGTTGCATTATTGAAGTTGATGCGAACCACTTGGCCTTTATCATCTAACCTGTGTTTTTTAAGAGAAAAAGTTAATATTAATATATAATTCCCAAAGTATCTGTTTACATTTGTGAGGGTCAATTCCTCTTGGAAGATATTTCTGAAACACTGTATTAAAAAATTCAAACATGTAAACAGAAGATCTTAAGGTTATCTGTGGTACAATGTATTCCTTTGTTTTTTCATTTATTCATTTAGCAAGTGTTTTTTGAAATCTTACTACCTAAGTTCCAGGAGGATTCAACTTAAAAAAAAATGTTACTGAGAGACTCAAGTTAAAATTTTTGTTACGCTTAGTGAAATTTATTCATTCTTTGTTCTTTAAAACAGGTTTTATATGTTAAAATCCTTTTATGTTATAAGTTTATAGGTCAATTGCTTTATATTTTTCATCTATTGGGTTTCTAAATATGGTATTATTGGAAGTGTGTGATGGGAAGAAAGTTTTATTCTTTAAAAGTTTGAAATACATGGTTCTAATTCAATTTTTATTTATAGATGGGGAAACTGAAGCACAGAGAAAATGAGAGACTGTCCTTTAGGTACATTCTTTCTGCCTGTCTACCTATACTACCTGTCTTAGTATATAGGCTTCTAGAAGATCGGTACTGTATCTCATTCAATGTTGTATTCCCAGCAGTCAACATAAAGTCTGGACATAATAGGAAGTTAATAAATATTCATTGCATATGCAACTCTGTGTATTTTTCAGTACCTTGGGAGAATACCAAGGTCTTTTTAGTACCACAGGAGATCTTAATGTTGTATTCTCTATACCTTTATTTAGAATATGGATTATGATCATGACAACATAAAGTAATACAGCTTTTAATGTAAGAAAAGATAGCATAATTTCTTGGATTTGAGCTATGCTGATTATAATTAGTGAGACATAGACATCACCCAGATGTAGAGGCAAAAGGAAGAAATTTTTTTTTTAGCTTATTGGGAAGGTGGACTTTTAGCTTAGTCCTAAAGTGTCAACCAAGTTTATCTTTTCTTTAGGTGAAATAGGAGGATAGATGTAAACTGAAAGTGGTCAAGGATGGTGGCAAAGTGCCTAGGATTACTTCCAGGAGCAATGTCCCTGGAGGGTGAGCCCAGGAGGTGGTTATGAGAGCCAGCAACTGACTGGGGCCCAGGCCTGGTGAGTCAGACCAACCTCATTGTCACATGTGCCTGGGTTTGGTGATTCTGGCTTAGGGTCCGGGTCACACTTAACTGACCAGCCACACAGAGCGAACACTGTCAACAAATGGAGGTACAGGAGGAAGGATGCAATTGACTGTAGTATACAAATTGTGACTATCAGGGCCCCTGTGCATCATGCCTCAGATGAACGTTAGATTCTCTGAGCCGAAGGCAACAGTAATGGTAAACTCCGAAGTGGGTGATTAGCACCAATCCTTTGCTTACTGGTGGTTTCCAACTACCTACTGAGCCCACACTGGGAAAGAAAGTAAAAGGAAGGAACAGATTTTCAAAAAGGCTTTTAGAGTTTTGAAACATGAATTTACATATATTGATAACAATACAAATACGACTCAATAGGTAATGAAGTACCACCCCCCTATACATATTTCCACATAAATAAAGACTATTCTGGGCCTTCAGGATGTGGCTTTATGAACCAAGAATCAAGGAAAAGGTAAGTCAGTAGAAAAGACTATGAGCCTCCAGAATATAGGGGCATAAAGGAGAGTGTATACCTTTCAATTGCCCCTTTAGAGTTCATGCTGCTGGTTTCAGACCTCCTTCGCGGTACCTGAGGCCTTTTGCCTTTTTTTCTTAAGATTCTAGTCCTACTGCTCCTGACCCACTTTCCTTCTTTTCTCCTTGTTATATATTCTGTACAAGTAATATTTCTCTCTGTGTCAAACACCATGTTATTGAAAAGATGTTGTGACTTTGGAACTTCTGGGGGATCTGCCATTCCACCTGCTCTCATGATCTGTTCCCCCCAGCACAATCCCATAGTTACTTTATTTGAATGGTTATGCAGTTATGAGCTGACCATTTGAGTCCATGTATATATCCTCATAGATCAGTGAAAGGAACTTTGTGATGAAGAAATAAAAGGGAAATCAAAATTAGGTGCTAATGGTACACTAGATTAAGCTTTCATTTTTATGAGTTCACATATATAAATAATCAATTTTTTTGTGTGTAACTTAATCCCTGATTCCTTTTACCTGGTGTTTACTTTCTATCAGAGAAGACAAGACACAAATTCATCATTTAGCATTCTCAGCAAAGAAATGAAGGAAAATGGAAAGAAAATTTGGTTTAAAAGTCTAGAGGGGACATTATTCTTAAAATTGAAGAATGTTAGAGGAGGTGGGTGCCTGGTACCTTGAAGATTAACCTAAAATGCAAAATTGAGTAGTAGTAAGCAGGAAATTCTATGCCTAACAGAATGAAAGGAAGGATCTAATGTAAGGTTGCATGCCAAGGAAGGGTAAAAAGCCACAAGAAATGAGAGTAACTGGCTGTATATTAGCTATACATAAAGGACAGATATTTAAATGTAAACTAACAATATGGTGACTATGAACCAGCAAAAGCAAAGTGTTATCAGTGATTGCAGGCAGAAGAACCCAATGAAAGGATTATAGAGTCATCTCCTCCAATCAGAGTTAGTGCTGTAAATACTCCTCATTAGTTACGATATTACATCTCGCTGATAGATGCAATGCTTTATGCAACTTCTTGCATTTGTTATGGGAATGTAACAGTGTTGTCTACCATGTCATATTTTATGAGAATCTGCAGGAAAATCTACTTCAGACATATGAAGCATCTTGAATCTTACAACTGATTAAGTTCTCTCTTTGCTTTGGTTTCTAGAAACACAGAGCTGAAATAATCACTAGTAAACATGTTGGACTTTATGCAAATTATAGCTAGCTAAAATTTAGTTTGCATTTTCTAAGCTAGGCACCAGAGTAGGAGCTTCCATATTAACTCTATAATTACTACTTCAAAGATATGTGGTAGGTATTCATTTTTTTGTTTTTGTTTTTTAATTGAAAAAGATACTGTGGATTAAGCAAGAGTAAATTATCAGATGAGAGATTATCAGCTGGCAAGTAAAACACTTTGATTCACGTGATCGAATTTGTAGTAAATAGGATTGCTTAATCCCACCATCATTATTTTTGCCCCAGTTTCTTTATTGGCCTATTTTTTTTTGCACTGAATTATAATGAATTCAGTCAGCAGCCTAAAATATGTTTTTGTACTAGACAGGACATAAAAATTTAACCACAAGGAAAATTAAATTAACCCAAACACTCAGGAAAGGGAGGCCCTCCGTTAACCAAAAACCCTCTTTATTCCATCTCCTGTTGTTAGAAATATATTTCTACATGGATTAGTGTTACCCACTTTATATTCTCTAGGGATATTGCAGAGACTTTGCAAATGGCCAAATTCCAGAATTTTACTACAAAAGTTTCAAAGCCATGTTAAGTCATGATTCAGATGGTAGATGCTCAGTTAATCTCAATTGATAGCTACATTTTTGCCTCTGTTCTCTAGTCTTGCAGAATTTATAATCCTGTTGTGTATCAACAAAATTTTTATTTGTCATGGATTTTGAAGGTAAAGTTTGACTAGTTAAGACTATGATGTCATTACTAAGAATCTTGAGTTATTCTCTATCCTGTCTCAATAACTGAGAGCTCAGGAAATGCCTTCCTGAACTAGAATTTATTCTTGATGTCTATCTTTCTCTCAGACTCCTCATCCAATCTGCCAGGAAAATAATCTGTGTCTATCTACAAAATATAACCAAAAACTTCCCCTTTTCCACGTTGCCACTGCTATCACTTGGACCAGTCATGTTCAAGGCACCATGATTGCCAGCCTGAAGTCCTGCAGTAGCTTCCTAACTGGTCTTCTCACCACTGTTTTTGCTCTTTTATGCTATATTCAACACAGCAGTCAGGGTGATCTACTTAAAATATAATTAAATTTATATAAATATAAATGTCTTTCCTTTGGTCAGAATCTTGTAGCAGCTCCCTATTTCACTCAGAGCAAAGTGTTCTTATAATGGCTAACAAGACTCTACATAAACTGGTCCCTCTCTGCCCTTCTCCCCCAGTACCCTTACCCCTCACTCTGCTCCCACCCTACTTGCCTCCTTGCTGTTCCTTGAACACCCCAGACATGTTCTTAGGACATTCTAAGAACCTTTGCTCTAGAAGCTTCTGGAAAACACTTCTGTATACTTTTCTTCTGGGTAAACTCTCTCACACCTTTAAACTTTTGCTCAAATCTCATTCATTAAAGCTTTCCCTCACCATACTATTAAATGATGCAAGTTCCCCTGCTTGCTGAGTCTTTGGCCCTACAGATTCTGATTATCCTGCCCTACTTTTCCTTTTTTTCTTAAGCACTTGACATTTTTTAACATTCATTATAATCTGCCTGTTGGTTTAAAAATTTTTAATTCTCTCCTCCCCCATTAGAATGTAAACTATAGGAAGGAAGAGATCTTTGTTTTGTTCAATTATGTATCCCAAGTACCAAGATGAGTGGCTGGCCTCAATAAATATTTGTTGAATGAATAAATGAAAGCAATGTGTGTCTATCAGAGGGCTGGGTTAGTGTCCTGGGGATTTGATTATTTATTAAATGAGTTTATTTTCATACTATTTGACTATTTCTCTTAAAAGAAGAATATAAACTCAATTTTAAAATTGGAAACGCTACTCCCCTTTCATTAACTGGGGTCTAATTAAACTATGTCCTAGAAACACAATGGAAGATATTTCTCAAATTAAAGGATAAATCTGTGTCCTCTGTAGGTACTTAGAAAAATCATGATAAAACCATGTTAAATGGGAAAAAAAGAACATAAAATATTCCATTTAGGGAATATATGGTCTTTCTTGGCTTAGCATCTCTTTGGGAAGGCTCCCCGTTTCATTCTCAGTCCATGTGGTTTAGAAGAGGCTGGCCATGTTCCAGAGTTGAACATGTGACCCAGACATGACCAATCAGAATTCTTCAACCCCCTGGCCATGATGATTGCTTCAAGGACAGACTTGGACAGGAATTGGACAGTGACTCATCTAGCTGTGTTGTAGCTATTTGGAAATAAATGCATTCTTTGTGCTACGATTACTAGCTCCAAGGACAATAAAAACTTGGAGCTTCTGCTGATCATCTTTGAAATGAAACCAACAGAAGATGACAAAGCTAAGTAGAAACGAGACCAATTTTAGATGACATTGTTTAACTCCTGGATATACCTATTTTGAGTTATTTTTTCTCACTTCTGGCTGAATGGGTTCTGACTAGTATAATCACATTGATTACAACTATGTACAACTTATATTTTAAAAATGAAGTGTACATGAAGTCTTAGTTACTTTTCCTCTAATATTAAGAATAGATTTCTTATAATATGATAGAAATTTTTATGGTGTAAAGACTTTTTTTCCCTTTTACTCTAAATTTGGATTAAATAGTTTTAAAAAAAATCTTTAGAGTTCATTTAAGCCTTGTGCTGTTTAAACTTTAGGTTAATAGAGCTTTTGCCATCAATTGTTTTATTGCTATAGGATATTTAGAAATAGTACTTACTCTATAATTTTGTGCTTTGATTGTACAGAGAAATCACAATAGTCCACTCCAATGTCTGTAAAGTCCACAAAGGTGGAAGACAAAATCTGGAATGCCCAAGGATTTTTTTCCTTGAGCTTTTGGCATACGTTAAACCCATCTACAATTTCTGAATCACCTCCTGTGACTGTTTGCTTTATGCAATGCAGAAGCTGAACCTATTAAAAGAAGATCATAAGCGTTATTAAATAAATATTTAATTTAAAATAAATATTAAAACTAAATATTTAAATAATATCAAATAAAATAAACAATATGCATGCGTGCTTTTCTTGACATTGTGTTAAAGATTTAAAAAGCTATGAGAGAACTAAAGTCAACAAACCTTTTTTATTCGTCTCACTTGTGTCAGCAGAGAAAAGAGTTGGGGAGGAAAAAATTGCTTATAATCAATCCTGTGTAGTTCAAACATGATACAGTTGAAGACACAGGCATAATAATGTTCATTAGTAAACAAAAGGCACAGCTCATAAGAGCTGCAGAGAGTGAGCACTCCAGCTGGAGTAGGCAAGGAAGGATTTACAGAGGAGGTGAGGTTTAAGCTGGGCAAAGGAAGATGAATAAGGTTTGGGAAATGTGGAATGGAATGAGAGGGGACAGTGATAATGATGTGTGAAAATGCACAGTTCACTGGGTAACAAAACATTTGGCTGCAGCAGGGCCACATAAATGGGAAGAGTAAATCAGGTTGGAAGAATCATTTGAGGCCTCATCATGGACAGTCTTAAATATCTGATGAAGGACTTTTGAACTTTCTCTTGTGCAAAGAGGAGTATTGGAGCTTTTGAATGTGAAAGTATGTAGTTAGAACTGAGCTGCAGAATATGAGTCTAGTGGTGTTACATAGGATACTTTTTTTCTTTTTCTTTTTTTTTTCAGGGGG
>VBSM01001265.1:16781611-16793420 GCA_008086735.1 Cheirogaleus medius
AAAAAAAAAATCCAGTATTGTGTAGTATGTATGTATGTGCTTTATACATTTAGAGGGAATATTCATCCTTATTTTCTGATGTTGGGAGAGAACTGGTCTAAATTAACAGTGGTTGAATCCTTAAATTAATGCGATTTTGTTAAGCTTGAAAAATATGTGCATACAATGATCATTGTAGAAAATCATCTCACCAAGGCAATGAGGGATTACATGATGAAAAAGAAGAGGAGATGGAAAAGTTGACCTCAAGCCTACCAAACTCTAAGAAAGCAAAACAATAATGGCATAACTTTGTCTTTGGGAGAATCAGTTCTTTAATTCCTTTTAGATTTTGCAATAATGAATTTACAGAATATTTCAAATGTTAATCTTTAAAAAGGTCAGCTGATGTTATTTACATATGGCAAGGCCCAGTAGTATGTCGTACACTTTTAATGTCATTTTAGGAAAGAAGAAAGATGATGGAGCCTGACAACACTTTAACTGCTAATTCAGAAGGTAAATATAAACCTGCCATGTATAAAACCCAATTTTATTTCATGTGAATCATTCAGAACCAAAAATATTTTTTCTACATGTTACTTTATGGCAAGCATGTGACTTTTGGTCCAGAGGAAGACAATGAACAAAGTAACATCTGTGTTTCATTAAAGATGTGTCCCCTTATCCCTGCCTCTATGATCCAAATTTATCAAACCAAACTCTCAACAGGTAACTCATTATCCAGACCATTTCACCTGTACAGAAAAAACATTGGCAGCTTCTATTTGCTATAGAAATCTCAAACTTTGATGCAAAAACTCCTGAATAATTCAAAATGGAAACTTGAACAATAGTACAAACAGGTGCCTACATTTTATTCTTCTACTAGAACCTAGACATTTTAGGAACCATCTTTTATTTAAAAATCTCCTATCAAGTCATTCATCTTTGAATGTTTCATTTGCTGATGGAGACAGGTGCAACTTTGTTGCACTTCTTTGCCTCATAGCATATCTGTTATGTCTCTATGATGTGCAAGGTGCTGTATTAAGTCTTGAGATATAAAGGAGTACAAGGTTCAGTTCCTGTCTTTAAAGAATTTTTAAAGTATGACAATGTCTATAAATATTCTATTTAATTATATAAATTATAGTGTTTAGAAATTAGAAATCAGGACTGGTATGGTGTGGTAAAAAACTAAATGAAGGCCTGAGTTCAAGTCCAAGTACCCCATTAATGAGATACCATCTTATAAAAGTATTTAACCTTGTGCATCATTTCCTTATTTAATATAAAATGACATGATTAATCCTGTCTACCTTAAAGGAATGTTAAGAAGAATCAAATGAAGTGATGCAAATAAAAAGGCTTTGAAAAAGTATAAAACGCTATGAAAATGTCAAGCATCATATTAAATTTCAGGAATATTTATGACATCATTTAACCACTTTTCCTTAGGCTTTCAATTTTAACCGAGAAACAAAACTTAAACCCATAAAAGAAGATAATTTAAAAATTCAAACAGAACTTTCAGTTTTCTGATTTCACTCTTCCAGCTCTATTCCATCCAGCATCTTCAACCTATCTTTGGCAGATGAGCTGAGCTGATTAGTTTGGCTTTTAACCCCAGGGTTTCAGAAAAATCTCTGAGCCACATTTAGAATAAGATCACTTTGTATGTCTCCTTTCCTCCCTACCCTCCCCCAAAAAGGTGTCTATAGGGGTCATTTTACTCTCATCATTTAGTTCAAAGGAATCCTGCAGTGTTTTATAATCAACAAAATAATGTAAAACATGTGAGGTCAAATACTAGACAAGCTTAGCTAATACTGGTGACAACAATGGGTAAGAACAAGGGCACAGAGAAAACATGTTCTGTCAAGATGATGAAAAAAAGGATTAATTTTGATTTTGGCCCATTTCTCCTTTATTAACTTGAGAATTGCCCAAATTTTCATTTACCTTTGAAGATACAGATTTCTATGTATTTCTTTCATTTAGTCCACCTGAGCTCTAAAAATAGGGACTACATATCTTTTAAAAGATAGTTTTCTGGCAATTTGTTTTTTAGTTTAGAAAATGGATGATATTGTAAAAAATGTAGAGGAAGAATGTCCATCCAGAAATTCTCCTGGGGATTTGCGGCTCCACACTAAGCATCATCCACATTGACAAGGGATCTGACAGATGGGATGTGGGATGGTTTCCAAAAATAGCCATGGTTACTCTGTTCCTTTTATTCATACCTTGCCTACTTCCTTATCTCTTGAATCTGGGCTAGATTTATGGCTTGCTTAGACCAATGACATATTGCAGAAGTGACTAGCCTCAGCCTCAAGAAGCTGTGGAGCTCTCTGGAAACTCTGCCAGTGACCATGTGCATTAAAAGAAAGAAAAAAACAAAGACATGTTTTAAAAAGGATGCATGAAAATGTCCTATCCTTTAGGAATGTTACATTCAGGATTTAGGTATAGAGATTTTGTGAGGTTGGTTTGTGTTTGGAGAAAGAAGATTTGTGTAAGACAAATTAGCTGGTGAAACATATTATCTTCTGGACTCCAGTAGAAGGATATTGGTCCTTGGCCTGCCTTGTGGAAAATATGTTGAGGTTACCTTACCCCAGGTGGGTGATGGAGGGCCGGATAATCAGTGTGAAAGCTTAGCTTCCCAGTTGTGTAAGCCACATTGTTTGCATCGATTTTGTCTTGTACTTGCCAAGTATGTCTGTAAAATACAAGAAACACATGTTTAAACTGGTTGTCACTAAGCCAGAGGAAATGTGTTAGAATGAATTTGATATATGGGAGGAAATGGAAACTTTTCATTTTATGAAATAATTACCATAAGGCCTATGAGCCAGAAAGGGAGTCTGACCTTTCTTTGTCCATTGTGACTATTTCAGAATTAGCATCTCCTCATTTCTCCTCTCCTCTCAACAAGAGTATATTAGTCAGACACATTAGTCTGTCCTACAGAGTTTATAAAGAAGTTTATAGAGAATTGTAGGTTATCTTTTTTAATAGCCTTAATGCATTCTGAAAAATAATTTAGTGAGGTGAAATTCACATAAAATAAAATAAACCGTTTTAAAGTGAACAATTCACTGGCATTTAGTACATTCACAATGTTGGCAACCACCACCCCTATATATCTAGTTTCAAAATGTTTCTATCACTCTAAACTAAAACCTTTTACCCAGTAAGCAATTTCTTCCCATTCTGATCATCTCCAAGACCTTAACAATCACTTGACTTTCTGTTTCTATGGATTTACCTATTTTAGATATTATATATAAATGAAATTATACAGTATATAACCTCTTGTGTCTGGCTTCTTAGCATAGTATTTTCAAGATTCATCTATGTTGTAGCAGGGATATAGTATATCATTTCTTTTATGGCTGAGTAATATTCTATTTTATGGATATTCTACAATTTGTTTATCCATTCATCCAGTGATGGGCATTTGGGCTGTTTCTACTTTTTGGTTATTGTGAACAGTGCTGGTATAAATATGTATGTACATGTTCTTATTGGAGTACTGGTTGTCAATTTTCTGCTTATATACATAGGAGTGAAATTGCAGGATCATATTATCAACCTGATTAACTTTTTGAGAAATTACCAAACTGTTTTCCACAGTGGCTGTCATTTTACATTCCCACCAGCAATGTGTGGAGGTTCTAATTCCTCTATATCCTCACCTACACTTATTTTCTATTAAAAAAATTTTTTTATTATAGTCATCCTAGTGAGTAAGAAGTGGTATCTCATTGTGGTTTTGATTTGTATTTTCCTAATGATTAATGGTATACAGTATCTTTTCATGTGCTTATTGACCATTTGTATAATTTCTTTGAAGAAGCATCTATTCAATTTCTTTGCTCAGTTTTAAATTGATTTGTCTTTTTTGTTGGGTTTGTAAGGGTTCTTTATATATCCTGGGTAATAGATCCTTATCAGACATGATTTAGATTTGCAAATATTTCCACCCATATGATTTGCAAATATTTCCACCCATTCTGTATGTAATATTTTCAATTTCTTGCTAATATCCTTTGATGTCCAAAAGTTTTAAGTTTTTATAAATCCCAATTTATCTATTTTTCTTTTGTTGATCATGCTTTTGATTTTATATCTAGGAATCCATTGCCCAATCCAAGGTCATGAATGTTTACCACTGTGTTTTCTTCTAAGAGTTTTTTAGTTTTAGCTCTTATATTTAAATCATTGCTTGATTTTGAGTTAATTTTTATATATGATGTAAGTTAGGGGTCCAGCTTCATTCTTATGCATATGAATATTCAGTTGTTCCAGCACAATTTGTTGAAGAGATTGTTCATTCCCTATTGAATGATATTGGCACTTTTGTTGAATATGAATTGATCATAGAAGTATGGGTTTGTTTCTGGACTCTCAATTCTATTCCATTGGTATGTGTCTATTCTTATGCCAGTATCGTGCTATTTTGATTACCATAGACTAGTAGTAAGTTTCAAAATCAGGAAGTATGAATCATTCAATTGTTTTTCTTGTTAAGTATTATTTTGTCTGCTTGGAAATGTTCACAATTTCATATATATTTGAGAATAATTGGTTTTCTATTTCTAAAATAAAGGACATGGGAATTTTGGAAGGGATTGCATTGACTCTGTAGACTTCTTTGGGTACTACTGACAATTTAACAATATTATGTTTTCTAATCCATGAACACAGGATGTCCTTCCATTTAGTTAGGTCTTCTTTAATTTCTCAGCAATGGTTTATAGTTTTCATTGTACAAGTTTTTTACCATCTTGGTTAAATTTATTCATATCCCACATGTAGGGATGTTTTTCATAATGATCAAAAGTAGGATTTCTTAACTGTTCTCTGGGATTAAGGATAAAACTGGCTATTTTGTTCTGTTTTTCTCATTTAAAATTAGGATGGAAAACTTGGTATATGTCTTACACTAAAAGTCAAACAGCCATACATATGTGGCCATGAACTGGAAACAGACTGAGTGAAAGGAGATGAGGGGTATCTATAGCCTGCTGCAACTCATTTCAAGTATGAGTCAGGCAATCCATTATATTGCAGTGACTGTAGCCAAGAAATACATGTTCTCTATGAAGTTCATGTCATTCCATAGCCCATATATAATACAGATCCAGACATTTGTCAACATGGGCATTTCAAGAATAATCAACATGTGGGAAGGGATTTAAGAAGACCAAAAAAGTAATTTCATGAAGCTGCAGAACGTATAATATCTTCTGACTAGGAAGATGATGCTGTTAACACTGTTAGTAGGAAATGACTATTCAGATTTTCTTTTCAAGAGTGGTGATGGTTTCGCATTGATTCACCTATATTCTTTTTCCTGGTTCCTCCTGTGATCAAGGGTAAACTGACAGAGTTTTGCTGCAGCCAAGATCTGGCTGAGATTCAAGGTGTAAGCTTTAGCCAGAGAACAGATGTTTTCTTTGACGTTAACTGGCTACTATAGGGATCGGACCTGTGACTTGGTGTCACCAGAGCAGTTCTGCAGCCCTCTAAGCTAAATGATAGGGGATGATAAATGTTTTTTAGCCCTAGAGTGTCTTAGGCACGGTCAGGGATGTGTAGCCTAGAAGTCAGTGCTCATACATTATGATAAATCCCAGGAAAGGAGCTCACCAATTCCAATCATAAAACATTCTTCTAATGGTTATAGCACAAATCTGGAAAAATCCTAGGAATGTCATCTGGTTTACCTTTCTACCTCCTTGTAGAAGTAAATCATGCCAAGAAAGCTGTTGCTGATTGTTGATGCCTCTGTTTTTACTTATCCATCCCAAATCCAAATATCTAAGAAAATACAGCCAAAAGAATTGCGAATGTGATCCACTGGCCTGTGTAGGCACTATTAATTTTTAAAGTTCAATTCTGGGGCTTTAGTGAGATGAGGGTGTATTTGCATGCATCTCCCTTTAGAGACAGATTCTAATATTATTCTAAGTAAGGCAACAACTCAAGCAGATTACAGAGAATTGCCATGACTAAAGCAGAGGTGTGGAACCAGATTCTTGTAAAACTGAAGAGGCAGCTCAGTTCACAATTGCAAAGATGTGGAAACAACCCAAATGCCCATAAATACATGTGTGGATTAATAAAATGTGGTATCTGTGTACTATGGAGTAGTACTCAGCCTTAAAAAATGTGAACTATTATGATATTTTTTGTAACAACCTGTATGAAACCGGAGACCATTTTTCTAAGCAGAATATCACAAGAATGGAAAAATGAACACCACATGTACTCACTATTCGACTGGAACTGATTAATCAACACTTGTGTGCACATATGGTAGTAAAACTCCATGGAAACCAAGCAGGTGGAAAGGGGGAGAAGGGGATGGGTAAATTCACACCTAACAGATACAATGTATGTTATCTGGGTGATGGGCACACTTAAAACTTTGACTTAAATGGCACAAAAGCAATTCATGTAACCAAAATATTTGTACCCTTGTAATACTCTGAAATAAAAAAACCCAAAAACTGAAGAGGCAAGCTTAACATAGCATCTTAATCCAATAGTATAGATTTGTTTGCCTTTGTGCTGGAGTAGGTAATTGAAACTCTGCAAGTAATCTTGCTTTTATCAAAGATGCTATTTTAAACAAACCTAAGTATTTCCACTGAGCTATTCTTGTCATTCTCAACTTTTCATTAGAGCTTTCCTTTACATTTTCTTGTCTATCCAATAGTTTTTTCAAAAGATCCTATACTTTTTAAGATTATGATTTTTTAGAGGATATATTGTGGGATTGGTTTGAATGCTAATTCACTAGATTTACCCAAGCCCAAATGGCCAGTCAAAGATACTCATGATACTAACCATGTTTTGTGACAAATCTGAATCCTTCAGGGCTTATTAATGCTTGAATATTGATTTGCTAGATTTATTCTTTATACCTTTCGTGATAGATTCATACTCTTTTACTTAGTGGTTCACACTTGTAAAATCATGCTGGATTTATTTGTAATCTTTTTCTTTTTTGAAGTACTTCTTATATGAAAAGATTTTCTATGTGCGCAAACCTGGATTTATTATTACCAGCAGCTACAACCTTCAATCCACCTGCTGCAAGCTCTTCTTATTAGATTATCAAGAATGCCTACTTTTGAGCATCATTACTCACCCCATTGGATCCAAACACAATGTCCATAAGTTTTTTTTAAATTTCAATATAAAAAGTGATCCCCTAGCTAAAATAAACAAAATATAGATTTTTTTAGTCAACCATCCAAAGGAGTATTATATTGCTTATTATAGTTGTGATATTTCCACATATGAATTCCTAGATGCAGTCCCTCACTAGAGCTCCAGATATTTATTTTTCCATTATCATGTATTAGATACCTGTAATGGGCTAGGAGCTGTGGATCCAGAAATGAATGGAATAGACATGATACTTGTACCACATGGAATTTACAGTCTATGGGGAAGACAAGTTAGCGTGATTTATCTCGTTACTTACAAAGAGCTAAAGTACAAGATGTTATGAGAGTGAGGAAGTGAGATGATATGGAAACCTGAAGACTGAGTAGGTTTTCCAAGGCAAAGAGAAGATAGAGGTCATTGCAGGGAGGAAAACTAACATGTGGGAAGGCTGGTGGAGGGAGAGAACATCTCTTGTGAGAGGAAGTGGGAGAAGTCCAATAGGGGCTGGAGTGGTTGGGAGGGTTCGCTCTATGGCTACTCTTATCTTTTCTTCAAATTTCTGCTTCCCTTAAAATCTGTAAAATCCTATAAAGTCTTAAAAAAATCTTATTACTTTAGGGAACTAAGTTCAAATACATTCTTTATCTCATGATGTTTAACCCACTGCCAAAAATGTTTGTCGAGTAAAGACATAGACTCTAGAATAGTAAATTGTGTTATTTTCCTGATTGACCATTAACTTTAGTCATTGATCATTATTATTGGCTTATTTCTGGGGGGGGAGGAGTGCTTACAGTTATTTGTAAATAATTGGCAAAATTTTAAGAGTTGTGTTTTAAAAAGTTATTATCTTTTCAGTTCTACTCGTATAATGGACATTCATTGACATTGAATTCATTCCTGAAAATGAAACATTTCGTGTCATTTTTTTAAGGTGAGAATTAGTATCCCCCCAAACAAACTAGAAAAACAAAAACAACCTTTCTGATATCCAGTATTGTTATTACTCAGTCCTTTAATGTGATGTAAAAATCTCCATGATACCTAAAGATGTAAAGTAAACAAGGAAGATTCTGTGATGATGGTGACATGATTTTTAAAAAATCTCTCTTAATTCCCCCTACAGAACATTTACAGTGAAAACTCAAAAACTCATGGACAACATTTAAACCAAAGTTAGATGACAAGATGGTTTCTCTCATGAACCCCAAAATATGAGTGGGCAGAGACAAGGCTTTCAAAGCCACAAGACCTATGTGGTATCAGCAACTGTGCAGGAGAAACAGAGGGAAGCAACTGGGTATATGATGGATCTAAAAACATTCACCAATCACTAACAGGCATTCACTGGGAAGTACAGTGGAGCAATTTGAGAATGGCAGTTGAAGTTGGGAGGGGATTTCCATATTCCAATATAGCTGAGTACAAGAGGTCCACGGTAAGGAATTGGGATAGTCTGGGATTCATTAATTCTAGAAACGGACCCAACAAATCTCCTTTCCATGGTAAAGCTTCCTTCTGAGAAAAAGAGTCCATATTGAGCAGCACAGGAACAAAAAAGAGAGGGAAAAGAAGGTCCAGACAAAAATGAAGGAGAGGAACTTGAAGGTCTTAGAAAGTTACCAGGCAGTTTTGAAATATAGCTTAAACCATAGATCTAAAAAAGATTTTGAATCATGTCTCCTTTTAATAAGTATGGAACACCAGTTTCACATAAAATTAGCAACAAAGAATAATTAAGGTTTAAACACAAAATTATTTTAAGAAAAAGAATAAATAGCAAAATAGCATATCTACAGAAAATACATGCCAGAAGGACATACCCCCAAAAGATTAAAAAAATTGCATTTTTCTAACTTTTGTGACTACTTCTAATAAATCTAAAAGTCTTTAAACAATGCACTATATATGAAAGAATAACCTGCATCAGAATTAGAAACTCAAAAGTGGGATAATATATTCAGGAAAGAAAAAACATTAAATAAAGACTCAACTAGGAGGATAGCAAAATCAAATAAGCATAACAGATAATGCCTTTAGGTAAGTAGGAGTTAAAAAGGGAGAAAATTTAAATATAAAAAAATGAAAGAGATAAAAAGCATTTGAGAGAAAATGACAAGAGGACCAGAAAAGAAGACTTAGTATATGCATAATAGGAGTCCTCAAAAGAAGAAACCCAAAGCAAAGGAACAGGGCAAATATTAGAAATTACAATTCAAGAAAAATTCCATGAAATTATGAAAAAATGATTTGAAACTGCACATTGAAAGACCAAATCATATCCTCCCTGAAAAAATTGCCCCAGAACGATTAACACCAAGACATGGTTTGTAAACTGGACTTCAAAGAAAAAAAATTTTTTTTGAGGTATCCAGGTAAAAATATCAAATTGCTTATAAGGAAAGGAAAATTATATTACCAATAAAACCATAGTGACATATTAAAAATGCTTTGAGCCAAGAATTTATATTTAGCCAAGCCGATTTTCAAATATAAAGGCCTTAAACTGCTGTCAGCAGGCAAAAATTCAGAGAATATTGTTCCCATGAGTTCTTCTTTAGGAATTTATGAGAGAATGGGCTTCAGAAAACCAAAATAAATAGAGATACATTGATGTAGAATTGATTCTGAGCAGTACATTTATGTTTACTTGAACTAATTGTAGGGGAGAAAAATAAATAAATATTGAAAAACTAAAAAGTAGAAAGAACCAAACTGCAGAGCTAAGGGCTGCACACATGAGTGATAATACTCTAAATCAGGAAAGAAGGAATGCCATAAAATTCAGGAGAGCCATTACATCTGGGGAGAAAAGAGAGGTTTGTGATTAGTTGGGTTATGTGGATGGGTTTTGGGGTATCTGGCAATGTTGCATTTCTTGACCTGGGTGATGTTTAAGGGTATTTACCTTGTAATAATTCATTAAGCTATACATTTGTTATATGCAATGCTTTGTATTATAGTATGCCATGAGAACTCATAGTACCCGAGTAGAATGGTGGTTACCAGGGGCTGGGGTTGTGAGAAAAGAGGAGATAACGGTTAAAGAATACAAACCTGAGGTTATGATATGAATAAGTATTGGAGACCTAATGTATGGCATGGTATCTATAGTTAATAATAATGTATTATATATTTGAAATTTGCTAACAGAGTACCTGTCAAATATTCTTGCCACAGAATAAAAAGATAACTGTGAGGGGATGGACATGTTAATTAGCTTGATTGTGGCAATCATTTCACAGTGTATACATTTATAAAGCCATCCTGTTGTACACCGTGAATATATGCAAGCTTTGTCAGTAATACCTCAAAAAAGCTGGAAAAAAATAATAAAAGAGGTAAAAGAAGTTTTTATTTTTTAGTGTTGATAATAATCCTCTTAATAAAAATGAAGCCAGGTACTGATGGAAAGATGACAACCACCTCTAAAAACATGAAGAAAAGTGTTATAGCAATTTGCTCCAAAGGAAGTCCAAAAGGCCTTCATTATGAAAAACTAATAATGTAGAGCATTGCAAAAAATGAAATAATTTATGAGAACTCCATAATAAGAATATTTATTAGGGTTTTCTTTTTGGTGTGTGGGGGTCAAATTGTGCTTAATTTATTTCATCAGAATAAGAATTGGATACTAGTTTTGATTTGTAGCATGAAAGATTAAATTCTCTCTTGTGATAAGTTATCTGATTGTGTCAACTTGTCATTTTCCCTTTCCATAAAATGTTGGCTATAATTTGAACTTAAAAGAGGGGAAGGGAATGAATACTCTGGGGCTGTCATTGTGACTTAGTTTAAGAAATTTCCATGCAATCCTATTTCCTTGCATCTGAACTATAAATATGAGTAGAAGCTGCATTCGACAGTTGACAGTTGTGGCATTAGAAACTATGGGAGAGATGTTGTAGTAGATAACAACCACCCCCCATAGTAGCATGGTGTGAAGGAAAGATTATAGGCCGTTGAGTCAAGTAAACCTAGGTTTGCAGCCTGATTCTTCTGCCTCAGTTTCCTTAGGGATAATGATTCTTAAAGAATTGCAAAGATTCACAAGAATGACTATAAAGCACTGAGCTCCATCCTTAATACATAAGAGGTTCTTAACAGAAAATTATCCCTTCCATCCCACTAACAGCTGCCTGTCCTGGCTACACAGAACATAACCAAGGAGGCGATGGGTGGGCAGAGGACTTGTTGAGAAGCAGTTGCCTTACCAGCTATCTCATAAATTCCCTCAAGTGATTTCTAGAAGAGCATAAGACACAGAAATTATTTTTTCTTTCATTCATGAGATGACTTCATACCCAAGTGGTTTTCTTGGCAACAACATTAATTACTATGAAACTTAATATTACAAAGGGAACCCCAGGGACTGGCTCTTGGCTGATAATATAAACTGAGGCTCACAATGACTGAAAGAACATAGCTTGTTACTCTGCTTAAGAAACCCTAATACTTACTAGAATACACATTTTAAAGGTTTTTTCCCCCTACTCAGACATAATAGTACTATATCTGAAACAAGTCATTAAGAAGTTCCAGTGTTGGCCAAGCGCAGTGGCTCATGCCTGTAATCCAGCCTGAGCAAGACCCCATCTCTACTAAAAATAGAAATTAATTGGCCAACTAAAAATAT
>VBSM01001265.1:16793520-16841781 GCA_008086735.1 Cheirogaleus medius
TCTCTGTTCATTCCCCACACTTCACACATGTTTTCTGGTAACGTGTATCAAACAAGAAGCTGTTTCAAAGTCAGATTTGGAGGCAGTGCTAATGGTAAGAGGAATTTCTTAGGGGCTAAATGCCAAGGAATAATAACAATTTTCACTCATACATCCCCAATCTCTAATACAACCTAATGTGTGAAATGCTGCTGGGTTGGCTTGCAAGACAGATTTCAGAAGTGCTAGCAGAACTCCCGTCGATGCTGGAAAACTATGTAGCTGTACTTTCCAGAGGCTATTTCAATATTGTTCATTCTTAACTGGTCTGGCTGGCCGATTTGACAAACAGCGTGCTAGAAAGATTTTCTGTTTGACTTTATTTTATTCATCTGATGAAGCCTGAATGCAAGGCATTCATACAGATATAAAACTGGGTAGTAGTAGTATTGTACATTTTTCTAGCAAACTTTCATCCAAAGTCCTCAAAAGGCATCACAGGTATTAAAACACTCCTGCAGTAAGAGTGAGACAAGTCTTCAGTAGAGGAGAATCAAGAGATTTGGGAAATTACATGAAAAACTCAGATCAACTTCTCACAAATAGCCCACAGTGAAGCCATGATTAGACTCTGTGTCCCTGTTGGTCCTCTGGGCAGCTCTCTGGGCAGTAATGAAATATAGGTGCTCTGTGGCATTAGGTCCTCAATTCTTTTCTAAATTTTTTGGAGATAAATGTCCCAATGTGTTTGAATTTTCTGCTATAACTCGTGGCCTTATAAGTTTTATTCAGCAGTTGTATGTCTTCCATGCAATGCTCAAGATAAAATCTGACTACCATCCAGATTCATATGTTTCTTTTCTTTTACCTCCTTTCCTCATTTTCTTTTGCCTTCCTTATTTTATTCCTTAAAGTTAATATTTCAGCATTATTTTTCAATTTCACCCCATTATTCTTATCAGTCTAACCCTCGTTACATGTATTAATGCAACTTGCTTGTGCCAACAAATAAAACATTCTTAGAGAAAAAGCACATCTGAACTTCTGGGATCAATTCTGGAAGGAAGGCAATCTTGCTAGCTAAGGTTGAAAGTTATATTTTTTTCTGCTTGACTTTCTGAGGAAGAAGACTCACTTTGAGTTGCCCATAAGGTTAATTTTTGGATTAAGGACTTATAAATGTTAATGTCTTGACTAGATGGAAGTTTTCAATATCTTAGCACACATCTCCTTTCATTAAAATTTCCTGAGAGATAACTGTGTATTATCACTGAGTTAGCACTACAGATACAATACTGATTAATTCACCATTTCTGCCTGTAAGGAGCTCAGTGTGACAGTGGCAATGAAAATGATACATGCCTGTCTTAGTTTCAGAGGTTATCCTGACTAGTAGAGCTACAAGCAAGGCAACTAGTTAATATACAATGCAGGTGATAAACACTTTTTAATAAAAATGACACTGAACCCCCTCCTTCCAAATCTTTCTTTCCTTCTTTCTCTTTCTCTGTGTCACACACACACAACAGAGCTCATATACATAATAATACTCCGACCTTTCCAGTTTATTTAGTTGCCCAACTAGTCAGAAAAGGAATTTTCAGGGTATGATTTTTGTCTTTTTAGAGAAGATTGAACTTCTCAATGTTGTTTTATCAGAATTAGTGTCTCAAAAGATGGTACATTACTGCAACCAAGCAAACACACAGTGGTGACATCTTACACCAGTGTTGCTCATTTTCTTCTATATTTCATGCATAACCACTAAAAGTAGAATCTTCAACAAAAAGTAGAAATTGCCTTACTTTATGTTATGAATTTATGGGAGAGAGGAGAATTTCCACTTCTCTTTCCTCATGGGTCATCCAGGATGCAAAACTAGCTCATTTGGGTAAGGAGTAAAATAATCATTTTGCTTTATTATAATGCCTGGGCTTGGGGATGAGGTACTGATGTTGATCTCACAAAGCAGAGGCAGGGAGAGGGGATTTCTTCCCTGAAGCTGCAAAAGCTGCCAGGTCAAGGGAGGATGTAGCAGGGGTGGTGATTGAAAGGGAGGAGGAAAAATGTTAGCAAGTCAAGTGAGACAGGCAAGAAAGGCCGAAAAGCAGCCCCAAACAGAGGAAGACTCAGCACAAGTTGTCTGTAGGCAGAATAAAAGTCCGGGAGACAGAAAACCACGAGTGATACATGCAGCCAAGAACTGGTTAAGTAGGGAGGGAAGCAAACAACCGAGAAAGGGACAGTGGCTGGAGGCAGTGTGGGAGTGGCCAGGAATGGGGAAGAATGGAACAGGACAGAAATGGCTTGTGTTGGAGTTGGATTACCTTGGCCATAGGGAGGAAGGGCCACATGGCACTGCATAGTCTTAATTAAATTTATGTTATTAATGCCACACCTACTTACACAAGGGTAGCTTGTGTAAATTTTGAGAGGTCTGGCTTCATTTTGCCTAAGTCCATATGGTTAGCTGGATATTGCCCCAGTTTGACCATGCTTAGCACCTTGCTGGGGGAGCGTCACCCTCCAGTTATCCACCCCTTGAAACTGCTGTTGGCAGATATTGACTGTCATTTTCCCTCATTTGTTATGCCAAATGTCTGGGGTTACTTTTCACTTTGTGCCTTAGTTTTTTGAAATTTTTATTGGTCCAGATTATTTAGATGAAGCCAACTCAAGTATTTACATTCACTGATACATAGCAATCACACAAGATAATTTTCCATGAAGCAGAAACCCAAATCTAGTTCAAAACAAAATGCCTAGCACAGTGCCTTGTGCACATTAGTATTCAAGAAAGATATTCTGTTTGATTGACAGCAATTGTACTTTCTTTGGGATTTACTTTGTAGGATATGTTCTTGAAAACATTCTAACTTGTTGTAATTATTGAAGATGGCAGTATATAGGTATAGTTTACAATGACTGTTTCCCATTGTGTTAAATCATGTCATAAACTTTAAATAATTTCTTTAAGAATATCATTTGTCCCAAACGGGCTCCATAAAGTTATTTTTATTATTTTTTTGGGAGGAGGGGTTGGAGGCAAGGATGTGGGATAAGGCTTTTGGCTCCACTCTGTTAAAACTACATTGCCCCAAATCAAAGGTTTAAATCCTCTTAAAAAGGATATCCTTTTACATACTGCTCCATATCCACTTATATTCATCAAAATTGACAATGGGAGTTTCTTTACCAGTTCTCATTCTTTTCTCCCAGGAAAGCTTTCATCATTATCAAGGCAATAAGGTTACTGAGCATTTCACATGGTTGCATAAAAATATGTTGTCTAGATGATGTGGTGACAAAATAATAATAAGCATCTGAAAAATACAGATGTGGAAAATGATGTATACTTTTGTCCTGAAAGCTATTATCATTTTTATTTAGTTGAGTGTAAGTTCATAATTATAAAATAATTTAATGATTACTACATTCATCTGCTGGCTTATAGTCCTTTAAAAACACCTATGCACACATTTATTCGTTAAACATTTATTCTTTGAAGACTACATGAAATGCTGGAATCTGGTGTTTTTTGTTCATCCAACCAACCACTTAACAATTGAGATGACAGCCAAGAACCAAAAATAGCTACTCTGATTCTCGTTTTAGATCCATGCATTTAAATTTCTTCAAACTAATAACCCTGCCTGAATGGAAAAGTGCTAGGTGGGTATGAGTTTCCTAAAAGAGGCATGTTTAAAGTGGTACCAGAAACAAGCTATTATTGTTTTTGGCATCTAAGCAAGAGCAGTCACAAAGTTTCTTGAAAAATCTGCATGGAAAGCAAAGCGTACCTTTAACCTGCTGTACTTTCCTTTGTCTCTCTTATTATTTTAGTGCTTCTTTTTCATTATTTATTGCCTTGATTTATTCATTCCTTTGACTCACTCACCAACTTGTTATTTTTCAAACAAGAGTGAGATACTTTTTCGGTGCAGAAACAAAGAATGTGGAAGAGAGGGACCTTGTTTAAGGCAGCTTCTGGTTTTGTTATGAAGATAGATCACATCCAGGCACAACCAAAGTAGAAAAAAGAATGTGGTGAATGTCATTTAGTGCACATCATTATGAGCATTCAGAGGATGTCAAACACCCAAGTTCTGATTCAACTGAACCCTGCTTTTTTGTGAAGTTCTCCTTCCTCTCAGCCAGAGGTTCTCAACCTTGGCTGCACATGAGAATTTCACTGGTGGAGTTTTGAAAAGTCCTGAGACTCAGGCCAAATAACCATTCCTACTCAAAAAAAAAAAAAAAAAAAATCACTGGAGATGGGACACAAATGTCAGTATTCTTTAAATTGGCTATTGTTGAGAACCACTGTTTTAAGTATCCCTTTTAAATCTCATGTTACCCAGACTTCAGTATCACTTTCATACATTACTGTGGAGAGGAACAGAAAAGGAGGATAATTTTAGAGAAAATATTCACTTTTCTTATTCTCTTAACAAAAAAAAAATCAAATAAGCAACTAAAACAACAATGGCAGTAGCAACAAGACTCTTCTGTTAATTCTTGAGGATTAAAAATTGCTAAAAAACAGAATGGAGAGGTCTTGGTAATCAGTGGTGGAAGTAAGGGGTGGCGTTCCTTAGCCTGTGTGTAGTTTGAGAGATTCAGGAATGAAATGTGGTCATCAAGGAAGGTGAGATGGGGTAGGTTCAACTTATCTGGTTAGATGGGAAGGTCCATAAAGGACATGGAATGGTAGTAAGAAGGTCTGATTTGTTTTGACAACAGACCTTAAGTATTTATTCCAATAAATTTTACAGTATTAGATCAATGCTCAAATTATTAAACCCCGTTATGAAACCTGTAAAAACAAAACACAAATCATAAATCAAGACTAAGATTCCAGCCCCCATTGTGATGGTAGTGGGGGAGGATTAGGGGACTCCAACAAAGGGCCCCAAATTTGGCCACTGTTATGAAATTGTGAAGTGCCTTGGAATAGATACAAGTCTGTTGTCAGCAAATAAAAACTAAGTAAAACATCTTACAATGGAATTACTGTGAAGTGTACTGTTTAACTCCGGTGGCTGAAGGCATCTTTTCCATGTGCTTTTTTCATATTACTTACAGTGCGGTAGAGTAGAAAGCCCATGGATAGAACAGACCCAGATTCAAACTCTGGATTTTTTTTTATCACTAACTGTGAGCACTTGGGTTACAAATTAATCATTGGGCAAGTGATTGAATATTTTTGATCCTCTGTTCATCTATAAAAATGTCTTTCTTTAGATTAAGGTTAGCAAACTCAAAGGCCCTTGCAGAGCTGGAGATGGGGGAGGACTTTGGTAAACTGGAAAGTGAGTCTTTCAAGGGCAGCCTCTACTTATATCCAGCAGACTGTTGGCATGTAGGCATTTAGGCTCAGTTATTGCTAGATTTGATTTTTGAAGAAAAGTCAGGTCTACATTTAGCGTAAAATCTCCCAGTTTTTAAGTGTTGACAACTAATTCCATTTTCTTTCAACATCATGTGGGCCAAACCAAACATGTGAATACAGCCTGTGTGCTACCAGTTACAACCTTTCAATTTAGAAAGTCCCTTTCACTTTTAATGTTCTCTACTCTATGAGCTTAAGAATAATTGTATGAATCTCACATGAGGGGCTCATCCTAAAGACTAGAAATAGAGTTATACCCCCACTTCTAGATAAATGTTTACTGTGGTTAGTGTTTCACTATCCATAATTAATGTTACCTCCCAGGAAATTCTTATGCAAACAGTTTCTTGTTCCAAGATTAAAATTAATTATATCTCCTGTTACTTATTAAAGCACATAGGCTTCATTTTCTGAATGTTTGTTTTATTCATATCTTTTTAACATGTCTGGTGGCTGATTTCAATTCCCCAGGGCCCAACTTTATTTTGTGTCAAGTCCTGGGAGGTAAAAGTTTAATGAACTTCAACATTTATAAAGTTGAGTATTTTATAAAGTCTCAGAGAAACATAGTCCTCCATCCCACTAGTTATGGACTGAACTTTTGTCCCTCAAAATTTTCATATGTTGAAGAGCTAACCACCAATGTATTTGGAGATACGGCCTTTAAGGAAGTAATTAAGGTTAAATGAGGTTGTAAGAGTGAGGCCCTAACCTGATAGGACGGGTGTCCATATAAGAAGAGGAAGAGATGGCAGGAGTGTGCTATGCACAGAGGAAGGACCATGTGAGGACATAGCAAGAAGGTATTCATCTGCAAACCAGAAAAAGTAGGTCTCACCAGAAACCAACCCTGCCAGTACCTTGATCTTGAACTTTCAGCTTTCAGAACTGTGAAAAAATACATTTCTGTTGTTTAAGTCATTCAACCTGTGGTATTTTGTTAGGGCAGTCTAAACAGACTAATAATGTAACACCTATAACTAGCCTAATGTCTTTGATGCCTCATGTTTCTGATCTTTTAGGCTCCTTAAAAATTCCAGTCATCTTTAGAGAAATACTACTTTAGACTCCACTTTCCATCTGACTTCCTGCTCAAGAAACCTAATGTAAAGAAATGATAAATGCCTGAGGTGATGGATACCACAATTACTCTGATTTGATTAATTCACATTGTATGTCTATATCAAAACATCACATGTACCCTACAAATATATACAACTATTATGTGCCCATAATAATTAAAAATTAAAAAAAAGAAAGTATGGAAATTTCTGTATCTTCAATCCACTGTGTCAAACTTTCTTTGTGATGGTAGAATATAAACCATTTGGTGACTCACCCATAAAATGTAAGATAGAGGAAACCAATCCTTTTTCCAAGTTTTGAAACTTCTCCTCGTTTATCAGATGCTCCTGTGAGTCGTACGATACCTACTTTCTTGAGGCTGGAGAGCCACTTGTATGCATGTTCGTCATTTCTTAAAACATCTTCAAAATCCAGAGTAGGTAGCTGGAGCTCTGAGCCCCAGTACTGACATTCTATGAATTAAGAAAATGAAGAAACAAGATGGGATTACACTGTCTTCACATACAATGATAACCGCAGAGGAGGGACTAATTCATTAGGGTCTATCTTTGATTTATCATGGTGTTTACTAAATGTTAGTCATATTAGAGATGCCCAAGTCACCAACTAGGTCTTTCTTCCTTGGCACCATGCCAATCTATTGTATGTCCCCTGCCTACAATCGTGTCTGGCTCATAGCAGGTATTCAGTATGCCCCATTTGTTGAGGGAATGTTGTTTAGCTTATGGATAGCTCTTGATCAGTATATCCCAGGGCTTCTCTGCCTGGACACTGCTTAGAAATAACTTTCAGATAGTGTGTGTGTGTTAGCAACCAAGTTTTATTGCTCAACTCCAAATAGGTGATAAAATCAGAATGGTGGACTAGAACATTATGCCCATTCTTGGGGTTGGGGGTGCTTTGCCATGGTAGGTACAGCTCTTTCTTCGTTTTATTTCACCTAATAAGAAACTATCTCTGGGCTCAAGTCATTCTTTGGGGTCAACAAGAAAAGACAAAGGTATGTTCCTGGGATGCGTAGACCCTTTAGTGACAGTGTCACACAAGATGGAGTCAAATGCCTTCGTTTAGCTCTCTCATTCCTGATAATGAAATACTCACAAAAATGTTGACTTGAGAAAACAGAAAGAAAAACAAATGTAAAAAAATAATTGTTCTGGCATACTGGGCTCTCCCCAAGGAAGGGAAAATATAGGAAATGGAAATTTACCAAGGAAAACAATACAGATATTACCAACTGCATTCAGGAAAGACCTAACTCTAGCTAATCCATTTTCTTTCTTTCTTTCTCGGGAAGGAAATTGTCTTGGAAAGGCAAACTCTTCTAACAAGTGACAGATGAGAACTTGTGATCTCAGTGTCATCCTAAACAATGCTTTATTTTTCTAACTGGTGAATATGTCATGTTGTGGAAAACAAAACCAAAGCCCCCAGTTTAAGAATGAAGACTGGGTCAATGCTTCTTGCAGTAGTTGTGGACTGAGAATTATTCCCTCTTTGATGTCAGCATAGCAGTTTCTGCAGAAATAGAACTTTTTTTTAGGAGTCAAATAGTAGCTTTAGTAGTAAAAAGATACATGCAGATGCAGGGAGCCACTTCATGCTACTTCACCAGCTAGTTGCATAAGGACATTTGCAGAGGTGAGTAGGTGTATTTATGTAGGAAAAGCTAATCAGCTTATAAATGCATATATTGCCAAAGTTTCTGGGTTATTAAGCATAGTAGCTTGTATAGTGAGCCAGAATTTCCGGGACCTTAATTGCAAATAGTAAATTAGGCCTCCCTAGTGGCTGTATTAATTTTTTTTAGACTATGCTAATATTCTTTAGTATTGAACACATTCCACAGGCCCAAGTCAATTACTGTATCGTCTCAGAAAGTGGAGCTGGTATCCAGCCACTTGTTTCTAATTTCACATTTTAGCTCTTTCTCCCTTCAGAATAACCAGAACTGAAGGAACTATAGTCTTTCCTATTCATTTTTTCCCCTTAATTTTAATTTTTTAATTTTTAGCACTGCTTTTCAAGTGCTTCTGACATTTGGGAAAACTTTAGAATTTATTAGCCAAATCACCTTGGCAAAGAGAAACAGGTTGGTGCATAGGCCATGTTGTATTAGACCAGAGCAAGTTAGTTAAAGCAGTAACAGACGATGAGACATGAAGGCTTCAGGATAATGATTATAAATTTAGGGGGAGAAAGGGGTGAACGGTGGTTTCATATAGTCTCTTGGTATTCCTTGATTATATTAGCTACCCAATAATTATTTGTTGGTTTATCTTTTCAATAAGTCTGATATTTTACCATGTCACAAGGCACTGTGATAGGCAGTAGGTTTTAAGGAGCTCACAGTCTATGTGTGAACTGGACATGGAAGCTGACAATTAAAACACAATATGATAAATGCTATAGTTGAAGTACGTTCAGGATAACAAGAAGGTATCAGATCTTCTGATCCCTTATCTAATGTTCTTTCTGTGATACCCAGCTATTCTTTAACATGCATGAAATTCCCCAGGTCTGTTCCTAATGTTCAACTATTTCTTTTTAAAATCAAAGAGGATTGGTTTTATATGAAAGAGCCTTTTCTCAAAGAAGCAATTGATGTGTCTTTGTTTTGAATATTGGATTATGTGGCTGTTTGCTTTGCCACTCCCATTTCGCTCATTGCACCTGAAGTCCCTGGGTTGTGATATCTGATACCAATCAAAAAGCTCTGCAGAAAGAGGATGATAAATATTATAAATAATGCACATTGGCTGCCTAACCAGAAAGATCATTTGGTTTCTAGTTAGGAGAAAAATTTCACTCAATCAGTTTAAGGGCATAAATAACAAATCACCATCTCCTCTTTCCAAAATTTATACCTAAGCAAACTGTTAAAAGAAATGTTGAAAACAGCTTTAAGCTTATTGAACCTCAAGTGGAAATCTTGGACTCATAGAGTATTAGAGGTGGATGGATTGTCAGACCTTCATCTGGCATTTTCATACAGGCTTTAGGATTTCCCACCACCATCAGTTCCTATCTTTGAACAAAAAGGTTGCCTGAACTTCAACTGAAGATTCTTCTAGTTTTCTGGCACTGTGATGATCTGCCCAAAGACAAGTTTTCCATTCCTATGTAGACTATTGGATGGAAATAGCTATTGTCTTCATGACTCCCAAATGTGTTGTCTTTATCATAGAAGTTTAAGTAATTTATTAAAGAAAATTTCTTATAATTAGAAAAATTTATTATTTACTATTGAAAGTAAACCAGCCTAGAGATTGGTATAAATTACAGTACTGTCCAATAGAACTTTCTGCAATGTTGGAAGTATTCTATATCTGTACTGTCCAATACCATAGCTACTAGCAACATACGGCTATTGAGACTTGAGACCTGGCTGGTGGATCTGAGGGACTAAATTTTTTATTTATTTGATGTTAATTAATTGAAATAGGCACATGTGACTGGTTCTGTATTAGACAGGAAGGACATGCAGGAAGAAAAGAACACGGAGGCAGAGAGGCCTGGGTTTGAATCATTGGCCTCTTACCAGCAAGTTTCTTGGCTTCTTTTCTGTGCCTTAGTCTCTTAATTTATAAAATACAGATAATTATATCTACCCTGTAGGTTTTTTCTGACCATGTGATGATATTATACCAAGAAGCCTAGTGTAGAGCCTGATGCATAGTAGACCCATAAAAACAATAATAATAGCTAATAGTTGCTACATACTTTCTAGGAGTCAGGACACAGTGTTAGACTCTTTCCATACATTATTTCTTTTAATCTCCACTGCAAATATATGGGATAGATAATTTCAGTATCACCAGGTAATAGAGAAGGGAACAGAGGTCCAAGTCATGCAGCTAATGATTTGCAGAGCTAGTTAGTCAAATTAAGGTGACTGATTCCAAAACCTATAATTGTAACAACCACATATAAAATAAACAGTTGATGCCTTAAAAGTGTGTACTACCCTCATAGGTGCTTTTATGTCCTATGTCTGAATGTCCATAGCTTATTCTGTCTCTTATGAAGGAAATCTATTAGATAAGAAAGAGAGCAGAGCAAGTTACAATTAGGAACATTTTGTCTCAACTTGTTCAAGCATGAGTGTTTAAAGATAAACCTTGGCTCCTGGTCAGAATTTTAAATGCAGAAAAAACATTATGAGCAGTTTTAATTGCACAACACTGCAATAATATTGTTCTTCACCTTTTGTGAAATGAACCGTGGCTTTGCATACTTTAAAATTGCTAGCTTCTTTTCTTTTTATGCCAGCATGTTTCAATGATCCGTGCCCTTTTGGTTTTACTTAAGGCCATTATCACTTTCCAGAGAGTTTTGGTACTGGGTGGCAGGGAAATATAATAAAGATTGGAAACTCATTTTCACAAGATATAATTTATTTAAGCTTTGAGTTTATATGTTGACTACTTTGTGGATTCAAGGAGAATCTGTTTAGGGCATATACTATATACTTTTATAGCATGTTTTAATGAATTTTTGTTTTTATATGAGTCATTTTTCACACTATAGAACAATACACACACTCACACAAAATATTCTTTGTTTTAAAACTACAAGCAAGTTTAGATTGTTTTAATAAATATGTTACCCTTTAGCTGTGTACCGTTAGCAATATTGTAGGATAATGCAGGGCTGTCAATATAATGGGCAGCATAGTTTGTAGTATAAATGATTTCAAATTTACAGGCTTTTACTATTAGAGTGTAGTTACAATGGATTTTAGGTTTTGCAAAGTTTGTAATTTTCCAACCATAGCTCTTATTTTAGAGTGCCCATTTTGGGGAGGAACTTAGCTGAAATCAGAGACTAAGGGCCACCCCCCATCAGAACCTGTGTCCCAATATGAGCTACTACTACACTGGGTTATGCTACATATGACTTCCAGAGACAGCACTGTGACTAACCAGTTTCCAGATTCATCTTAATGACCTGAATGTAAAATACTCTAATTTTCAGGAATACAGGCATACCTTGGAGATATTGTGGGTTTGGTTCCAGACCACCAAAAATAAAGTGAATATAGCAATAAAGCAAGTCACACAAATTTTTTGGCTTCCCAGTGCATATAAAAGTTATGTTTACACTATACTTAGTATATTAAGTGTGCAATAGCATTATGTCTAAAAGAATATACCCACCTTAATTTTCAAAATGCTTTATTCCTAAAAAATGCTAACGATCATCTAAGCCTTCAGCAAATAGTAATCTTTTTTTCTGGTAGAGAGTCTTGCCTCAATGTTGAAAGCTGCTGACTGATTAGGGTAGTGGTTGCTGAGGGTTGGGGTGGCTGTGGCAATTTCTTAAGACAACAGTGACGTTTACCACATTGAATAACTCTTCCTTTCATGAAAGATTTCTCTGAAGAATGCAATGATGTTTGATAGCATTTTACCCACAGTAGAACTTCTTTCAAAATTAGAGTCAATCTCCTCAAACCCAACCACTGCTCTATCAACTAAGTTTATGTAATATTCTAAATCCTTTGTGGTAATTTCAACAATATCTGTAGCATCTTCAACCGGAGTAGATTACATCTCAAGAAACCACTTTCTTTGCTCATCCATAAGAAGTAACTTCTCATCTGTTAAAGTTTGATTGAGATTGCAGCAATTCAGTCACATCTTCAGGCCCCATTTCTAATTCTAGTTCTTTTGCTCTTTCCACCATATCTGCAGTTACTTTCTCCACTGAATCCTTGAACTCCTCAAAGTCATCCATGAAGATTGGAATCAACTTCTTCCAAACTCCTGTTAATGTTGACATTTTGACCTCCTCCCACAAATTATGAATGTACTTAATGGCATCTAGAATGGTGAATCCTTTTCAAAAGGTTTTCAATTTACTTTGCACAGATTCAACAGAGGAATCACTAGCTGTAAAAACTATAATAGTCTTATAAAATGTACAGTATTTCTTAAATGATAAGACTTGAAATTTGAAATTACCCCTTCATCAGTGGGCTGCAGAATGAATGTTGTGTTAGTAGGCATTAAAAAAAAATCATTAATCTCTTTATACATCTTCATCAAAGCTCTTGGATGACCAGGTGCATTGTCACTGAGCAATAATGTTTTAAAAGGAATCTTTTTTCTGAGTAGTAGTTCTCAACAGTGGACTTAGAATATTCAGTAAACCATGCTATAAAGAGATGTGGTGTCATGCAGGCTTTGTTGCTCCACTTATAGAGCACAGGCAAAGTAGATTTAGCATAATTCTTAAGAGCCCTAGTATCATCAGAATGACAAATGAGGATGGGCTTCAACTTAAAGTCACTAGCTGCATTAGCCCCTAATGAGAAAGTCAACCTAATTTTTGAAACTTTGAAGCCAGACATTGACTTCTTCTTTTTAGCTATGAAAATTCTAGATGCCATCTTCTTCCAATATAAGGCTGTTTTGTCTGCACTGAAAATCTGTTGTTTAATGTAAACACCTTCATTAATAATCTTAGATTCTCTGGATAATTTGCTGCAGCTTCTCCACCAGCACTTGCTGCTTCACCTTGCACGTTTATACTACAGAGATGGCTTCTTTTCTTAAACCTCATGAACCAACCTCTACTAGCTTCAAACTATTTTTCTGCAGTTACCTCACCTCTCTCAGCCTTCACAGAATTAAAGAGGGTGAGGGCCTTGCTCTGGATTAGGCTTTGGCTTAAGGAAATATTGTGGCTTGTTTGATTTTCTGTCCAGACCACTCAAACTTACTCCATATTAGTAATAAGGCTGTTTTGCTTTCTTATTATTTGTGTGTTTCCTGGAGTAGCACTTTTAATTTCCTTCAACAACTTTCCGTTTGCATTCACAACTTGGCTAACTGGTGCAAGGGGCCTACCTTTGGCCTATTTTGGCTTTTGATATGCTTTCTTCACTAAGCTTAATAATTTCTAGCTTTTGATTTAAAGTGAAAGACGTGTGGCTATTCCTTTTACTTGAACACTTAGGAGCAATTGCAGAATTATTAACTGGCCTCAGAAATAGGGAGCCCTGAGGGGAGAGAGAGATGGAGAAATGTCCAGTTGCTTGAGCAGTCAGAACACAAATATTTATTGATTAAGTTTGCTGTCATATATGTGTATGGTTCATGGCTCCTCAAAACAATGCAATAGTAACATCAAAGATCACTGATGACAGATCACCATAAATAATAATAATGGAAAATTTTGAAATATTGAGAGAATTACCAAAATATGACACAGATCCAAGAAGAGAGCACATGCTGTTGGAAAAACAGCACTGATAGACTTGCTTGAAGGTTGTCACAAACTTTCAATTTGTAAAAAATACAATGTCTGCAAAGGGCAGTAAGGGGAAGTGCAATAAAACAAGGTATGCCTGTGCTAATATCCCTGCAATAATACTACATTTCATTAAATCAACCAGGAAAATCATTCTATGATATCTGCACAGAAACTTTAACATTCAAAGAGTAATTTAAAAGCATTTTCCCATTTTTCCACAACTGCAAAAAATAGAACTATCCAGGGAACCAAAAGAAAATACTTTCAACTAGCGTAAATCATTGGTAAGGGGAATACATTAAAAACAAATTTAAATTTCACACTTGGGCCTGGATATATAAACAGTATGGAAAATGATGGAATATTTAAGGTATGAACCACCCTTCCTAATTTAACTTATGGTCTTACTAATAATTACTTCCTTGAACATGTGCTTCACACACCATAAAATTTATGAACAAGCTACATGCAGGCTTTCAAGGAACCGTTTGTACAAGGTTTCCTTCTCAGGGTTAAGCATCACATTCCTGGATCCTGAGTTGTGTTTCAAAAAAGGAAAAGACACAAAGAAGCTCTTTAGTTAGAGATTCATGAGTACAGCACGCTGGGTTGCAATGTGTTATTTCAAGAATTTAGAACCTTCTGTCCACCTGCACTGAACTGAGCTGTTGGCCCAGAAATAGCTTATCTAATGGGTAGGAGATCAGCTGATCTCTCACTGTCTTTTCCTGTAAATATGTTGCAGGGGCCCTACCAAAACCAAAATCTGACCCTTAGTAGAAGAAAGGCAGCTGAGTGGAAATATTTTATTCTTCTACTCTATGGGGATCCTGTCCTGTTCTCTTTGAATGTTTTTTTTTTCCTTCTTGTTCACTGAAATCTACATGCTTTTCAAGTTTCTGTTCACTTGTCCTGTCTTACATTGAGATATTCCAGAAGCTGAGACCCTGATGTCTCTGAAACCTTCCAGACCCTGAGATAAGGTTTGAATGCAAGAAATGTATCAAAGTACCCTTGGAAGCACTCACATGAAATGGGGCAGTAAGACAGGAAAGAAGCCTTCTGGAAGGTGTTGTATTGAATGCGTTATTGCTTTCGGCAATGGGGGCTCTGCACCACCAGACTTCATACAAGACATTGTCGAGTATACCTCAGAGGTGTCTCACCTGGGCACATGCAAGCTGAGCTGCACAGGCTGCCCCCACCCCTGGCCTTGTTGGTTGAGGGCTGCTCAACTGGGCATCCACTCCTGGGTCTTTTTGACCTTCCCTGGGTGCCAGCAGGCCAAGCGTGCTCCCTCAGGCAGACAGGGAGAGCCGCAGTCTTGCAATGAGAAGCTGCTGGCATGTGTGGGGCAAGTGCTGAGGGGCCATGGTGGGCACCAACAGCCTCTGCAATGCCCTGCTCTGGTAACCTCCTGGATCTGACTTCTCTGAGTGCCCCCAGTGCCTCAGTCACAGTGCTCGCCATATATAGTGTTGAAATCTTTCATTTATTCAACACATGCTTGTTGAAAGCCTTGCTACAGGAAAGAGATCACATTCATGAATAAATAAACAGGTATGATCGCTTCCCTTGTTGAGGGAAAAGGGTATATAAACAACGAAGCAAACAGATAAATACATAAAAATAAAAATAAAAATTTTGGCAAGTGCTTTAAGGGTTACTAATGGGGTATATAACAATGATAAACAGATGTTGGGAGTGGGATGGGAAATTTATTTTGACAACATAGTGGTTAAATAGCTGAGGAGAAGCTATTTAAGCCAAATCCTGAGGGATGAGGGAAGACAGGCATTCAAAGAGGAGAAGAGTGTCCAGGACGGAGGGACAGTGGGAAGATGGGGGATCCTCTTGCCTTAGGAACTCAGAGCCACTGAGACTGGAACAGAGACAAAAGGGGGTTGTGCCAGATGAAGTAGAAAAGTAAGCATGGGTAGGGCTGGCAGGGCTTCATCTCTGTCTCTTCCACTAGACTGTAAGTTGCTTGTGAGCTGGGGATCGTGTCATTTATCTTTATTTTCTCACCAATATTGCCCTTTTCCTTTTTCCCCCAACCCTGGTGTATAGTCCAGGGCTAGCACATAGAAGATTTTCAGAAAAGTAATATGTTCTGTATTCTAAACAAATGTTTTCTTATTTATTAATGATGACTAGAGACTAGAAGTGACCTCTGAAAAATGGGATTGTGTCTGAGCACATCTTAGTGTTTTAAAAGATTAAGAAATCCACAAATTACCTTTTCTCTAGGTGATGACCCTACCCGCCTTTGAAAGTCTCCCTGAGAATGTACAAATGAAGCTTCTAAATGAGTTTAAGCTGCTCGAAAAGAGAGAAGCACATTTTTGTGTTGGACTATTAGGTACCTAGCATATTCTATATGCTCAGCCCTATAACGAGAATGACCATCTAGCTGGAGAAAACAAGAACAACATATAAAACAATGAAGAAACAGTAAATGGCAGTGTATGATAAATAATTTTAAAATAATGACAGCTAACATTTATTGAGCACTTAAGCTTCCAAGCACACTTCTAAGCACTCTATATGGATTGGTTCATGTGACCCCCAAAACCACCCCATGAGAGATGTTCTATTATTGTTACCATTTTATAGATGAGGAGACGGGTACAAGAAACTTAGATAATTTGTCCAACATCACACAGCTAAGGTGTCAGAGCTGGGATTCCCACACAATTTGACTGAATACATTGAGAAAAAGAGTTGTATGGTGGAAGAAAACAAGCACTAAAAGATGTCAGGAAGAGAGATTATTATCCCAGTCTTCCTTAGAGTTGGCAGGGAGAACAGATAATTCAGTCTTGCCTTCTATCCTTGCTGTGACTATCTTCTCTGACATCCGTAAAAAGGTGATCTCTTTCAATGACACAGCACACACATCCCCATGGAGCAGCTGGCTTCAGACAGCTCCAATCGTCACAGCTTCTTCCTCATGCTGAGCTACAGCATACCTTGGTGACCTTCCCTTTTTATATTTTTCCTTTTTTTTTTCATGCTATAAACCCTAATTCTGTGCTCCAGAATTACAGAGTATGGTGGTCTTGGAGATGTGCATAAAGACAGCTACTCTGCTAAATGTTTCTTTCCAACGATACATAGCCTCTTTCCTCTCCCACATTTCTTCATGATTTCTGAATGCCAAGCCCTCCACACCTTCTCTGCTCTGCTTTGGATGACGTATTTGAGTTTGCTGATGCCTCATGACAGCGTTGGCATCTTGAATCAGACATAACACTACAGGTGTGGTCTGGCCTATGCCTGCACAGTGAGCTAGCTGCTACATTTTAATTAATGCAGCCCATATCTAATTAGGCTTTTTTGGCAGTCTCAACTCTTGATTCATCTTAACGTTTCAGTCTACCAGAACACATAAGAATTGCCTGTTAGCCAAGTCTTTGTCTCCTGGACTCGGGCACTTCATTTCCTCAGCTAGTTCATTAAGAACTTACTAAGCACATATAGAGATGAGGATAAAGGCCCTGTTGGATACGGACATAGTGTCAAAGTTAGTAACTCAAGATTTAAAGATGACAGATCTGGATTCAAATCCGAATTCTGACACTTCCCATCTGTCTGACCTTCAGAATGTGAGAAATTCTCTAAGTTGAGCTTCTTTATCTGGAAGATACAGAATGAAAAAAACCTACAGTGGTGTTATGAAATTTAAATGAGATGATATCTATGAAGAACTCAGCACAGAGTGCCTGCTTCCTGGTTAAATCTTCACTTGCACCAAAGCTGCTGAATGTGGCTGGAAGAAAACACACTAGGATGACTGAGCTTATCGTATAACCATTAATCTCTAGTTAACTGTATCTTATATTTCCCTAGCCTGCTGTTTCTCACGTTCTCTATCCTCAAACCTCCCACCCTCCTCATACTTACACTCAGCTGGTGACTTTGCTTCCTATTTCAGTGAAAAAGTAGAAGGACTCATAAGCTAACTCTCATACATTCCTACCACCACTGTCACCAACCTGCCGGTGACTGTGTCCTTATTGCACTTGATGTGGTATAGATATATTTGTAAACTTACTGGTCTCTTTCTCTACCAAGTTGCAAACTGCTAAGGGGCAGGGTCTTTCTCTGTTTTGTTCACCTCTGAATCCTCAGCACCTAGACTAGTGCCTGTTATATATCAGACAATCATTAAGTATAATGAGTGATAAATGCACAGTGCACAATAGATGCCCAATAAATGATATCTGTTACTAATATTAATTATTTCTCTGGATTTCAGCTGTCTAGTGGGGACAAGAGTCAAATAAACAATCAATGACCATTCAATTCAGTGCAGTAATTGTAGTGACAGAGAAGCCACACAAATTGCTATGAGCACATAGAAGAGGAGGGAAATAGGAGGTATCTAATAGTATAAATGCTCTTTAGTCAAATTTTGGCTCCGCTACTTTTTGTCTCTTTGCGTTTGGACCAGCTATTAATTTCTATTAGCCTCATTTTTCTCATGTGTGAAATGATTGTAATAACAATGCTGCCTTTGTGGAATTATTCCTAGTATTAAATAGGACAATACATATTAAACACTGAGCTTAGTGACCGCCATATGGCAAACGCTTTAAAAATGTGAAGGAGGAGGAGTAGTTTGGGAGCAGGAGAAAAGGCATGGGAAGAAGAAGAGAAGCATATGATGTGGGTGGTTCAGACAGAAGGTTAATAGCGGAGGTAGTGCAACATGGTTAGGTTCTGGATTATTTAAAGCCAGAGCTAATAGAACTTTCTAATAAATTGGATGGGGAGCATGAGCGAGAAAGGTGAGACAAGGATGAGCTGCTGCTGGAGAGATGGAGTTGCCATCAGCTGAGATGGAGAAGGCTATGTATGGAGGAGAATTACCTTAGACCATCTGCTCCCAGCAGAGGGTTCATCATTCCTCTGATTTTGCTCATTTTTTTTCTTATTGGTCCAAGTAAATCACTTCATTAATACTCTTTTGGTTGTCTGTCATATATTTTGATTGATCAGTTTATTCTGGGCTAGAAACTCTCAGAATGTCCGACTGAAGTTAGAGCTTAGAGACTGTGCTTCCTCTTCATATGGGCACATTGTTTTCTTTAGATACTTGTTGTTTATCTTACTTACTAAGATTATCAGCTTTTGTATGGTGATGGAAATACACTTATTTTGGGTTTAGAATTTTTCTTTTGCTTTGCTAACCATCTAGCATGTATGTGACATATATATGATGATTGCCGTCATTTTCATCTCTAGCTATCCTTAACTAACTAATAGATAACAAAACCACTTTCTCCCAAGTTTGCTGGTCATTCCAGCTTTACAAAACATTTCTGCATCTTTAATTAAAATTAGGTTCATAATTGACCAGTCTTTTCACTGACTTCTTTAATCCTATTTAAATGAAATTACCTACCAGGTAGGTAACGTTTGGCCAGTAATCAAACTAATGTTTGGATGACTAAAGTTTTTTTTTTTTTTTTCATGGCAATTGTTCACCTTTGAGATACCCTCATGTTTTTATTCAGGAATATAACATGATTATTTTTCATGTAAGGGGAACTCAAGCATTATTATAATGGCATGGTTGCTTCTCTCTCCTCTGTCTTTACCCAAATGCTCTTTACTTTGCCTCTGTTCTTTTGTTCATGGGTCTCTAACTAGAAGGAAAAGGGGAGAGGGAAAGAATCTAACAGGTTTTGAGCATCCACAGTATGCTAGGTGCTGTGCTAAGCACAGGTCTTACAGTTTATCACTTATTCTTTATCCCCGAGGCTGAGAGGCATTGCCTCCTTTACCTATGGAACAAGTGAGGCTCACATCATTTATGAAACTGCATCCACAGAGCAGAGAGTCAAAGCCAGTTCTGCTGACTCCAAAGCCTGTGCTCCTTTCATAATATTATGTTGTTTTCATGGGTGAAGAGCATTCTTGACATATTATACTATACTCTTTCACTTTCTCTCCTAACAAATTCTAACAAAATTATTTTTGAAAAATACGTATGTTTTCATTGTTATATGACAGCCTTGCTGTTTTAGTGCTACCACTGAAATTATGTCTATTTCCTGGGATTACTTGCTTTTCCATTAATATATATATATTTTGTGGTTTGGTTTAGGTATAAATATAAATATAGGTTAGGATTACTGGTAAAAGGCCTCAATGGGATGTGAGTAGACCTTGTGGGATGGGTAGGTAAAGTTCGACCAGACAGAAAGAGTGGAATTAGTGATCCAGGAAGCAGGCAGAGCTTGGGCAAAAATAGGAGTCCACTTGCTTGTGGAGAGGGTAAGAAGATAGATTGTGAGATGATTGGAAAGCCTCAGTGAAGACTTTTATCCTGCAGGCCATGAGATACCAGAGCAAGGGGAAGGAAAGATGACTGTAGGCATCCAGGGGACTTACCCTGCAGAGTTAGTTGTGCAAGCTGGGTGCGAACAGAGAGGCCATGAGATGATAAAAGGCTCCAGCTAAGTTTTTGGTCAGAGGGACAATCTATACAATTTTTCCCTCCATAACCCCCTTATAAGCTATCAGTCTTCTCTGTGTAAACAGGCAATAAGCATGGGAACGCAAAAGGCTATGGGAGGCAAAGAGAAAGGAATTTTGATAACTGAACTCTGCATTTTTTAAAACAGATATATTGTTCAAGAAGGTCAAGAAAATTCTCAGGGGTGCTGTCTATAGTTATTTCAAGGAACACTTGTGAATAAAAAGTGAGTTAATATGTATTTGTGTAACACTGCCTTTCACCCAACATTGCACTACTGAAGAAGATAGGTAGATACCATTATTACCTCTATTCTGCAGATAAAGATTTGGAGGCATAGAAAGGTTAAATAAATTGCTCAAGATCCCAGACCTAGCAAGTCCTAGGGCCAAGAGCACTCTTAATTTCAGTGCTATCCTGCATTTTTGATTAAGAGCAAAGTCACAGACTGAGAAAAATACAGAATTCTGAGAAAAAGAAAGCAGAGATGAGAGAATTCATTGAATGGAACAGAACTTAAACATTTTTTATTTAGTTTGCTCAGCTAGAAATTTTAAAAAGCAATAGAATATATAAATAATAATATCAACTTTTTAAAAAAATCCATTTTTTCCCTACAGGAATAGCCCACAGCTATTCCTGTAGCTGTAGTTCTATGTTCTGCCATCTTGAAGATGCAAAGTGGAGCCAGAGTGAGAGGTAATTGTTTCTGAATCAGTTGTCCTCTTTTTTATTAACTGGTTAATCTCCTGATATATAGGCATTAGCAAAAATGCAGGCTAAATTTATCCCTTATGTATAGGTTTGGTAAATGTGAAACCAGTATATAAAGTAATCCAACTTCACTTTTTAAAATTGCAACACTTTGGAAATTTTCTAAATTTATAAATTCTAAATTTACAGTCCAAATGCCAGTGTTATAAAACACATTCTGGGGCTGTAAAAAAAAAAAAGTAAGCCTAGCTTGTAAGAAATGGAAGCTTATCACTCACTAAGGAAAGCCCACTCTACTTTTACCCTGTTTGGAAAAAAAAATGCTAAATTTACTTTAGTAAAAATATAGAAAATTATTTTTCTAAGAGTAAAAAGTTAGAATATTTTCCTTAATTCTCAATGTGTCAACTACAGTGAAAAATATATTAAAAAGGAATGGACTGTAATAATTCTTTCTTGAAATAGATTTGCTTTAGGTTCTCAAAATTATCCTTAAACTTTCCCAAGGCTTTTAAATATTTTAAGATACCAGCTTTTCAAGGACCTGCCCAGCACTAGCATTGTCTTATGAAGTTGTTAAATAATAAGAAAATAATTTTTGAAAAAGGATGTAATTACTATATCTCTTACCTAAACATTTAAACAAGTAATAGATGTGGTGAACAGGCTTTTGAAAATTGTCTATAATGTATCCAGTTGTAAAATAGACTTATTTTTAATATTTATTTCTGAGCATGCAGTTATGTGTTTTCTAGCTGCAAGTATGGGTAGAGTTAAAAGGAAAAAGGAAGAGAAGCTTACCTAGAGTTTACAAGTGAAACCAAGGACTAGGCATATGGCTGTGAGAACAACCTCCAGTTTAGTGACATCTGCTAAAAGCACAGGGCACTGCAGGGTCCTTCCCAGGCTCTGAGTCTCCCATCATGAGTTTACTGTCAGAACAAGGGCAGCCCTATCCTGTGTAGACACATTAGGCCCTTTATATATGATGCCTGATTTTACTAAGTACAATGTATAAATTAAATAGGAATACTAGATTATATAAAATCCAGAAAAAGATATTTGAAAGATATCGATATGGCACAGAGGAAAAATGAAGCAAAATACACATTCATAAACTTATGTGCATGGGTGATAGCTGTATTAATTAAATCAAAATCCCAAAGGTCCATTTCTCTGAAAGTCAATAGGTCTATTTTACATATGACAGGCATAACAGAATAGAGAGAGACTTGCTTCTTAAATTTAGGATGTCTGTGGGCAATTGTCCCACCTGCACATCAGAGCACGAGTCTGGGTGATCTCAGGGAAAGGAATCTTTATTAGGTCTGTCTTGGGGAGGGAACACATTTGGGTAGATGACATGGTGGCTTGATTGTTCTGAGGCAACTGCTTTGACAGGACTGTTTGGAAGATGTTCTAATCTAGCAGTCTTAATATTGTTGGGACATTCTAAAGCAGCCTCAAAAAAAGAAACAAAACAAAACAAAAAACAACCTTCCAGCTCTTTTGCTCTTTTTGCATTCACCAAGTAATATTTCAAACAAATAGCCTTGCTCCATGGTTAACTTGTACTATAGATTCCCACCTCTGGGCATTCAAGAATGGGATGGGCCGAAGCTTAGAGATGAGGGTAAAATATCACATGGGGTTAGGCATATTTATTGTGTATGTTACTTGCTAACTTTAAAAATATGTGATTTTTGCTTTTTGACAAGGCTCTGTAAAAATGGCCTCTGTACCAAACCAACTTTGTTCTTTGCATTATCATAAAATCTTCATCTTTAAGTAAACACATGGTTCTCTCCAAGAAAGGGGGAGCTTTCTATTTTTTCTTGCCATGTACAAGGCAAATAGATTTTAGAGGGTCCTGACAGTTACTTGAAAGTTTTCATTTCCTCTTGTGAAATGTTCCTTTTGAAACAAAGGAGGGAGTTTTAGCTACAGGCTGAAGGCTTGGAATCTGATTCAGTAGGTGGTAAAGACTGGCTCTACTATAAGAGGGGCATATGGAATTGTAGGGAAATGTTCTTTTCTGACTGTGCAATGCACTCAGTCCCTGAATTGCTGAGAAAACTGAGCAAACAGTCTTCACAGAAAAAAGCTTTTCTTGTAATCACAAGTTTTTAAATCTCCATTTTCAATAACAAATATTATTAAAGTCAGAGATCAATACAAAAATAGTTCAGTACCAATTCAAAGAGATAAAGCAAGCATTCTTCATTCTGACACTAATTATTAATACAAATAACACATATTTAGATTCATACATATAAAATCATACTATATAGTGATTTTTTTTCCATTTCAGTCCTGTCAATTATATGTTGGGAAATTTTGCATCTCAAAGTTAGTCACAAAAATGAGTGTATAATTATGTCAAAATTTTGCATAGAAGCTAAAATACAATTAGTACATAAAAAATCTTCATGTTTCTAATATTCTATTAAAGTCCCTGATTTTCATCCAGATGTTTGGAAACATATACACACTAGGTGTCAACAGTCAGGTTTTCAGTTGGTAGAGACTAGGGAATAGGATGAGCAACTTCCCGTCCTATAGGTCAATGTATGTTCTCCTGAGTACAGATTCTACCCCATCTTCTCTGCCTCTTATGCTCTCTTTGTCTCTTACAGGAACATTTCTAGGCCATGCTGTGGTCACCCTGCTCCCAGTCACTCCCCACACTGGTCCATCCAACAGACAAAACCATGACCAAGGTCTTCCTATGACACAGATCTGATTACTTCACTCTGTTTTGCGAGATAAATATAAACTAAGGCCAAAGGAGCACACTGGAGGAAGGGACAATGCAACAAGAGAAAAATAAAGCATAGAAAATGTTTAAAAACTTGTAGGCATTTGAGAAATTAGACTCATTTATTTGATCAAAATCAAAAACACACAACTTTGAAAATATAAAATGTAGACTAAAAAATTAAGGCAATCATCTTCTCAAACTTCTTACAGTCTTAAACTCATTTCTCTGGCTTTGTAGGAAGAGAATCACCCTGAGGAACTAATGGAATTGAATTCCTGAGTTCTTCTTGGGAAACTTCCTTGCCTAGGGGTCTAGTACTAAGCAGTGTACATAAGCCACTTTATGGCTTGGTCCTTTCCTTATTCTCCGTTGCCTAATAATTTTAACTTCACCAATATTAAACTAATTGCAGTTTCTTAAACCCATCCTATATTACTGTTCAGTAATCTTCTACATGGCTTTTTCTCCATTAAGAATTTTCCTTACTTTCTATCTTTGTCTGACAAACTGATTAATTCTCCAAAACTCAGCTGAAGTATTACCTCATTTCCGAGGATCATTCCCTCATCTCTTCAAATTCCTCCCTCTATGTCATCACTCGCCTTCCCTGTGTTGTTATTGTGCTTGCTTGTTTTCATGGCTATTGTTCCCTTCTAGACTTGGTAAATCCTCAAGGAAAGAATCCATGTCTATTTTATCTTGATATTTCCTTACAGAGTTTTTGGCGCAAAATAAGTAGTCAATATACGTGCAACTGGAGAGAAATCAGGGAATGATTATTATCCATGTCTTCTTTTTAGCTGTGATTGTCCCATGACAAAACTATTTTTGGATGATGATCATTTGTCTTTTCATTTTTGAGTTCAACAGCTAGTGCCAGGGGAAGATCAAGGAAAAGTGGTCTACATCTTGACTCCAGATTTTAAACAGCCTGTAACCCTCACTCCAAGGATTGTGCTTGCAGAATAGGAAACATTGCCACTGTGACTAAAAAACAATATCCTTTCGCAAATCTGAGTTTGTTTACCTGCTCTGGAGTATAAATGTTTGAAAATATGCAATGACCGTGAAATAAGGTATCAAATTCTGCAGGCAAAAAGCCATAGGACCAATATTCCCAAAATAGCCCATTAATTTCTTCTTTTATTCACCAACTGTACAGCTTGAGAATATATTTTAAAAATTCGATCTTGTTTTAAACTATTAAAGTATTTTCCAATGCTTAAATAGCAGCCAGTTCTCCTTATATTATTCATGATTGCAGCCTGTCATTGTGACTAGTTTTTTCCACTACTTAACTGAGTATAGTATCATTTCCATTTTGCTACTGCCTGATAGTGCAGAGAAATGGAAGCTATAAAACTGTACTGATCAAGAAATATTAATGGGGGAGGGGGTGACCAGATCCTTTTACAATGCTTAAAAGCTTAAGCTGTAATAATAACAAGTTGGCTTTTATTTCCTGAAATAATCAAAAGAAGAACTTGAAGGAAATGAAAGTAAAATCCAACAAGACTGCAAAATTAGGTCAGAGTTAAAGAAAAATATTTTGAGTACCAGAAGAAATCTAAAATAAATAAAAAATAATAATATATTCCTGATACTGTTATTTGACTCAGATAACTGCCACTAAGTTATACAACTGGAGACTCCTTGAAGAATTGAGCAAAGAAGGCAGGAAGGCAGGAAAACCATCTTCCCTTCAATACTCATCTGGATTCAGCCAGCTAGACAAAGGGGAAAATGGATTCATGGTTTAGAGAGAAAGCAATAGAACAAAATCTTGTCAGCTGTCAGAATGATGAGACTAAGGGAATGGAGGAACCAAATTCTTGACAAGACCGGTTTATGCCTGAAGAGAAAGGGGACAGTATCATACCCTGTTATTGATAACCACAGGGAATGGTGAGGCTACGTGGTTCAAGTTGATTAAGTAGTAGCATCTTCATACCCAGTAAACTGTTGTAACTTTAGCATTTAAAGCCATGGAAAGTTACCACACGTGTTTGGGAATTTCAGATTTCAAAGGAGTTAAGGTAAAATCTCTATCTTGATATATGACCCAGAATTCCCAGCAGAAGTATTACAGAATTCAATAAGGCTGGTTAGTTGCTCAAAGAGACAGTGGTTTAATATACCTAGTTAATAGTAGAAAAGAAAGCTCAGGGAAACTTGCCTTGTTAGTGTGTTTGTAGAAGCCAAGGTTCTAATAAATACATAAGAATCATCATGTTTTTCAGTTTGCCTTTCACCCACATAGTCTCATGTAACAAATCTTCAAATCACCAGTGACTCTGCTTCAAGTCTATTATTGTGTATCTCCTAAAAGTTATGTTAAAATTTTTTTTCTACCCGTTTTAAGTATTTATTTTATTTTTTCTCTTAGCTTAACAACAAAGATCTGTTTTTCTACGGAATCCATCCTTTGTAGCTTTTCTGAACATTTTTCTGGTCGCAGAATACCCTTGCAATCTACATAAACTCTTCCTAGACAAATGTGTCTGTGCGTACTTGTGTGTGCACTTGCATGCACACAAACACGCATGCACTCACACACTCACATGCATATTCAATGCTGTGCATGCCATTGCATGGGTTTGTGGATCCCATCATTTCATCTGTGGATGCAAGGTTAGGAATTTCTGCTTTGTTGACTTGTGTTGTTCTGGCCTTAGACAAAATTGTTAAAAAGGGCAGGTCCACCACCTCTAGTTCATCTTGCACTTCTTTGCAATGAACATTTATGGAGTGTCTGTCATGCATGGTGCCAGATTTAGCTTTAAGTGACAAGAATACAAGTTTGCTGCACTTATTTTGTTTCTTCCTTTATAGAATGTCTAGAAGTACTCTATACTTCCCAAATGATCTTTGTTGGTAAAACTTTTAACATTCCACCTAAATTACAATAATATTGTAACCAAAGTACAAAAGTTTGAATTTTCTGTTGAACAAATTCTTATTATAAGATCCTCACTATAAGGATTTTAAAAGACACTGAGGACCTTGGCAGGGTTACCTGGCAAAAACAATTCTCTTCGGAGCCGTGCTCTGGCCTGCTGGGAAAAGCATCTTTTCTTCAGCCAATCAGCTTGGAATTCACTGTAATGCTCATCGGGCCACGTGATATACACCTTTTAACACAGAAAGCAAATATCACCTACATGTATATTATGCTTCTATCTACTTCAGTTCTCCACTGTTGCTCTGTTTCTGAATGTTATTTAATATAATCAGGGAATCCAATTCTTCCTTGCTTCTTTTTTTTAGACATACAGTAAACTTAACTTTTTGGAAAACAAGAAAACTGCAAGCCAAAGGGATACATCTGAGCTCTGAAGCCCCTAAACAGCATGCAAGAAATAGAGTCTGATTAGATCTAAAGTTCTTGTCCTGTGGCCTCTGAACCCGTGGTCCCCAAACTTTCTGTGACAACTGAAGCTAGATAACAAGTAAGACCCTGCCAAGGGTATTAGAAATAGTAATGATGATAATGAGGAGAGCAACAATAATAAAAATAGTACCATTTGAGTGTTTACTACATAACAAGTATCATAGACATAACTCATTTAGTTCTCGTAACAACTCTAGGGAAAAGATACTACTATTATTCTCAATTTTCAGGTGAGGAATGTAAGATGAAATAACATTTCTAAGGTCGTATAGCTAGCGAAGGGTGAAACCTGGGAGTAAGTCCTTAAGTTCAGGTGTGGGCGGACAAGAGAGTAATAATAGTAAGAATCCTAGTAACTTTGGAAGACAGAAACATGGGGTGGTGGCCGCATCTAGTTTGTAGTTTTGATAGTTGTGCTTTTTCGGAATACCAGAACAAGCCTTGTCTATCTGCCTACTGACTTGATGAAAAAATATTATTCAATACTATTTTTTGAGCACTCACTGTATGCCAAGCACATGTTAAATATTTTTACCCGTATTATCTCAGTGAGTCCTCATGACATTTTTATAAGCAAGTTCTGTTTGTATTTCTATTCACAGATGAGCAAACTGAAGCCCAGGAGCATTGTTTTTATTGTAGAAATAGTTTGATTGTGTCTTCAAGGCTGTCACACTCACTGAAAAAGTAATGAGCGAAACTGCGAATTTTATTAAAAATAGTAGTAGTCATAAAAATAGGAGAAGCTTCCATTTACTGAGTTTCCTTAATTTGCGCTAAGCATTATACAAACATGGCTTCGTATATATGCTTATATATATATATATATATATAAAACCAAATAAAAATAGTTTTTTAAATTATTGTAGACTAGCCCCTTTATTTAATTTGGAAAAGAAGGGAGAGATAATTTAGAGATGAATACCTTTTTTCTGTCAAATGTTAAGTCTTCAATACCAATGTTCACATCAAGAGCTTCAAAGAGAAGTTTCCGTGCTTTTGCAGAATCCAGGTAGCAATCGGAGCACTGGCAGTTGTCTCTCAGCCACACTGCTGGGTAGAGGGATTCCGCACCATCATGCCAGAGGATCTGCATCAAATGAGCCCCATCCAATGCTTCCGCCTTTTGGATGGCACAATACATGTTTCCAGTCTTCAGCAGTAAATCTCATCAGCTACCTGCAATGGCAAACCAATGTAAAAAGGAATCTCAGGCAGATCAGATCCAAACTTGACCTGTAAGAGTGTAGACACTTCAAGTGGACTCTGGCCTCTGCTATTCGTTCAGCTGTCAAAGTCCGAGGTTTGGCTTATCGACGCTGCAACCTTTGTTCTAGTAAGAGTTTTTCATATGCGGTAAACAGAAACACAGTGACCAAAAGTAAATATGATAAAAGTGCTGTGTCAGATGAAAAGATGAAAGGAATTTCTTGTTTTTCTCACAGGCATTTGAGATAATAAGTTCAGAACCAATGACATAGGCACTTTCGTAATTATGTTTGCATAAAAGCTGTGGAATTTTTGAAGGGAAAAAAATGTTCCACAAATTGAAAGTATAACAATCATATCTATGTTATTTTAACTGATGCCCAATTGTACACGGCTTTTGGAAAAAAAATTAGTAAACTTATAATATGATACTAAATTAGTATCATACTAAATTAGTAAACTTGATACTAAATTAGTAAATGATAAATTTATGATACTAAATTAGTAAACTTGCTCTAATGAAGAGAATATTAATATAATTGATTTATTTGGAGGGATATTATAATTCAGAATATTGTGCCATTTCTGTTCTATCTTTATTTTTTACTTTATGTTTTCTCAAGGAAAGATAAAAGTCCCTGGGCTCTACAAGGAACTTGTTTGGTTTGTTCTCTGAGATTTTCCGCTTTAATACACATCAATACAGTGTACCTTGATATTTTGGTTAGCTTATTTTGAGCCTTTATGGAGTACTTTTAGGTTCATATTATTTGGGAATACATGACTTCTTTTTTTATTAAAAAATCCGCCAAATTTTAGGACATGTAATATTTACAAGAAAGGAAATTCGGTGAAAGATAGGCACCATGGTGTTATGAACTTAGCTCTTGTGTCCATCCTGATTTCATAATGACATATATTTGACCTTCAGAAAGCATACCAATCTTCTACCTTTTACTTTCTTCATATATTTATTTTCCAGGGCTCTAAACTTATATGGATGAAAAGTAGAATTTATATGGAAGAAAAAGAACTTAACTTCTTTCATATAATGATCAATCAGCTCATCATTAATAGAAAGTGACATGTGACAATGGAAACAAGACTTTATTGCCTTGAAAGGAACGGAGGCAAGTATACACACACACACAACCCCCCCCCCAATGTCTGCTTATAAAATCCCTTCTGTATAGCAGGCACTGTAATAGGCATTGGAAACTTTGGTGATAAGCAAGATAAAATTTCTCCCTGTCTTGAGTTTATAGGAAGACTTTATACAACATTAAAATAACTTAAACATACTCTACACAACACTAAAATAAAATGACTTTTAGGAGTTATTTTACATATGCTTCTCCAAATCATTGGCGTGGTTGATTTAGTCAGGTTATGAAGCAGAGTCAAGACAAAAAAGATTGCTTTATCCATTTAGTCTAAACTACACTAGAGTTTTCTAATGACTGAATGGAAGAAATACCATTCATTGGTCATTATGCTTACCCCTGTTTGGGAACTCTTATCTATTTTTTCTTAAAAATTTGTATAGTGACAGGAGAGTACTATTACTTTAAAAATCATCAAAAATTATAATTTAGTTCAAAGCTGGGCATTTAGCTCCTAAGTTTGAGTAAAGAGTTCTACGGAAGTCCTATTCAGTTTCTCTATGGCATGGGTAAGACATTTGGTTTTCCTGATACGAAAAAGTGTAGTCTGGCAAGTTTTCTCATGTACTTGGTTTCAAAAGACAGCGGTGGTTTCAGTAATTCTGGAATAATATAATTAGATCATGAAATCTAATCATTAAACACAAGAACAGAAAAAGAAATATAGTGAATTTTTATCTATTTCAGGGGGTGGCAAATATTTTCTATAAAATGCTAGATCGTACATCTTTCAGGGTTTGCAGCTTATATACAGTCCCTGTGGCATATTTCTGTCTTATTTTTTTAAACTTTATAAGACTGTATCAACTATTCTTAGTTCATGGCATGCACAAAAACAATCTGTAGGCCATCTCTAGCCACCACGCAAGAGTTTGCTAGTCCTTGATCAAGTTATCTAAGTTATGCTTTTCTTACAGTGGAATACAATCATGTTCAAATGCAGAAAGAAAATAGTTCTCTTTTCCCTCCATATATATAAGGTTGAACTTATCAGTCAAATATATATATAATAAATATCTTCTCTGTGCATGATGTACTAGTGAGTATGAAGATGACCTTGAAGTTCCAAACAAGGAAAAGTGAGATGATTATGAAAGTAAACAAAATATAAGGCTGAGGACAAATGTCATTGACAGTTGTCTGAGAGGCTCCAGGATAACTGCTTAGAGAAGATGACTACTTGAGTAAGTCTTAAAAGATTTGTGATCCACATTGTTGAATGCAAAGATTCCACCTTATTTTCTTTCCTCACTAATAAAATATTGATTTCTTCAGAGCAAGCATGTGACTAGTATATAGATATATTTCTGCACTTTCTATATAGCTAAGATTAGTGTGTGATATAATTATGGCCAATAAAATATATTTAGAAGTTGCTGGGTAGGGAAATTTTTAAAAAGGTAGTAGACTTGGCTGCACATGCTGTTTTGCCTAATTTTCTTCCATTTCTTCCTTTCTGGAATGTGAATGTGATATTGGGGGTGAAGCAGTCATTTTGCAACCATGAGGCGATAAGCAGAACTATAAAATCTAAAAGGAGTCAGGGTTCCCCAGGGTTCTGTGAAATCACATTACCAGTAATGGACAGCCATGTCTTGACTTCTTTTTACATGAGAAAAGTAAATTCCTTACTTATTCATACCTCTATTTGTCAGCTCATCTGGATACAGATATGTTAGATCTCAAGAAGAAATGTTTATGAAAGGTTACTCCATGCTGAAGGTGAAGACTGAGCCAAACAACCAAGATGTGACAGTCTAGACAGAGTTTGAGCAATAGAAAATATCTTGTTTGGCTGGAGCAAAAGGCTAAGAGAGGAAATGGTCGTAAGGCACGTTGATACCAGATCATGAAGCAGCATGCTTAGCAAGATAAGGACTTTGGGCTTCATTATGTTATGAAGGGGAATTTTTAAAATTTTTGTTCAGTTAGGAGATTGACAACGAAGATGACAATGACAGTGTGTATGATGTACTGAAATTAAACAAACTGTTTGGACCTTTTTGTAGTCATTTAGTTGACAAGGAATGAGAACCGTGGGAGTAGAAGTGTATATGGAAAAGGCGGAGGGTAGATGTGAACAATGCTGCAAAGATATATTTTAAATTGTCTTGAGTGTATGTCTTCATAAAAAATTTTACTATTTTCTTTGGCTGTTTTATTAAAGATCTTTTTATGAAAGAGAATGACTTTGTTCAACAAATCAATAGCAGGAGGACAATGGAAAAATTCACAAATATGTGGAAATTAATCAACACACTCCTGAGCAGCCAATGCATCAAAGAAGAAAATCTAAAGAGAAATTAAAAATACCTTGAGACAAATGAAAATGGAGTACAAAATACCAAACTTATGGGGTACAACAAAAATAATTCTAAGAGGGAAATTCATAGTGATAAATGCCTGCATAAGAAAAAAAAGATCTCAAATTAACAACCTTACTTTACATGTTAAGAAACCAGAAAAAAGAACACATTAAGCCCTAAGTTAGCAGAACGAAATAAATGATAAAGATCAGAACAGAAATAAGTGAAATAGAGACAAGAAAAACAATGAAACTAAAACTTGGTTTTTTGAAAAGATAAAATTGACAAATCATTAGCTAACCTAAGGAAAAAAGAGAAAAGACTCAACAACAGAAATGAAAGAGGAAACATTACAAGTGACATCACAGAAATACAAAGGATCATGAAAAATCACTATAAAAATTCCAACAATTGAATAATCTAGAAGAAATGGAAAATTTCCTAGAAACATAACAACCTACCTAGATTGAATCATGAATCAAAATCTGAACAGAAGGATAACAAGTATAGAGATTAAATCAGTAATCAAAAACCTCCAAACCATGACAGGTTTAGGACCTCATGGCTTCGCTGGTGAATTCTATCAAACATTAGAAGAATTAATGCAAGTTCTCAAACTTTTCTAAAAATTTGAAGAAGAGGGAGTACTTCCAAACTCATTTTATGAGGCCAGCATTACCCTCAAACCAAAGCCAGACTAGGACAGTAAAAGAATACGAAATTACAGTCCAATATTCATGGTGAACATAGATGCAACAATCTTCAACAAAATACTAGCAAAATGAATTCAGCAGCACATTAAAAGAATCATGCACATTAAAGGATAAAGTGAGATTTATTCCTGGGATGCAAAGATGGTTTGACACATACAAAACAATAAATGTGACACATTATATTAGCAGAAGGTAGGATAAAAATTAGATGATCATCTCAATAGATGCAGAAGCAGCATTTGATAAAATTCAACATTCTTTCATGGTAACAACTTTCAATAAATAGGTACAGAAGGAATGTACCTCAACACAATAAAGGCCATATATGATAAGCCCACAGTGACATCAAAACATCGCATTGGACATCATAAATATATGCAAATTTTATTTGTCAATTATACCTCAATAAAATCGAGGGGAAATAATAAAATAAAAAATATTAGTTTTAAGTATATTGACAGTAAGGTTACAATAATAATAGTAGTGGAGGTAGCAGCATCACTAGAAGTGATAATGTACATTTACTGAATGATTTCTTTGTGGCACTCACTGTTCTAAGTACTTCATGTATAATAACTCATGGAATCTTCATTTCATCTCAAAGAAAAATCTATTGCTATTACCCAGATAAGCAGAAGCAGGAAGAGGCTAGGAAATATCAGCATACAGATGATAGTAAAATCCATCTTAAGTTCTTTTAGGAAGAAAACAATTATAAAAACCCTTTCTCATTTATTTATTTTTAATTTAATTAATTTTTATTTCAGAATATTATGGGGGTACACTTTGGCTACATAGATTGCCTTTGCACTGCCCAAGTAGGAGCTCCAAGCATGCTCGACCCCCAGACATCGTATACTGTAGCCATTAGGTGTGAATTTACCCATCCCCTCCTCCCCCTCCCACCTGCTCTATGCCCTATGAATGTTACTTCTGTATGTGCACATAAGCGTTGATCTAAACTAAGTGCATTTTCAATAATGTGTTCATTAATGGCTTTGAACATTTTTTGGTTGAAAGGATTTTTATACAACTTGAAATTTGAAACATTGATACTTAATGAATATACTGTTTGAGGGGTGTATTTTCCACCACGAGGAATACCGTTCCTGTACTTAAAGATGATGCTGTGTCCACATCACACCTACTGTTGAAGTGATCACGTCTCAAACACTAATTACATTCCAGACTGCTATTCTGAGCTTTCTGTCTTTATTTTTCCTTTTCCCTTTCTATCTTCTACTATAATAAGTAGGTTTGAACTGGAGAGGAAATAGCATATTTCCAGCTATTAGGACAACCTAAGACCCTTCCCTTCAATGCATCTGGCCAAATGGATATCCTTGAGAAGATATTCCAAGAGAGGTGATGTCAGGTCTGTGGCTGATGGGAGGCTGCCCAAGGCACATGGGAGAGTGTGGAAGAACTGGAAAGACTTGGGTGTTGCTGGAGTTAAATTATTTAGGTATCTCTGTAGGAATGTGGCAGGTCATTCTTTCTCTTCACAATCCCTTCACAAATCCCTTAAGCATAGCAAAATGGGAACATAATGTCCCATCTTAACTTTTTTTGAATTATTTAAAGCTCTACAGGGGCAAATGTGATGAAAATTTAAAAAGAAAAAAACATCAAGAATCATCAGTATTTAAAAGCAAATTCTTTCTGAAAATTTATAGGCTTATACATGAGTATAGGAATTACTTGTCGAAATCTGTTTTTGAACTTAACCCACAGGACTTGTTAGAATTGAGCTCAGTTGAAGCATTAGGGCAAAAATTTTGTTAGATGATAAGCTATTGTGTTTCTCTGAAAAAAATAGATACTCCCAGATATGATATATTTTTATCAGTGAGATTTCTTTGTTAAAGAACACCTACAAAATAAAAATTATTATTTTACACTTAATTATCAGTTTGATTCTCCTTAAGATTATAATTTAGTTTATGAAATATCAGATTGGTATTGGTAAGAAGGAGTAGTTTTGCCTGTTCTGAAAAGCAGCCCTTGGATTTTGGCAGATTTCTATCTGATGGGATAGGTTTCTTTCCACTTCATACCATCACTTGATACGCGCGTGTGTGTGTGTGTGTGTGTGTGTGTGTGTTTTCCTAATTCACCTACCATATTTTTTCTTTTCAGAGTTATGAAAGTTTGGGATTTCTGTTTGGTACAATGAAATTATTTCTTTTCTAGATTATTCTACTTCAGCGATGGAAGTAGGTTTTATCTTTTTTTTCTTTTTCCTAATATTATAAATTCAAATTTGTCACCTGATTACTCCAGCACTGTTTGGAAAACCAAGAAAGTAGCTCTGAAAGTTATTTTATGCAGTGATCTTGGAAATAAGAATAACTTAGAACTAGAACTTTTAGAGCTGGAAAGAAACAAACCGTGATATTACTGGATTCAGGGCACTCATCAGACATGCAGAGAAAGTAGAAGTTCAGAGATGTAGGGTGTGATTTGTTTGATACCACACTGCTAGTTAGTGAGAGAGATTGCCCCAAAGCAAGGTTTGCCAGCTCAGCATATACCTATAAAGTGAACATTTTCAAATTCTAATAAAAGAGAGTGTAAAAATTCCTCAAATGTTAATTACAACTAATTTCAATCCTAGGCTCTAGAGGGAATTCAGAGGAAGTTGATGTAGAAACTTCATAGTTTCTACACATATAAAATTGTAGGAGATCAATAATATGCACCTAAGAATGATGATTCATCTACCAGATTACTCATCCATCAGAATAAAAGGCTGTAATTTTTTTAATGTTTTTAGTAATAAACGATAAGAATAGCATGGACCTATGTAATCAAATGTCTGTATCTGTTAATTTCCATCTTCTCTTCCTTAGGGTAAGTTATCAGATCTGCTAATCATATAGCAGGATCCACTAATGTGTTTGACCTCTTGCCTCTAGATGGTAGGATCAGAAAATGATCAAAATAAGAAAACCATGCAAACTGTATGGTATATGTGTGAGGTATGTGTATAAAACCATTTATTCAGCAATTACTATGTTCTAGCCACTCAGTCGATGCTTTTTCCCCTATGCATTGACTTCCAGAGAACCCTGTAAGACCAGTGCCATCACCTCCATCTTACAGATGACCATGAGTTTGGAAGGGGGAAGTAACTGACATGAAAGCAAAGGAAACAGGAATTTTGACATACTACTCCACCATGAAAAATGTATGGCTGAATACTTTTCCAGGTGACAACTTCAATTTACCAAAAATGTACTGTTAAAATAGTAGCTAAATCTCAAGATCTTTGGTTGTTAGCTAACTTTATTATCTGACATTTCAGTTTTGGAGGGGAGGGCAGGGAGAAGAAGTTTTCCAGGCATTATACCATAAAGCATTAAAAAATTATTATTCTTTTATATTTCAAACTTTAAATCATAAAACTCAATTAATTTCCACTTGGTAAGGTAGAAGTTGACCAGACTATATTTGTGGTGCCCGAACTTTAATACCATTTGAATGCATAGTATGTACTCTACTCAAGACACTTGCTATCTAAGGCCCTTCAGCTTGGAGATTTTTTTAAATTTTAAAATGTTTTTTATTATTATTTTTAAACTTTAATGAGTGGCTGAGGAACTTAATAATCTGTGAATATATTTTCATGTGAATAATGAATTTTATAAAGTCATTAGAAAAACCAGTCAATCCATTTTCTTTAGTAGGTTCACCATTCTGCCTATCTTGTTTAAAGTATCAAATTTCATATGAACACTTCCTTTGTAAATTATAAAAAGGAAAACTCTAGCTTCACTCTGGTGGAATTTTCGTATTCAGATTGGAACTCAAATTATCAAGGCATTTGTTTACCAATGGAATGCAGAGTACTAGGCCTAGATTTTAGAAAGACTTCTAAATACTTTGAACCAGAACATATATTCATTATGGGAAATTTTATTTTTTTAATTAAATCAATTCAAAATACCTGTAATATATCTTCTCGAGCTTCATTAGGGGAGCAAAGCAATTGAAAGCATGCACAATGGCTTTAACTGACCAGCATTTTAAAGAAGCAGGTTATATTCAGCCTTTGGGGCTTAACAAAGTGTGGGAGTATAATAGGCAGTCACCTTTCTTTGGGCTGGATTGTGGATTATTCAGGGAACATTTTGAAAATCCAGCCCGAACTCTTCTCCCATCCCCAGTCTGCTTTTTAGACAATATTCTCTCTGTCCCCTCTGTATACTTTCTGGATCAGTTCAGGGATTGCAAAGTAATTTGACTACCAGACTAAGCCAAACATAATTGGGAAAGGGAAGCTGCCAAGAAACAATCAAATCCTCTGCATTCCAAAATCAAGCCTATTCCAAATGCCTGATGGATCAGCCTCATCGCAGCCCACATGGCTGTGAGTTATATGTGACTGGAGTTCCAATGAGATGCTCTCCCAAACCCCCAGTCCACTGACCTGAATCTACAAACCCTTCAGATAAGGGAAAGTTGAGCTCAATCTTACCTGTTTGCAGATATGGTTTAGGCACCAAACCATCCTAAACTTACCAAGTAAAGAAAATACCAGCTTTGTTCCTTAAGTCCTTTGGAGAGAAAGCCTTCCGGTGGCCGTCACATCCCAGGATTGATCTGCCCCCACTTTCCAGTTGGATGTGGTACTTTTCCTTGGAAGCCTGTCTGCTCCTGGCAGCTCCACTAAGGCCCTGCCCCCAGACACAGCTGAGGTTTGCAAATGAGGAAGGATGTCTCAATCTGAAGGTGTAGCAACTCCTGAAGGGAGTTTGGAGGTTTAAAATTAATAAATAAATAAAGACCTTTTATGGCCTAGAGGGGAAGCAGTTAGCGAGAGAAAATGCTTTGACTGCTACTGATTCCTAGAATCACAAAACCCCTGGACTCCGTTGAGAATCTTTCTTGAATAGAAGGAAAAGCAGTTCTTACCTGTCTTATCTCCTGTCCCTGGACCAGCAGCAGCAACAGGAGCAAGTGAGCAAGGTGTTCACTTATTTCCCACCTGTTCACAGTGACAGATCTTTTATTGCACAGTGCACTTGGAAGAGAGACATTGAGATGTGCATGTAATAGGGAGGAGCTAGCAGCTCTCACCTGAGCAGAGGTGAGTTGGTATCTACTTGCTCATATTAATAGAATAGTCTAATATGAACCTCTTTGGAGCGAGCTTTATTAATTGTAAGGGGCTGGTAGGACGGCTGGGATTGGTCTCCTAAGCCTCATGCTCTGCTTTTTCTGCAGTTTTGGCTAGAATAAACAGTAGTTACCAGAGAGCATGAGACTTTTCTGAAGGCACCTGGTTGCCCAATGACTTGACTCACAACACATAGTCCCTAGGGCAACAAAAGAGAAAGGCCAGGGTGGGCAGCGTGCCAGGGATTCAGAGCCTCGCTGCCAGGCATGTACTTGGAAAGTGACCAGTAGGGGGAGGGCTTGTGGGACCGGCCCCAGCTCCTAGTTCCTAACAGGATCCCGATTACATTAAAAGAGAGTTTGCAGGTGGCATGGCAACTAAACTCCAGGAAAGAGATGCACAAGTCTTCTGCCTTCCTCCCACCAACACCACCTTCCCAGGTAAACACAGAAGCAGCCTCAGCCTGCAACTTGTTGCGTCTTGCCCAAAGAACTCACACAGCTGTGAGTGAGACTCAGGCAAAAAGGAACAAAAGAGCTAACCACAGAGAGAAATAAAATGAGGCCCAACTCTCTGGTGGCCTCCATTATGAGATAATCCACCTGCTTCCAAAATTGTCTTGTTCCCTCCCTTAATGATGCTCTGTCAGCTCCCTTCACAGTAAAATTTAAACTGTCCCTGCATCTCTGGTCCCCTCCTCCACCCCTTCCTCCTTTCTTCCCCCAAGTCTCCAGGTTAAATTACTGACACCCAGTGTCCAGTGAAAATAGCGGCAAGTTTTGTCATCCATGCATGGGAGGAGGGTGTGCGTATGTGGGTTGTTGCCATAAATGGAGCCTGAAGTTATAGGAATGCCAGAAGAAATCATTAATTATATTTTAATAATTCATGATATAACAGAAATACAACTATTTATTTCATACCTTGTGCTTTAGTAATATTTACTAGAATATGATAAGTTCTGTTCCAGCTTTAAGAAAGTTGTTGAAAAAAAATGTGTTCCGTGTGCATGGTTTCTGATGGAACGAGTAAATAAAACAAAACATACAACAAATAAACCTGTCAATAGTTAATGTTTAAAAACCTGCACATAAAGAATCAATTTCTACAAATAGGCAAATAAACAAACAAACAAAACCCTGCTTTTCACTGTAAGAAGCCTTTCAAATGAGGATGGGAGTGTAGCTATCTCTTTGACACACTGATTCCATTTCCTTTGGGTATATACCCAGAAGTGGGATTGCTGAATCATATGGTAATTCTATTTTCAATTTTTTGAGAAACCTCCCTATAGTTTTCCATAATGGCTGTACCAGTTTACATTCCCACCAACAGTGTACAGGGTTCCCTTTTTTCTATATCCTCTTTAATACTTATCTTTTGTCTATTTGATAAAAGCCATTCTAATTGTGTCTACTGATATTTCATTGCTTTAATTTGTATTTCTCTGATTACTAGTGATTTTGAGCATTTTTTTTTTGGAGGCATGTCAATCATTTTATTGCTGTAAACATAACTCTGTGGAAATTACAAATGAGCATTTTTTAAATATACCTGTTGGCCATTTTATTTCAATGTCTTCTGTTGAGATATGTCTGTTCATATCCTTTGCCTGTTTTTTGATCAGATTATTTGTTTTCTTGTTATTGTGTTGTTGCATCTCTTATGGACTGTATTGTGGATATTAACCCCTTATCAAATGGATAGTTTAAAATCATTTTCTCAGTTCCATATGGTGTCTCTTCACTCTGTTGATTGTTTCCTTGGCTGTGAAGAAGATTTTTAGTTTGATACCATCTCATTTATCTATTTTTGCTTTTGTTACCTGTGTTTTTGGAGTCATATAGAAAAAATCATTGCTCAGACCAATGTCATTGCAGCATTATTAATAATAGCCAAGATATGGAATCAACCGAAGTATCCATTAATGAATGAATGAACAAAAAAGATACACACACACACATACACATATACATATGATGGAATACTATTAAGCCTTAAAAAAGAAGGAAATCCTGTTATTTGTAACAACATAGATGAGCTTGGAGGACATGTACTAAGTGAAATAAGTCAGGCACAGAGAGACAAATGCTGCATGATCTCACTTGCATGTGAGATCTAAAAAAGTCAAACTCATAGAAGCAGAGCCTAGGATAGTGGTTACCAGGGGCTGGGGGTGGGGCGATCTTGGTCAAAGGGTACCAAGTGTCAGTCAGACAGGATGAATAAGTTTGGGAGAGCTATTGTACAGCATGGTAACTACAGCTAATAATATATTGTATATTATTAAAAATTTCTAAGAGAGTAGACTATAAATGTTCCTACAACAAAAAATGATAAGTGTGTGAGGTGATGGATATGTTATTAGCTTGATTGGGTTATGTCACAGTATACATATGTCAAAACATCACAATGTACACTGTAAATATATGCAATTTTTATTTGCCAACTCTACCTTAATTAAAAGAAATTTTTAAAAAGTCTCTTTAAGACTGATAAAAAGGTAAACGGTTCCCCGAAGACTCTCTCTGTTGTTGTCAGCCCTTGCCATCTCCAGCCTGTCTTCACACACGACCTGTCAGCGCGTTACCCCAGGAGCAGCGAGCAATGTTAATTTGCTGGATTGCAGGTGGAGAAAATGAGACCATTGCAGTTCATGAACTACAAAAGGTCACAAAATGTAAGAGACAGCGAAGCTGACACTTTGCCCATGTATTTCTAATTCTTGGATAAATCCTAAAAGTGCTTTTGTTACCAATGGTGACAGGACCCAGGAACAAACAGCAAGGCTGATCCAGAATTTACAGAAGGATCCGGCAGGGTAGGTAGAAGGAGCGCTCTCACAGAATGAGGATTTGTTCTGGGTCCTTCTGAATGACACGTATTTTGTGATAAACAAATATTGGTAATCATCTTATGAAAATGAATAACCAAGTTGAGAATTTTTAGTCATTCAGTCTCCACTTTAGTCAGTCAGTGCTGACTAAATAGCAAGCTTCCAATAAATGGTAATTACCAATATTATTTTACTTGAGCTGAAAAGAGCGCGGTGGTACTATAGACAATTTGATCTTTAAAATAATTTGTTTCTTTTTATATCCACTCTCAGTGGAACAGGAGTTCCATGAGGGCACTTGGACCTGTATTTAGTACCATTCTCAGATCAGGCAATAGAGGCCTCTCCCCTGGGCCCTGTATTTCAGAGGGCTCTCTTTTGGCCCTCTTCCATCTGCACCACTCCCCACTGGGTGATTTAGTTATGGGATCAAGGGACCCACTTAGAGCCGACATCATCCCCTATTCTGATAATGCTTTGGGATCCAGGACCCTGAAATATCAGACTTTTAAAGACTTGTGTCCAGGGTCTGTGGGTGACACTTTCCTTCCACACAGCCCACCAAGGTTGTCCTACACCCTTGGTATATGCACCCCTAGGCACAAGGGGGTATTCTATCACTTATGTGTGCATGGTACATAGGTAGATGAAGCTTAAATGCGTGTGCTAGGCAGCAGTCTCCAACCTTTTGGCACCAGGGACCAGTTTCATGGAAGACAATTTTTCCAAGGACAGGGGCTGTGGGGGATGGTTTTGGGATGGTTCAAGTGCATTACATTTATTGTGCAGTCAAATCTCTGCTAATGATAATTTTTATTTGCAGCTGCTCCCCAGTGCTAGCATCACCACCTCAGCTCCACCCGAGATCATCAGGTATTAGGTCATAAGGTATCATCTCATAAGGAGCAGGCAACCTAGATCCCTTGCATGCGCAGTTTACAGTAGGGTTGGTGCTTCTGTGAGAATCTAATGCGGCTGCTGGTCTGACAGAAGGTGGAGCTTATGCAGTGATTGATGCCAGTGATGGGGAGCGGCTGTAAATAAGAGGAAGCTTCTCTCGCTCATCCACAGCTCACCTCCTGCTGTGCAGCCCTGTTCCTAACAGGCCATGGACCACTACCAGTCCACGGCCCAGGGGCTGGGGACTGCAGTGCTAGAGTGTCCACATGCTTTCACATGAACTCCTTCCCAGTGCCTGATGAAAATTGGGATGGGATGAGGAGTGGAGAGAGCCAGAACCTCAGGCTGCAGGCTAACGGCTAGAGTTCTAGGGAATGCCTCTCCCTTCTCTTCCAAATTCTTGTGGAACAATAAGGAATCTGGGACTAAATTCAAACTTGGCCTTCTAGGTTATCATGAAGGTATGTTTTTCAAGGGTGGGTGATAGAATATATTTTATTCAACCGTTAGGTTATTATAAGCAGTGCTCCTGAAAACAAACAAATAAAGAAAAACCAACTTGTAGCATTTGCCATTTACTATAGTCTAAAAACGTTCCTACCATGGCTGATTTGAAACTACCAATAGGACATTTCTTTTTTATTATTTTTTATTTCAAAATATTAAGGAGGTACAAATGTTTTTGTTACTTGGGTAGCTTTTATAATTCTTAAGTCAGGGCTATAAGTGTGCCCCCCCACCCAAATAGTGTTCATTGTACCTGTTAGGTGGGTTTTTTACCCTTCCCCTCCCTTTTGCCCCCGTGCTTGATTTCCAATGACTTTTACTGCTCTCTGTGCCCATGTGTGCCCGTCAATTAGTTCCAAATTATTAGAGAGTACATGTGATATTTGTTTTTCCATCCTTAAGATATTTTACTTAAGATGGTGGTCTCTAGTTCCATCCAAATTGCTACAAAAGACAACAATTCATTTCTTTTTATGGCTGAGTATTACTTCATATATACCACATTTTGTTAAACCACTCATGAATTGATGGATACTTGGATTGATTCCACATCTTTGAGACTGTGAATTGTGCTGCAATAAACATTAGAGTGCAGGTGTCTTTTTTGATAAAATGACTTATTTTCCTTTGGGTAGATATCCGGTAATGGGATTGCTAGATCGAATGGTGACATTTCTCAATGTGAATTTGGAAAGAGAGGCATACAATCAGCTCTCCCAAGCCTATAAGACCTCCAGCACACCACAGTTTATATTTTTAAATATTTATATGTGGTACAGGGACCTCAATTTGTACCTCATCCTGGGCCACCCAAATGTTAACCATGAGCTCTAGTGCACAGAAAAGTGGCAAAATTTAGGAGACCCTTAAATACCTCTTGCATGAAAAGATCTTATTAGTTGTGTGACTTTAAGGAAGCAATTCATCTATAAATTAATATGTACTTTATAGAATTCTTGACTAAATGAGACAGTTCATGTGAAACATCTAGCACAGTTCTTGGCATGTTATATACAGCCAATAAATGTTGCTGAAAGAATGAGTAATAGACATTCAATACATTTTAATTTCTTTTTTATTATCATATTTGGGGGAAGTTCAAGTTTTTTAGTTTAAGCTATTCTTAGGTATTTGTAGTTTTCTGCAGTGGTCCCTAGGTCATGACAAATGCCCATTTCTTTTAGGTTTTTTCTTGGAGAACCCTTTGTGATAGATATCTCATTTTCATGAAGTTCCCAAAGGAATAGTGCTCACACAATGTTACTCATTTTAGAAAGTTGGTAAAATTCCATTTGGCTACACGTCTGTTATCTGAGCCTAGGGGAAGAAAGTCTGTGTTTTATGCTCTGACTTTGTTCTCAGCTGTATTTTGTATCCTGGGATAGTGGAGAGAAAAAAATGGCTTTGAATTAATACTTGAGATTTAGTCATTCCATATGTTGCCTTCAGTGAGAAATGTCTTGAGTTTTCAAAATGAGCATGTGAGAAATAAAGAAGTGAAAAAGAGTCAGCAGTGGTATTCTCTCTCTCATTTGCTTGGCTAATTGAATAAAGCTTAATGATGAGTGATAATTTGTTTCAAACAGTTGTCACCCATGAACGTATTCCATTGGTTAATAGTTTATGCACTTAATATAAGCATCCTTTTCTCAGTAATTTCTAATAGCAGATATTTTACCCATTATGAGGAGTTTTTATTCCTCCCAAAGTATTTCAGTGTTGCTATCATGTCCTAAATGACCCATTTTCTCCCTTCTCAATATTTTCTTAGGAGTTAGATTTTTTTTTTTAAACACTTCGTAGTGCCACAAATAACCTTTTGTTTTACCTACCAATTCCTAAGAAAAAATTGCTTTGGCTGAGTTCTGTTTCTATAAGCTCAAATCCCTAGGAAAAGAATCTCTTCTAAACATAGCAAAGATCTTATTTGGGAGTCTTTTTTTATACTATTAAAAATTTATCCTTTCTTCAAAGGATCTCCGGAAAGGAGAGTCCTAGGATCAGATCATAAAAGTGTTGAAAATTCATCTTGAATGGGCTACTGAATTAAAGCACAGATCCATCTATATGGATATCACATTAAAGGTAGAGCCCAGGAAAATCATCAGTAAATTTAGAAATATACAGGAATTGTGATTTGGAAGAAACTTAGACATTTTTTGATATAATGATCTTGTTTTATAGATGATGAATTTGAGATACTTCTAAGCTAAAGTAAAATCAGAGAGCATCAGGAAACTTTCTAGACATTTTCATCTTTATATTAAGTGGAATGAGTTAGGTTATGGTACATACATAAATAACTACAAAAGTTCAGTGGCTTAAGACAACAGAGGGGCATTTTCCAAATATATGATATGCCTATCATGGATAGGCAGGAGGGGCCTGCTCCATGAGCTTAGGAATTAGGATTGATGAAGCGTCTACTACCTGGAACATCACCAGATGCTAAGGCAGAGGAAAAACAAGCCTCGCTAATCATATCTAGAATTTAAAGACCTGCAAGTGTGACATATCACTTCCACTCATTTCATCAGTCAAACAAGTTAGTGGTCATGCATCCCTTCAAGGAGGTAGGGACTGCAATCCTGCTGTGTTCTTGGGAGGAGGAAAATTGGAATATTTTTGAACAGTCACTGTATCTACAAATCCTTATTACTCTTACAGTCATTGACAGTTTTCAAATGTGTTAATGCATAGACTTAGATAGTAAACATGGAATACACTAAGGCATAGTAAGACTTTAATGCTTTGAAAATGCATCCTAGAATATTACCATGTAACTAACTGGCTGAATAGTTCCTTCCATCCTAGAGACCATGCTGTCACCTGGCTGAATTAGTGAGACCTAATCTGTTGTGGGATAAAATGATAGTAAGATATCTAAGGAAAGGATTAGTTGAAATGTGAGGAAACATTGGCAAACAAGAGGTAGAGGAGGAAAGCTGATAGCATTCTTCCTGTACCAGCCTGTGGATTTGGCAGTACAGATGGAAGTATTAGTCTCTATAGTACATATCCAATGACATTTGAGACCTGCAAGTTGTTTTCCTTGCTCAAACCATTTTTGCACCAAAATTTCACTTCCATTGATAGCCAGGCCCAGCATCTCCTAGTTAAAATTGAGTCCCTTCCTGTAATCTTTTCAAATGCAAATGTCCTTTGAGAGAAACATTTCTTTGTCACTTATTTTTTTTGAGCATTTATTGTAGAACAGACACTTTAGTCAGTGTTTCATGCTTTATTTTGTTTAGTCTTCACAAAACTCAATGAGGTAGATACTATTATTCTTACTTTATAGATGAGGAAACTGAAGTTTAGAGAAGTTAGATAACTTGCCCCAAGTTTACTAAGCTAATTATTAGTGAGGTTAGGATTCAAATGTAGTATTAACCTCAAAACCTGAGCTCTTTATTATGTAACAATGAAGAGACTAAAATGGCTACAATATTCATTTACTGATTTATTCAATGAGCATGTTTAAAAGCTCACTACGAACTCCTTGAGGAGTTTTTATTCTATTGGGGAACACAGATAATAAGTAAGTTAATGGATAAGATCATTTCAGTTAGTGGTGAGTACTATAAAAAATACTAAACAGAATAATAGAATAGAGGGAAATTTGATGAAAGGATATTAATTGTGTTGATCAGGGAAAGTTTTTGTTTTTAATGGGAAAAATGCTCAAGTTGGGAAATGAATTTCGAGGAGTCAGCAGTTGGGAAAAGATGAAAAACATACCAGGCAGAGAGAACAGCAGGGCTAGAGAGAGAACATTCCAGGCAGGGAAAAGAACAATGCAAAAATGTTTGGGTCAGGGATCTGCTTGGTGCATTTGAGGGACACACAGGCCACTGTGAAAGCACGTAAGGATAAAGGGGGAAATGGGAGGAGACTAGGTTAGAGAGGTGGGCAGAAATCAAATTATTTAGAGTTTAGTAGAGCATGAAAAGAAGGGAGCAGGATCTACTCTTAGATTCAAGTAAAAGGTATATAAGGGGAAAGATAGAAAGTCTCAGAAGACAGAAACTTTTTTCTTTATGCTTCTTTCCAAGGGCTATCCCTGCTCCAAGTTATTCTTAACTTTTATTACCCCCAAGACCCGTTGATGTATAATACAGATTTGAACACCGTGTGGGAGATTTTCTATAGTGTTGACCAAAGTCATGTCAAGCATGCATTATCACAAACAGTTGCAATAATGGGGTAATAATGTAAGGGGGCGTTCAGCCACCTCCACCACCTCCAGAAGTTAGCGTTTAGCACTTCTACATTCAGAAAAATGTGTGACAAACTGATGACTAACTCAAAATCTGGAAATGGGGCAGAACAAATGTTACCTGTGATTTTGAGGACAGAAACTGATGCCTTCCTATGATTACCAAATGGTTCCCAAATCAACACTGTAACATCGACCTGAATCTCACAGGTCCTCCTTAAAATTAATTGGTTTCTTCTGAGTCTCAAGGCAAAGGTTCAAGTGATATAGAAGATGCAACAATTCTCTTATTTTGAGGGAAATTCTAAGAGACTCAGTGGAACCCAAAGAAACTTCCCTTGCTTTTTTCTTGTATTTATTGTACAAATCTTTTCTGCAAGTCAGCAATCAAGTTACTGACAGATAATTTTGTTTGCTGATTTGTGTTTGACAAATAAAGTGTTCTCTAAGCTGTTTTGTATTTGTGAGGTATTTGTTAAATACCTCAATAGAAGAATTAAACATATGACTGGGCAGATGGATTTAAGATTTGAGAATATGCTGTGGAAGATGAATTTAAAATGTGACTGGAAGAAAATGTATGCGACACTGAAATCTCTTTAAGAACATGGTCCAACCCATGCAATTCTGTGGGCAAACTTGTATGTATTTGGGAAAGCATATTAATGTCTTTTGCTCACTTGAAACTAGATCCTAAATCTCCCATTTCTTCCTTATCCAGATGTATTTACAATACAATTTATTTGTTCTTTGCTTTAAAAGGTTCTATTAGCATTCTTTGTTTTCCTGGCATGATCATTTTCCAATTAGCTTCCTAGGCTCTGATTGCATTGTTAACATAAAGAGAATAACTCCTTACCCAGTGCATGATTTGAACAGTGGGAGAAGAGAGTTAGCACACTCTTCATATAAAGCATTTGGGAAACAAACAATTTATGGATCATTATTTGGTTAGCCAAATATCAATTCCTCAAAATACTCTTTATTTTTTCCTACTTCAGAAAATTTGTCATGTTAAATATCAAAAGCTACTAAAAATGCTTCATCCAGATATGTGTACTTGATTTACAAATGTGGGACTGAATTTTAATTTTGAGATGCTTTTAGATAAACTGGAGATATAAAAACATCTCAATGGAAAACTTGTTTTGCTCTCCTAATAAATTACTTAAAAGGCTAGCTCACTAATGGCTTTAAAAAATTAATAAACACAGAGCTCTGTGATTTACAGACTCTTGAAATATAAACAGAGATCTGGAACTCATTTGTTTTAAATACATTAACATTGCTTGGTTGCTTTCATGAACTCAGTCATAGATATAGATTTTATTTCATTCCTCTTTAATTAGTAAGAGAATTATTATTACATTATTAACTGCCTCATCGATAAATAATGTTGAAAATACTTTTTGATTTATAAGCTATCATATTTGATATTACTAAGTTAAATAACATTAATGATAAATGCCAGGCACACAAAAATTGAGACACATCATGCGAGTATAGTAATTTATTTGTTTGTTTCAATGAGGTTTTATAAATAAGAGAAACCATTAAATAAAGATTATGGCTGCATAATTCCAGATAGTGAAAATCTTCATTTTATGTTTAAATAAGCAGTTTTATCTCTATCACTTTCTCTTATTATAAAATATTACATGATCATAAAATTTTAAATAATACATAAGTATATGAAGTACACAATTAAAGTTTTCTCCTTAATTCTCTGTCCCCAACTTAATTTGTCAGGGAGAATCATGCTAACAATTTGGGGATTATCTTTTCAGATATTTAATGTTTATACAGACTTACATAAAAGTATGCCTACACAAATACATACATTTATACATAAGACAAGTATAAATTTGTATGTTTGATCACATTACATACAGTTCTACATTTGCTTTTCACTTATAGTGTGGAAACCTTTCCATTTGTGCGCATGTAGTATCTTACTATTTTCAACCATTGGTATTGAAACAATGAGATTATTTTTTTTTTTTCCGACCTATTAGTTTGGTAAAACTTTAAAAGATTGTTAAGGCCTGTCTTTATTTATTTATTTAATTATTGGGGTTTTTTAAAATTTATTTTTATTTTTTTATTTCATTGTATTGTGCTGGTACAAATATTGTTAGGATTACATACATTGCCCCTGCCAACCCTTCCCGCCCCCCACCCCCGTGCCAGTGCTCCAAACTTGTCAACCCCCTGGA
>VBSM01001265.1:16841881-16867044 GCA_008086735.1 Cheirogaleus medius
TATATATATATATATATATATATATATATGAGGAGCTTCAATATTGACATTTGCTCACACAATCATGGAGGCCAAGAAGTCCCATCATCTGCCATCTGCAACTTAGAGAACCGGGACAGCTGGTGGTATAATTCACTCCAAGTTTAAAGGCCTGAGAACCAGGGAAGCCAATGATGTACCCCCAGTCTGAGGGTGAAGACCCGAGAGCTGTGGTGGCAGGGAATGAGGAGGGATGCTGGGGTAACTTCCAGAGTCAGAAGGCCCAAGAACCAGGAACTCTAATGCCTGAGGGCAGCAGAAGATGTATATCCTAGAAGAGTGAGAGAAACTTTGCCTTTTCTCTGTCTTTTTGTTCTATTTTTTTTATTTGAGCCTTCGATAGACTGAATGATGCCCACTCACAGGTCGAGGTGGATGTTCTTTACTCAGTTTATTGGTTCAAATGCTAATCTCTTCTGGAAACGTCTTATAGACATAGGCAAAAATAATGTTTTACCAGCTACTTGGGTGTCTCTTAGTCCAGTCAAGTAGACACATAAAATTAACATCACAGGCAGTCTACAACACAGTTTTAATGTGCAATTCCTTTGGCCCAGACATTCCTCTTCTAGTTTTCTAGCTTATATAAATAATTTCTCATATGCATAATGATATATTCAAAATTATTGAATCACTCTCTGAATTAAAATTATTGAAAAAGTAAACAACCTAATGCCTATCAATGTGGTGAAATAGCTAAATTAACTAATATCTCTCTATGTATTTCTCACATGTGCACTAGTTGGCAGGCATTCACCTTTAGGTTAATCCAGGGCTGTGGCCCCTGGAAAGACCTGCGTTTTCTCTCTCTTCTTTCTCTTCCTTTTCTTGGTCTTCCTAGTATGGTAGATGATACAAGAGAACAAGCATCTTTAAGTCAACAGGTCATAGCAATTCTACGTGTCTCTTGGCAGTCTCTGAGTCTGTGGCTAAGACTGATTGCCGAAAGCCTCTGTATGACAGACGTGCACCTGCTGGCTCTATCATGGGATGAAAGATTTGAGGCTTCTGTACTGCCTAGTTTTCTAATATGAGATTCTTTTTGGCTTAATTTTCTTGAACTCCTTCATCCTGTGCTCTTTGAAGCCCACCCCACACACTCTTTATGCTCTTGATATCACACTGGGTGCCCAGCCCCTTTTGGGGCCTGTTACCAGAAAGATATTTCCTATATAAACACCTTTTGCAATGGCCACTTAACCTTGAAAATTTTACACACCTTTGCTCTCACCCTCCCTTCGCCATCTCTCTCCAAATCCCCTCCCCTGTGCTTAGGTACAATAGGCAGATTAGCATGTGTGTGCTTCTTAAGCATAGGTCTAGCCAGTAAATGAGTTGCCCATTTGATGCTGGTGCAGCCACCCCCAGGCTCTTCAAGTGGTTCTCTAGTGCCCTCCTCACTTGGTTTGGGATGAAGCTGAGTGGCATCTTTTCCTCTTCCACAAGAAGAGGGGATCGAGAAGAGAGAAGAGCACTCACTCCTGGGCCAATGACTCCATATTCCCACATACCTTTGGCTCTCTAACGTTCTCTTTATTTAGGCTGGAGGTTGTGGAAGGGGAGAGAGGAAGATGATTCAACTACCTGAGACATGGTAGGAGTTGGAAGAGCTAGTTCCACTGCTTCTAAATAAACCTCTGTGAAATTCTGGCTCACCTTGTGTTCTGCTCTTTTAAAAATGTGGGATATTTAACACTTCTTTGTCATCAGCATTGGGTCTCAAGAGTCAATTCTAAGGAAATGGCAAAAGTCTCAGTTCAGTTTCATATGACTTAGCATATAGAAGACTCAGGTTTCCAGTCAGGAGCAGCCATGCCACTAGGAAAAAGGTTACACCTGCAGCATGTAATTTGAGTGTCCTGGAAAGGTCCTGCCCTGGTGAAAATGCACACTTCTAAAATTCCACAGTAGATAGGAGTCTAGGGGTAAGCATTGTTTCAAGGGACTACATTAAGAGAGCATCTTACTCTCTTCTATTATCAGTCTAGCTGTCTGGCACCATGTTCCCTAGTGGGCTAGAATTGAGTGGGTAGTTGGAACCATCCTGAGATGCAAGGATATCACTTATACTCACCACGGATAGTGCCAGCTGTAGCCTTCCTAGCAGAAATTCTCTAACCTACATAAGTAAATCATCATTCTTTTTAGCACATTGTAAATAACATTATTGCCTCTGAGCTAGACTTCTGGCTGTTCATCATTATGGGGACAAATATGGGTATTGAAGTCAGAGAGATGTAGGTTGTAATCCTGATTCTACTACTTCCTAGCTGTGTGACCTTAGTTTAAACTCTCTAAGTTTGGCATCTTCATCTGAAAATTGGGAATCTTAATAACTACCTCATAATATCACTATGGTTAAGTGATATAATGTATATAAACCTCTTAGCATACAGTAGGTAGTTTATAAATGGTTACTGTTATTATTTAGAAAAATTTGAAATAAAATTACTGATGAAGTCAGTATGATATATGCTTAGCTAGGGAATATTTGCCAGAGACCCCTAAAAACTTAATCATACTTTATGTAGGGTAAACAATTTAGGACTGGCTAATATGAATAATTTCAGCAGGCTTTATGCTATAGGGGTGGCCCCTAGTTGGCTGAGGAATATTTCCTCCTGGGGTATATGGACCAGGTAGAGGAGGTCTGGCTCTGGAATGATTAGTTTGCATATCCAAGGCAAGATCCAGCCTGAGTGCCTGGCTATCTCTAAGAATTGGCTAGGCCCCAGAGGAGCGGACTTGCTCCAGCCAAAAAGGTTTTTAAGATGTCAATACATCATTATATAGAGAAAGTTGTAAAATATCTGTGAACAATATACATCACAAATTATTATTAGGGTTTTAGATAAGATCTATAAACCACCTAAGTTAAAGTTATAAAACCATTTTTTCCTGTTGTTTTGGACACAGGAGCAGAGGACTGGATTAATCATAGACTTTAGTCATGATGCACTTTCTTCACTGGGTGATGAATAGTCTTGTATCATTATCCATCTATTTGTTTATAATTATTTATTTTCAACAATATGAAAACATTTAAGGACCCACCACCCAATATAAGAGCTAGAATATTGCTTTAAAGTCCCCTTTGCCTGTCCTATCATAGGTAGGTCACAGTTATCTAGCACAGACAGATGTCAGACAATAGAGGAAAATCCTGACTCTTCTGTTGTAAGGCTTTTTTTTTTTTTTTTTTTTTTTTTTTTGAGACAGAGTCTCACTCTGTTGCCTGGGCTAGAGTGCCATGGCGTCAGCCTAGCTCACAGCAACCTCAAACTCCTGGGCTCAAGCAATCCTGCTTCAGTCTCCCAAGTAGCTGGGACTACAGGCATGTGCCACCATGCCCGGCTAATTTTTTCTATATATTTTTAGTTGACCAATTAATTTCTTTCTATTTTTTTAGTAGAGACAGGGTCTCCTTGCTCAGGCTGCTTTCGAACTCCTGACCTTGAGCGATCCACCCACCTTGGACTCTCAGAGTGCTAGGATAACAGGCATGAGTCACCGCTCCTGGCTTTTAATCTGCATGATTTAGATTGTTCCAGCTTCTTTCCTGATGTGACCAGAGCCCAGAGTAAAATAGCAAAGTGACATAAGAAGAATTTTTAGTCCAGCCCTATCTTGCTAGTTTATTCTTCTTAGTAGAGGGTAGCACCAGCCTCTTTTCTGCAGTAATCAGGAGATCAGGTTCCAAATCTAGCAGACATGAATATTCATTTTGGGGGGAGCACCAGCTCATCTTATAGCATAATCAGGGTGCTGGGGTCTAAACCTTGTGGTTGACAAGTACAATTGACAGCCTTAAGTGTTTAACCAAAGCTGTTTTTCGTGGAACTTTGCAGGAGGCCAGCTTCTTTTCTGAGAGATCAACTCGCAGTAGATTGGTCTTGGAAAGTTTATCTTTACCTCTCAATGCTGGTCATCTATATTCTCTCCATCACTTAGTATTGTCAAACATTGTTATATAATTTTTTTGCCCAATAAATGAATCTAAAATAGTATCTTATGTTGCAATTTGTATTTTCCAGATATCTGTTAAAACTGAAGATTTCCTTGTATATGTTTTGACCATTGTGTTTCCTTGAAGTGCTCATTCATGTCTTTTAACCATTTTTGTTTTTTTGTCCTTTCCTTATGAATTCCAGGTGCTTTATATATACTTACTATTAATCTTTTATTAGTTATGCATGTTGAAACTATCCCCTTTTAGTTCATAACATGTGTTTCCCCTTTCTTTAACACATCTGATTAGCAAGTGGTCTCAATTTTAATATATTAAATTAATCAATGTTTTCATTGACTTTGGTACATTTTGTGTACTAAGAAATCCTTCTCTGCTTTATGTCAGAAATAAATTCACCTATATTTTCCACTACAATTTTTATTTTTTTTAAATTCTTTTTTAAAATTTTAAATTATTTTTTATTCCAAAATATTAAGGGTATACAAATGTTTTTATTACATGGATAGCTTTTATAATGCTTTAGTCAAGGCTGTAAGTGTTTTGATCACCTGAATAGTGTTCATTGTACCCATTAGGTAAATTTTTGCCCCTCCCCTCCTACCCATCTCTCCTAGTTGATTTCCAACAATTTTTACTTCTTTCTCTGTGCCCATGTGTGCCCATCAATTAGTTCCACATTATTAGAGAGTACATGTGGTGTTTGTTTTTCCATTTTTGAGATGCTTCACTTAGAATAATGGTCTATAGTTCCATTCAAATTGCTGTAAAAGACATCAATTCATTTATTTTTATGTCTGAATAGTACTCCATGATATACATATATCATATTTTGTTAATCCACTCATGAATTCATGGGCACTTGGGTTAATTCCACATCTTTGCAATTGTGAACTGTGCTGCAATAAACATTCGAGTGTGGGTATCTTTTTGATAAAGTGATTTCTTTTCCTTTGGGTAGCTATCCAGTAGTGGGATTGTTGGATTGAATGGTAGATCTACTTTTAGTTCTTTGAGAAATTTCCATACTGTTTTCTACAGAGGTTGTACTAATTTGCAGTTCCACCAACAGTGTATAAGTGTTCCTTTCTCTCTGCATCTATGCCAGGATCTACTGTTTGTGAATTTTTTTAATAAAAGTCATTCTAACAGGATTAAAATAATGTCTCATTGTGGTTTTAATTTGCATTTCTCTGATGATTAGTGACATTGAGCATTTTTCACATGTTTGTTGGCCATTTGTCTATCTTCTTTTGAAAAACTTCTGTTCACGTCTTTTGCCCTCTTTTTAATGGAGTTGTTTGTTTTTTTCTTGCTGATTTGTTTGGGTTTTTTGTAGATTCTGGATATTAACCCTTTATCAGATGTACAGTTTGCGAATATTTTATCCCATTCTGTAGGTTGTCTATTTGTTCTGTTGGGATTATTTCTGCTGCTGTGCAGAAGCTTTTTAATTTAATCAAGTCCCATGTACTTATTTTTATTGTTGCCATAATTGCCTTTGTGATCTTGCGCATAAATTTTTTGCCTAGGCTGGTATCTGGAAGAATTTTTACTACATTTTCTTCTAGAATTTTTATGGTTTCATGCCTTACATTTAAGGCTTTTATCCATCTTGAATTAATTTTTGTAAGTGGTGAGAGATAGGGGTCCTATTTCATTCTTCTGTATGTGTATATTCAATTTTCCCATCACTATTTATTGAATAGGGATTCTTTTCCCAGTGTATGTTATTATCTGCTTTGTCAGAGATCAGTTGGTTGTAAGTAGATGGTTTTATGTCTCGGTTCTCTGTTCTGTTCCATTGGTCTATGTCTTTATTTTTGTACCAACGTCATGCTGTTTTGGTTATGATAGCCTTGTAGTATAGTTTGAAGTCTTTTAGTTTTTAAATTTAAGTCTTTAATCCATCCAGAACTGATTTTTGTGTGGCAGGCAAAAATACAATTTTATTTTTTCTATATAGATAATTGATGATGGCCTTTTTATTTCATCATTCATAATTTCTGAGATTTGAGTTTAGCATTCAACCAAGATTCAAATCATAACTGGTACAGCATGAGACACACCACTTCTTCCCTTAGATAAATTTGCCCCATCATTGCTGCTTTGGACTGAATATTTGTGTGTCCTCCCCCCTCCAAATACATTCACGTTAAAACCGAATCACTAATGTGGTGGTTTGAAAAGGGAGGGCCTTTGGAAGGCGAATACTTCATGAGGGCAGAGCACTCATGAATGGGATTAGTGCCCTAATAAAAGAGATCCAAGAGAGCTCCTTCATCCCCTCTGCCATGTGAAAACACATCAAGAAAATGATGTCTATGAACCAGGAAGGAGGCTTCACCAAACACTGAATCTGCTGGTGCCTTGTTCTGGGACTTCCCAGCCTCTAGAACTGTGGGAAATAAATTTCTGTTGTTTATAAACTACCCAGTCTATGGTGTTCTGTTATAGCATCACAAATAGACTAAGATAATTACTCTGAGGTGGCATATGTTCTCTCTTCACTAATACTATCTTATGTATGTATTTTTTTTTTATACCTGTAAGAAGGATGAATGATACCTGTTCTTTGCTTCTTATATTCTTCTTAATGTCAAATATATTTGCTTTGCTTTGTTTTTAGTCATCTCTCTTAAAGAAATTCTCTTAGGGTAATTTTCCTGGACTGAGCTATACCCTATTGCCCCAGTGCCTCCCTTTATGATTGCAATCAGGGCCTGAAGATGAAGCTTATGTGCTTTGAGTGTCTCATCTCCCTCAGTAGACATTCAAGGATCACTTTGAAGAAAGCATATGTTTGAGTGTTCTGCAAATTTGGGGAAAGACACACGAGGCCAAGAGTAAAAAGCTACAGATATGGTATTGTCTGCATGGCATATGCATACCCAGTAGAAGCAGGGGGTGGTGTTCAGCAAGTTCTGTGGCCTCACTGATGAAGCCCAGATCTGCTGCGGCTACAAGTAACTAGTAGTTTCCAATAACATTTCTTCCCAGGGGTAGGTTCACTCTCAGGAACAAGTAAAAATATGACTTAACAGAGTTAGCATATAGTCTGGTTTGGGTAAACTTTTGAGCCTCATAAACTTGGACCATTTTTTTTTATCACGGTCCATTTTCTCACCTATTTTTAAAATGTATCTTATTGGACAGATGAAGAGTTTTCCAGAAACACAACTGTAATCTCTCATTTTTATTTAACAGACTTTTGCACAACTGCCAAATAGAATTGATCTAACACTGGATAAAAGAGGTACTATAGAAACTCAGGAACATAATGAGAAAACAAATTTTTTTTCTGAGCTTCAGAAGGAAAAACCCAGCCTACATTATTATCTTCAATCCCTATTCCACATGCATTCCTCTGTCTGAATCTGCTAACCAATGTTGCTATTAATTCAGAGTCTGTGGTTAAACCAGAGGCCTGAGCTAACAGTGCAGTACATCATAGCCACTTCATGACGACATGCCACCTACAAACGTAGGCAGTCACTTTTGAACATTTCACTTGTAGATACTTGCCAGAACTCCTAGTAACATAGTGGGACACATAATTTGTCTAAGAAGTGTTTAAATGAGGGGTTGCTGAAAACTTATCTATTATGATTCCAGAATCTAATCTTATGAGCATACTTTTCTGAATGGTGGTGAAATATTCTGATATTATATAGTTACTATGAGTCTGACAAAGCCCTGTTCAAATCATTTAAATTAAATTGAAATCTGCTACAGTTGCTGAGTATCTAATACAGACTAGTTCAATTTTGTGAACTTCATTGAGTACCTATTATGTATGAGGTGCTTTGCTGGGTGAGTTAATGAAAAGCCATTTTTGTTGCATTCATTCTACTTCAGGAGACAACAAAACTTCCTAGTAGCAAGCAACAAAATCACCTCTGACTACTTTAAGTAAACCGCTGGTTTAACCACAGACTCCAAATTAATAGCAACATTGGTTAGCAGATTCAGATGGAGGAAGGCATGTGGAATAAGCATTGAAGATAATAGTGCGGGCTGGTTTTTTTCCTTCTTTTTGATAGCAGGATTTCAGGGGCTCACAGAATCAAAAGGCAGTTTTAGGAATAAGAAGAACCAAGAGCATGAACCTACCTATCTATCATCTAACTGTTTCTATTTATCTATCCACATAGCACCTATCTATTTATCTCTATCCATCTATCACCAATCTATTATATCTCTCTATCATCTATCTTCTTTTTTCTTTCTTTCATCTATTTATGTATCTATTATTTATCTGTCTATATCACACATACACACACACACACACACACACACACATACATCAATCTAGACACTCAAAGTGCAGGAAGCTGAGACCACTCAGCAAATATTTCTAGCAGGAATCTGCATCTGTACACTTGTGATTTTGCCACTATTGCTACTCAATCTTCTCCATAATGAGAATGATTGCCACTAAAAGTCACAGAAGAGTCTGATGTCTAGTCACATGCCTGTCCTGGCAATACTAGAATCTGGTCTCCTAAGCGTCTATAGTTCGGCCTTCACACACCAGGAATTACCCTTCCTCCAAGGTCAAATACAATAGGAAAAGGTAATTTCCCAAAAGGAACTAGGGGGACTATTGGGAAAGGTGATGACACTGAGCACTGGCTACTGCAGGCAAGATGAACATTGCCATGCTGTATAGAGATGAAGGAGAATGAGGACCAAAAAAGGACCATAGAATTCGTTGGTGAATTAGAAGGTCATTATCATTGATGATAGATGGAGCAACACTGAAGTTCCCCCTGAGAACACAGGAAAAAATGAAATAAGATGGCCACATGAGAGTTAAATTATAAAACGAACACTTTAGGTTTAATAGGCCAGCAATAGGCAACATTACATAAAAGAGACAGAATGTTGTCCAGGCCAGTAAGAGAGGACTGAATTGAAGGCATTACCTTATCTAAAGAAAGAATGTGTCATTCAGAAGCTATGTTGGCCAGCAAAGGAGCAGTAGAGAGACACAAGCCAGAGAAGAGCGCCTTGATTAGGTGATGTAAACAGCTATTTTTCTCAGGCAGATGCATCCTTATCATGAAAGCAGACACACTGGTATCGTTAAACATTCCAAACACCCGAATTAACTACAAGGGATCCAATTCTTTGCCCACCAAGTTCCCTTCGGATAAATTGACTTCCATGTAGCTTTCCCGTAGGGGAAATGCAACAGAAAGACATAGTTTAAAAGTTCTATTTCTTTTTTCTAACACATACCCTGATTTATACACCCAAATCAGCATGAGTCAGCATCCTGAATATAATCAACTTTACAAAACTGCTAGAGTCGAGTTTCTGGAACTGCCAGGCTGAGGGTCAGAGCCTGCATTTATTGAGTTCACCAAAGTAAATGGCAAAGGGAGAGGATGCTTGGCAGCCAGCTAGCTGATTTTCCCTGGCAACAAAACTACTTTGTTTGCCTGCTTTGTCTCAAATGTCTTCAATAGGTAACTTTTGAGAAAAGAGTCTCGTTGAAGAGAGGGTTGGATGAAAACAGAATGCAGATGGTTAAAACATGAAAGTGTCTTAACAATAATACTATTTTATACTTAGGTTTGTGTCTTACGGTTTTTAGAGCATTTCCACTTAAATTATTTCATTTGACTACTTTATAAGGGAAGCAAAGATTTCAGAACTCACTTGACAAGCAGGGATGCTAGCATGTAGAGACTATGTGATTTACAGGTGAGAAGTGGCAGAGACAGAACTCTTTATCCTGACAGTCCAGACGAGTCTCCTGTCGTTGGTCTATGGTTTCTGTGCTTTCTTAGGCATTGTGTTGATCACCATGGGATTATGAAAGGTGAGTGGAGCACTATTCTGGACCTTAAAGAGCAGGCAGTGCTGTAAAGCTGCACACTTAAATCATTTATTTTTGTTTTTAAGCTTTAAGAGGTAATAATTCAGTCACGCACTAATCCAATCTAAGCATTAGAATTATAGTGGGGAATAGGAAGATATATATATATATTTTTCCCTCATCAGCCTTTCAAATCTAGAACATATTAGGTGTCCACTTTGTTTGCCTCATTGCCAAGGAGCTAGGGAACTTCAAATTATTGAATGTATGATAAACCAAGCACAGTCCCAGAGACTATATAAGCATTATTTTACAAAATCATCTCAACTATTTTATAAGGGAACTTTGCTAAATCAAAATCTTTTGAGAAGACTCTCAGCTCCCTTGTAATTTACTTTCTAGATACCTGTTTATTTAGATAAGCAATAAACTCCATGATGGCAAATGCTGTCTGTCATGCCCTCTGCTGTAGTCTCAACCCCTGGCATAGAAGGTACTCCATAAATATTTCTTAAATTGGATACAAAGAATCTATCCTTTAAAGATAAATGGTTAAATAATATTTCAAATGTTTGGGATGTTTGATCAAAGTTTCAAACAAAGGTCTGAATTAATCTAGAACGTGTATGTGCTTGTTCTTCTGATTCTTGTTATCTCTCTGTATACTGAGTGATAGTATTTTTCTGTGAAAGCTCATCTCAGAATTGAATTTCTCTTTCTTTCATGCCAACAATTTATCCATATATTTATATTAAGAGAGCCAAAACTAAGCTTTAACCAAAGACTAAAACAATAATTTAGAGATAAATTTAAAAACAGAAAAACCCAAGATGCAAATATATGTGTATATATGTGAATATGTATATATGTGTGTGTATGTGTATATATATACACATACACTATATATATATGTATACGTGTGTGTGTGTGTGTGTGTGTAAGAGCATAAGAAATTTTTTTCCTTTAATGTAGATTTCTAGCAGAGGAATAGAGTAGACTTCATACATTTTTATTGAGCAGTTTTTGTAAAGTTAATGTTCTTACAATTCAGGAGATTCCTTACCTACTTAATTAAGTAGGTAATTAGCAGCTGGATCCTCAGCAATTTGCTTTAAAAACACTTGTAAAAAAATTTTTCTTTACTTTGCCACCACAGAAAGTTTAAAGTGACAAAGTCACTTATAAGAGAATGGTCAATTGAACAGTAACTAGAAAGAGTTTTCTCACTGTCATCCTAGACATAACATGGAGATTTTTATCAAAACCTGCCTTCTCTTCCCTGAACTCCCTCCCCAGATCTAATCCCCTTATTAGCAACTGTTATAGCAGCATCTCCTTCTCAGTTACTGCATCTGTCATAATTGCAATTATCCCTTTATGTACTAAATCTACAAATACTTATTGAGCATCTGCTTTGTTCTAGACACAGGGGTCACAGCAGGAAACAGTATAGACAATGTGCCTGCTTGCACAAGATTTCACTCCTGTTGGGGAAGACAGACAATAGAGAAATAAATAAAATAATTTTTGGTAGTGATAACAGTTATAAAGAAGCTAAAACAGGGTAATGTGATAGGGGAATGTGGGGGAGGCCTACTTTAGATATAGAGTATTTTAGCTATCTATTGCTACATACAAATGACTCCCATATTTTGTGGTTTAAAACAATATCAATTTAAATTCCCCATAATTCTTTAGGTGACTGGGTTCAGCTGGCTTGTTCTCCTGCTCCACATTGTGAAGACTGAGTTAACTCCTGTGGCTGCATTTAGCTTGGAGCTCTTTTGGCCTTGGCTTGTTTAGCATGGCCTTAGACTTTCCTGGGTCACTTTTCACCTGGGCTCTTTTATTCAGAGTCTAGCCCAATGTTCTGTATACATTAATGACTAGCATCCAATATGAAAAGGAGGAACCTTCCAGGCTTTTTAAAGTTTGGGCCCAGAATTGGCATGGTGTCATTTCTGCCACATTCTAGTAGTCAAAGCAAGTCACACAGCCATCTAGATTCAAGGGGAGGGAAGTAGGTACCTCCTCCAGATGGATGAAGCAGCAAATGATTTGTGGCTATCTTTAATTCATAAGAGGATGATTATTTCTTAATGACCCTTTGCACCAGACTTGAAGCTCTAAGAAAGCAGGGATAATATTTATTGTTGTTCACTACTGTTATACCAGTTTCTAGCACTGGCACCAAGTGAATGATAGCGCCAATAAAGGAAAGGATGAGGAAAGCAAATACTTGGTTTATCTATCACCTCCTCCCCATCTTATGATATGAAAGCCATTGCTAATGGATCATAGAATTCTTTCTCATATTCTGCTTGACACAGTGATACAGTCAAAGTTGTCATGTATTTTATCACCATGGACAGTAGCACTTGGGGAAGCTTTAGGAGGTGAGAGGAACTGGGCTTGGAAAGATATGTGGAATTTGGAAAGACAGAAAAAAGGAACCAAGGCTTTCACTGGCTTGTATTCTTCCTTTAGATGAATTAAAACAAGGAGTCTCCTCTTGGCAGATAAATTTAAAAAATCATAAACAAAACATATCACTCCCTTTCTGTGTAGATGCATCCTCTTGGGGTATGTGGTTTTGGGAGCAGACAGCAACTCATGTATGAAGAAAAAGGATCCCCTTTCATCAGGCATATTTCTTCCTGATCTAGAGAATGTGGCTTGACTCAATGCTTTGATGAGTCACACAAACTCTCAGTCATATAAGGCAACTTTGAGGGGGCATTTGAACATGAACAATCTCAAGGAGGCACACGTGAAAGTTATGCTTGAGTTCTTAATTTTCAACTGTAGAGTTCATTTTTCTTCTAAGCAATGATCTTTCAGGCTAAAGACATATACCTATAATTCTTTATTTTAAGACCAGTTGATTCTACCCTACGATCAGCTGGGTTTACAATGATGACTAGTGAGCATCCAACAATGATTATGTTTCCTCCTTGTCAAAACCACCAAGTGAAACATGAAAGCACCAATGAACCAGATGTTTTGTCTGCAACATGCCAAACTATTAGTTAGACTAAATCAACTCCCCTCATCCCCTTTCATTGTCTTGCCAAAGTGTAGAGGAAGCCCTAATCAATGGAAGGACCAGAAATCAAGCCTTTTTGTTTGTTTGAAGCCAAGGAGATAAAATTAACCTGTTGATAGATGCTTTTACTTTCCAACCAGATGCCGGCACATTATAATCACAATACTATAAAAAACATGTTAATTTGCATCAGGATACCGAGAACTCTGTGGTATCTCTATGTTCCAATATATTAGACACAACTTTGTTATACAAGTCTTTCTAAGATTCTGTTTCTTCATGCCTTAAATCCTATACCACACCCATTGCTTTTGGGAAGAAATCTTAGCATGATATTCAAGATCCTCAATGTAACTACTACCTCTCTCTTGTCTCGCTACTCCCTTATGTTGTACATATTCTACACCAGTGTTTTGCAACCTTGGCACTATTGAAATTTTGGGCTGGATAATTCTTTGTTATGGGAGTTCTCCTGAGCACTGAAGGATTCTTAACAGCATCCCAGGCTTCTACCCTTTTCCTTCAATGTCATACTCTTTCCCTAAAGCATGTGGTTCTCCTCTTTGATAAACTTTTTGTTGGTGAGATGAATAATGTGTTAGTGCAGTTTTTCTCTTTTTTACTAAGAGTGAGGAGGAAGATAGCAAGAGAAGGACAGGCCAAACAGGCAAGGGGAGGGGAAAGTGTGGACTCCAGGTGTTCATCATTTGACCCTTTCATGTTAATAGGACAAAGATTGCTTGCTGTACATCGCTTTACCCCTAATGAAATAGTTTAACATATATGCCAGACCATATACAACCTGGACTCTCTCACTTCTTCCTCTTCAAAATTCTATGAGATAAGGGACATTTTCTCCATTTGACAGAGGAAAAAACTGAGGCCTGGGGAGTTATAGTTATTTGCCACAGATAACCCATATAATGAAGGGAGCCATGATTCAAGGCAAGACAGGTGGTGTCCAAAAGCCCTTGCTTTAACCTATATTTAACTTTACAATGATTTAGGAGATATTATCCTTGAAACGGTTTGCTTTGGTTTCATCTTCCTGCTATTAAAAGATGGATCACCTGGGAGAAAAAGTCAATTGAATTTCCATTTTCCCTGTGTATTTCCATTCCAGGGCTTTCATTTGCCTTTAATGACTTTCTCAGGCCTTCCTCTCGAGAATGAGACCTTCCAGGGCTGAGCTCAGCCCAAACATGAAGCTTTTGGGAAAGAGTTAGGAAAGTCTGTTCAGCTGTTTTTATTTTTTTTTAGAGAGAAAAAAGATATAAAGTACCGTTTATCCCATTCCCAAAATAACTTAGTGTTTGTGCCTTCAAATTCATATGTGGTTAGTCCTTTATGAGAAAGTCCAGAATTAGTTGAAAAGGACTTCAGTTTAAGACCCTTCCCTTCTCTCCCCTTCCTGAGCACAGCAGTGAGTGTAAAGCCAACTGCTATCAGATGGCTAATGAACTTGTGACACACAGAAAGGACTGAGGGTGCCCTACGTAGAAAGTTCATTCTCCATGGCAGCTTTGGGTTCTCATTTGGCCTTTTCCCTTCATTCTCTCTTTGCTCCTTTCCTCATATAGGGTCTTCTCCAGGTTTAATATTCATTCTACCAAAGTCACTTATTAGTGCCAAATTTAGCCAAAGCACTCAATTAGAGGTTCATTGATTCATCTATTCAAATATATTTGTTGCATTCTTACAAAGTGCTAGATATGGTGCTAGACATTTTACGTATGTTATTTCATTTATTCACCTGAATAAACCTACAAGGTGAGTATTGTCATTACCGATTTATATAAAAGAAACCCAAGGTATGGTCAGATAAAGTAAATTGCCCTTGGACATTAATATGAGTGTAGAACTGGAATTCAGAAAAACCCAGGGGTTTTTCTGTCTGCAAAGCCCATGCTTTTAACCACTATAAATCATTTCTTCCTAGTAATAAACCAGAGCTGGGAGTTCTGGGCTATTGTTTATGTTACATAAGGAAGGCTGGAAGAAAGTGAGGATGTTGATCCTGGCAAAGGAGCTACCAGGTATTTGATTAACTTGATGTGGAAAAAGGGATAAATGGGGGCTGAATGGTAGAAGATACACAGGGAGAGAGTTAGGTTCCAAATGTAAAAGGACTTTTCAGGAGTTGGAACTCTGCACCAAATGAATGCATTCCCCCAGAAAGAAGGGAGTGCCCCATAATTTGAAGAATTCTAGCATGGGCCATATAATCACTTGGCAGGGCTGTTTTTTATAGGGAAGATTCAGGCAGCTGATGACCAGGTGAACAGAATGAGCTTGGCCCTATGGATTTGTGACTCTGTGATTATTCCCTGGCCTTAGTACCAAGAGTTTATAGGAACTAGAATACGTTTCTTCACTTGTTCAGGGCTCAGCTTCTCCAGTTGTTAATATTATTTCTATCTCTGATGTTCTCAGACTGTGTAGCTCTCAGGGCCAATAATGTGTCTAGGGGAGTAATTACAAGTATGGTTTTATTATTATGTTAGTCTGATGGAGGTTAACATAGTGTTGAAATCTTGTTTTGTCCTCAGGTTGGCTGGCTCAATCCCGGACACTTGAACCTAGGGTCAAGGTCTTCTTGTGGTAATTTACCCTTATTCCTTTTTCAGTTTAATCCAAAATTTGTTTTATTTATCTCCTGGGGTCACTGAGAAAGAACTCTCTCCATATATACCCAGACTCCTGATCTGAAGATGTCTTGGTCCTTCCAGAACTACAGTTATATTAGAGGGCAGGGGGGTCAGCTTGATCAGGAGAGGCTGATAGCCAGAGATGGGACTGTGGCAGGGCTGGGGATCAGGAAGAGCAACAGAGAAGGGCTGGCACACGCATCAGGTGACATTCTAGACAGGTTAGTTGAGCAATATACAAGCAACCCTTGTAAAAACCTGTTGCAAGGACTACCTGTGTTAAATATATGTAACATACTTGGAATGGTGTTTCTGGTACATAATAAGTAGTACACAAATGTTGTCTATTTCACTGATGTTACTATTCTTATCCTCTGAGTCTAGTACAGCAACTGCATATAGTAGATGCTTAATAAATATTTTGAATAGATGAATGAATAAATAGCCCCCTTGGCAATAGTTTGTCTTTTATTTTAAACAGTGATTTAAAGGCAAAAGTGGTTGCATGTTTTGGTAATGGCAAGATTTTTACAGAGGAAATGGGAAAGCCCTTTAAAACCTGACATCTTGTTGGTATTATGCCGTTATTGTGGACTGTCCGTCCATATTTTTCACAGCGATTCTTATTATGGCGAAACTCTCGGACATTAGAGGGTCTATGGAAAATGTGATTATGGGATGAGTATTTATCATTAATATGGGCTTTGCCAATTTCTAAGCCTGAATGAGTTTTTGTTTGAGGCAAACAGTTAAAGATTGTCCTTTTTCTGCTTTTTCAAGTGACCAAAATGCCTTTAATTTAGAAAAGAAATATGGTTATTCATTCCTTATATATATAGCTAAATATAAGCAGAGATAAGTGTTCACTAGGCAGGATTGTTTGCTTTTGTATTGAAGGGGGTGCAGATTCAAGTCTTTTCTGGGTGTGTGTTAGAGGGACCACCACGACCTATCCTGAATCTTTGTTCAACTAAGCAAAGACTTCGTCCCTCACAGGCCAGGCAGAGGGTGCATTGGGAAAGGCAGGCAAGCTGGAGAATTACCAAGCTTCCTCCTCACTTCAGGAAAGTCATCAAAGTCACATGCAAGTGTCCCCAGGTACTCTCAGTGAAGCCCACCTACATCAGAGCTGGAACAGGGCTTGGATCAGTCCAATCTACCAGCCCTGGCAAGCTCTTGACCTGGAGACTACAGAGTCATATCAGGCAGTTAAGGGCACAAAATTATATGGAAAGAATCTAGGGTTACATAAAACGGTTCATATTGTCACTCTAATGCCTTCCGTATTGAGATCACTTTGAGACTGTAACCACCATTGGGGTCTGGCTTCAGTCTTATGGGCCTAAAAACTGTACTTTGCCAGGGCCTCCTATGTAGTTAGTTCACAGTAGTTAATATTCTTATTCTCTTTCACATGGTAACCTAGTTGCCAAGTTTGAGAGCTCTCTCACTGTAATTGTCTATGTACTGGAATTTGCAAGTTTCTTTAATTGGTATCACCGCCATGCTCAAGGCATAAAGCAAAGGCACCATTAACATTTGGAAATAAAGGGTAAGCCCATTTTCTGTTATTTAGGCTGCAGCATTCATTCTCTTAGTTGAAATAGGAAGGCAGTATTTGTGGTGTATAAGAGCTTCTCTTACCTGAGTGGGAACAAACACATCTTTGGCTTCTGAAGAGCCTGCCTAGAAGGAGCAGGACAAGATCGTTTCATAAGAAATACATAGAATGTTTAAGGCTTATTTGAAACATAATTTTTTTCATTTCAACCAAAGAACATTCAAGGTATCTCTTTTTAAAAGAGGATCCTCGGTGAACTAAACTACACAGTACCAGACTGTGTGAGAATAGTGACACTTTTTCTCAGTCTTATAGCAAGTCCTTTCCATACTGGCTCATCATATCCTTGCAAAAACCCTGAAAAGTATGTGTCATATTCCCCACTATATGTTGGAGGCTCCAAGAGGTTACACAATTTGCTTAGATTCTCCAGCTAATAAGTTGCGGGGCCACAGTGTGAATAGGGTTCTGTTTCCACTTGTCATGCTCCTAACAGTGAATCCATCCTGTCTCAGGCAAAGAGGGAAAGAGAACAAGGGAGGAGAGAGCAGGAGGGAAAGAATTTGGCAGAGGCAAGGGGAGAAAGGAACCAGGGCAGGAGAAAACTCATGTTTGAAGGGTCGGCAAAAATATAACTCAAAACAACATGAACCCACCAAGTTTTCCACTCTTTATAATGTAATCTGTAGTAGAATCTTGTGGAAAATGTTAGTGGTTGACTCAGTGGGACTGCCAGTAAAGCCTACATTTTGAAAGTTGAGGGGAGCAACCTCATTTGCTTGGTCTTAGGATGAGAGTTGGGAAAAGATCAAAGCAAGGGAAGACATTTAGGAAACACATTTCTTTAACTGCCTGAAGGAGGAAACTTTTCACAACTGGAAAATGCAAGCCTTTACTGCCAACCTTGGAGCATGGAGAATTTACCTCATTAATCATTGCTGTCAGGTTTCTTTCTGTAAACAGCAAGCTGTTGACATACAAAATATCTTCTGTTTTTCATGGAAAAGCAAGAGGGAAATGGTGAAATATACAAGTCATCAAAGTAAATGCTTGCTAGAGTCAAAATAGAATGTCACATGTCCTCCTTAAATACAAGGCAATGCAAAAACCTGAAGTCATTGAAAACCCTAAAGAGAACATTTTTATATCTAGATATAATTTATATAGATAAGCTCTGGTGAAGAAAAATGCAGGGAAATGGTGAAATATACAAGCCATCAAAGTAAATGCTTGCTACAGTCAAAATAGAATGTCATATGTCCTTATTAAATACAAGGCAATGCAAAATTCTGAGGTGATTGGAAATCCTCGAGAGAACATTTTTATATCTAGAGATCACTGATAAAAGGAAGATGTCTAAACATTAGTGCAATCACAGTAGTTTCTGTGAAATAGTAAATTATGTGAGGCATTCCTGTGGTTGAGTGCAAATCTCCACCTTCATAGATCTGTCTATTCTAGCCCATCAAATAGGGAAGACGGGGCTCTGGCTGGTGGGACAGAGTTAGGGCTTAGAATCAGAAAGATCATCTGAGATTCATATATTAGCTGATACAGTTGGGAAGAACAGCTTAATCCCATTCATACATATCCAGATATCTTGAGAGCAGGGAGGGGAAAGTGATCAAGAATTAGAGGGAGGCAATGCTAACATCAAATCCAAAGATGGAGGAGGAGAACAAATGGAATCAGTTTTGGAGAACTGGATCAATGTAGGAACAGGTTGGGAAGATTGACACATATTTTTCTCAGACAAAAGCAACAGTTGGCCATATTTGTGCAAGGTGAAGACCAGTTTCTTTTATTTTCAACACTCCCACCTTAGACCAGGCCTCCATCATGCATGTTTGGCATGACCTAGTAGCTACGTGACCAATTGGCTTTCTGCTTCCACTCTTGCTTCCTTCCAGACTAATCTCCTTCCATGGTGGTCTTTTCGTATAAAGCAGATAATATCACTCTTCTGCTTAGGTCCCTCCTGCCTACTCCATCCCCATGCCTTTCCATTGAAATTAGAATAATATGCACATTTCTTATGATGGTAGTCCAGTTTCTCTGTTACCTAGCTGCATTTCTCCTCTCAACTCAAATTATTTCACTCTTTCTCTGGTTTATTCTGCTATGGTCCCACTGGTTTTTTTTCTTTTCTTCTATCAAACATATAAAGTTGTCTCTGCTTGACAGACTTTGTACTTGCTGTTCTGTTACCAGGAACACTCTTTCCTCTGACATTTATATTATTGGCTTCTACTCAAGATGTAAGGCTCAATTTAAATACCTCCTGTTTACTCAGAGAGGTCTTTTAAAACTATTTTATCTAAAATAGTACATAGCACTGTCTAATATTAATACTGCATGTTTCTTAGTTTGGGAGACCTGTAAGGACAAGAAATCTTTATATCTGAATTCAGGAAGTACTGACAGAATAACTTGGTGGCTGTAACCATGAGGGCACCACCTGCCAAATGGTGAAAACCATGAACTATCCTTGCTAGTTCAGCATCTGTAAAACATTGTTACAGGCAACATGTTAAAACATATGAAAGTTCTTGGAAAATGTAACAAGAAACCAGTTTCTCTTAGGCAAAGAAACACTGAATGACACAGGCAGGTGTAAGAAATGTATACTTTACTCAACATAAAATCAAGCAGAGAAAGAAAAAATTTCTTTGAGAGAACTTAGGTTTGAATTTTTTCAATTAAGGAAGTTATATAAGGAAAATAGTCATTTCACAGGCCGTTTATCATAGATCCTAGAATAAGAAGAAAGTTAATAAATCATGTGTCCAATCTCCTGCCTTCAGAAATGGAAAGCATCATTTAGTGGCTATTAGGAAAGTATAGGAGTCAGACTATGTGTTTAAACCTTAGCTCTGTTCCTGTCTAGCTGTGAAAACTTGAGCAAGTCTCTTAGCTTCTTTGTATCTCAGTTTCCTCATCTGAAAAATTTAGAAAATATAATATCTACTTGAAATATAACCCTAGGGAGATTATATAAAATAATATATGGAAAACACTTTGAGTAGTGCCTATTCAATAAATACTGTTATTATCTTCATTTTGCAAACAAAATAGTTAACACTTAAGAGATTTGTTCAAAGTTGCATGGCTAATACATTGTGAGGCAAAATCTAGAATCCACAGCTTTTACCTCCTGAAACCTTGTGGATTTAAAATCTAAGCATTTTAAAGAGATTTAGGCAGTTAAACATATTTAACACCTAAAATGGACATTGGCAGCAAAACAGTGTGTTCATTATATCCACTTTCTAAAAAAAATATACACATAGATACGCATGAAAAGTATGGAAAAACATACACCAAAATGCAAATAATGGGTGTATGGCAGAAGGAGTTTGAGAATATGAATGATTTTGTCTTTCTTGTGCTTATTGCATTTTTCATGTTATTGGCATTCAGCAGATATAACTTCTGTAATCAGTAAAATATGTTATTAAAAAGGCAAAGTTAGCAACAATAACACTAACAGTAAGAATGAAACTCCTATCTCTCTTGAATGTGTGATTATGCCAAATCCTTATTTTATTTACACTGTGCTATGCTTTGAATGTTTGGCCCCTTCAAAACTCATGCTGAAATTTAATTGCCATGGTAACAGTATTAAGAGGTGGGAACCTTATGAAGTGATTAGGCCATGAGGGCTCCACCCTCATAGGTGGGGTTGGGGTCAGTATAAAAGGATGTTTGGCCCCTTTTGCTCTCTCTTGCCCTCTTGCCTTCCACCATGTGATGATGTAGCAAGAAGGCTCTTGCCAGGTGCTGAGACCTTGATCTTGGACTTCCCAGCCTTCAGAATGGTGAGCCAATACATTTCTGTCCATTATAAATTACCCAGGCTCAGACATTTCTGTTACAGCAGCACAAAGCAGGCTAAGACACACTGCTTTACATTTCCCAGACAATTCGAATTTAGACTCTTGCTGAACTTTCATAGAACTTTGTGCATACTCTAATTCCCTACATCGCTGTACCCAAATATTTTGTTTAGGTGTCAGTTTCCTCACACATCTATAAACTGTTTCTGTCCTGGCTACCTAATATGGTATAATATTAAAAATATTTGATGAATAACATATCCATAAAAATCCTGACTTTACAAAAAGTATTCCTGAGGACCACTCCAATCCCAAATTGCTAAGGTGATTTACAGAATCCCATTCTCTACACTGGTGAATTACTGTTACACATTTCTGTATTCTGTTTCTAACCAAGACTTCTTATGTCTGCAATTATCCCTTTTATAATAAAGCATTTGTAAACCACATTTAGCATTTCTATTTTATATCCAGGTAACATCCCATATCAAAAAGATTTTAATAATCATCCTCTGAAAAAATGCCTCAAGGAAATTTGACAGTACTGCCCCTTAGTGTGATTTCATATTGTTCATGGACATTTTTATAACTTATTAAACTAGTTTATAATCTAAGTTTCAAGGCTTCTTTCAGAACATTTTAAGTCCATTTCCTTAGCAGAGTTATAAACGAGAGTTTAAAAGGCAATGAAAAGTGTGTGAACTATTGGACAGCTTCTCAGTGCTGCCATGCTTAATGCACCTGCCAGCCTTGGACGACGTCTGTGGGCCTGGCTTTGCTTGTTGCAGAGGCTAAAGTAGCCTGGTGTCTTTCATCAACAGACTCCAGATAGACTGAAACCTGCAGACTGCTTCAAAATAGGTATGTGGAAGTTTTCACATGGCCAGATTGAGAGAGTGGGAATTAGTACTGAACAATGCATCTCACAGAGAAAGTAGCAATGAGAAATTCTGTAAACAGCAGAGCCACTTAGCTTCTGACTGCAAGACATTATCAGGAGTCTGAACCATACTGGACAACATTGGGAGTGGATGGCTAGAAGCCCCAGTGGACTCCTATCCTCCACATTCTTCTTTTATTTGCTCATATATCCCACTAGATAATCATCACTTAAAATGAGAGCATAGTAAAGTATATAAGGCAGCACACAGTTTTAATCTTGAAAAGCATATCTAAGCTTTTCAGACCTCAGTTATAAAAATAATGGTGATAATAAAAATAGTAATAGCAACTAACATTTATTGAGGATTCTCTGTCTCAGGTACTATTCTAAGTGCTTGCTATACATTACTTCTTTTTCTAAAATACTTTCCTTGCACAGTTTGTTATTAGAATTAAGATAAATGACCCAGGCAAAAGTTCAGAGTCTTGCCAATAATACTGAGTTTCCAAAAAGTTAGTTATTTTGTTATTGTTCTAACAAACAGCAATAACAACAACAATAAATGCCCCCTGTTCCAAATAAAACTCTAAAAGGCTCTTTTAAACTTTTGGTCCTTAGATGAAGTCCCAAGGCTTTGTAACATCCCAGAATTATCCACAGCCTAGCTCAAGTGCCTGACACAGATTAAATGGTCAACAAATATTTATAAACATAACTAAAAGTCCTAAATTGTATGGATGTGTTTGTAAGTGGATTTTGCAGAGAAGAGAGTTTGTGGTTTACTTCAGATTCTCAAAATATTTCATGGTCTAAGAAAATACTGAGCCACTGCTTTAAAAGAGAATCGGTCACTGGGCGAGTAACGAAGTCTAATGATAATGATGAGGAAGCAGGGAGGAAAGATCTGAGTGGGGCTGGCTCCCTACCATAAGAGGGTTTGGAAAGGCCTGCGATGCCACCTCTGGGGTGGCAGTCTAGGACTGTTGCCTCTCCCCACCTGGAAATTCCCATTTGCCCTCTGAGGCCATTTACATAAGACTTTGTGGGATTACTGGCCCTACATCTAACCTTGAATGGAATGATTTAATGCCAGATAATTTTGTTCTGGTTTTGTAGGAATCATAGAATGTTTAGTGCTGGAAAGAACCTCATACATCATCTATTTCAGGGTTTTCAAATTTATAGCAGATGTGTTGCCATTCCCCTTGCTGCACCCATGGAAGACATCTCTAATTAGGGACAGCACTCCTGTAGCTTTTGAATCTTTCTTAACGTAATATCATATGCAACCATTACCAATTGATTGAAATTAGAATGCACACAAAAAATAGTTTTCTATCACTATCACATGTCCAATATCCTCCTATTACAGTTGGGAAGATCGAGGAGATGACATTTGATATGTCTCCGGGTTAGACCTGACCACTGTGAAGTGAGTGATAAGAGACATTTGAGACACAAAGGGTTGTGACTTCAAACTATAGACATTTAAGCACCAAATATCATCTTCTTTGCTTTTGCTGTTATTTTTTTCCTCATATTTTTAGAATAAAGAAAGAAACTCTTTTAAATGACCTTCATCTCACATATAAGTCTAGAAGGCAGCTAAAGAAATCATGAATGATTTTAAGTATTGTTCCATACATTGTTCTTTTTTATTTAAACAGTAAGGTAGTTAAGCAAAGTTTCAGGCTTCAGGCCTCTCTCTCTCATCTCTCATCTTTCATCTCTCAGTAGCCTTGAAAAGAGCAGTTTGGGGGAAAGTCCTGCCTTAAATGCAAGAGACCTGGGGCTGTTACAACCGGCTGAGGATGTCACTTAGCCATTTTGGGCCTTACTTTCCCCTATTGTAACAGGAGAACACTGGACACTTCATAGGAATAGGAGCCTTGCTTCCTCATGTACGAGAGACAAAAAATGGATTTTGCTGAACAGAATGTGAAGATTTATTTTCCCGTGTGTGTGTGTCTATGCATATATGTGAATGAAAAGCAAGTTTAAAGTAAGAGTGAGGATTGGCTAGGGAAAGACATGAATTAAAGTGCATTTCCAACTTTTTAAGCCATTAATTAAATAATGTGGACCTGGCTTCAAAATTATTAAGCATCATTGTAGTTCTCCTAACTTAGACTAGACTGCCTTCTCTGCAGGATGGGGGTATATCAGGTATGAGCTTTGTCATAAACTTGTCCAGTTGAGTCTATGGAGAAAAACTAGAGAAACTGGGAGTTTTTAAGCACACCAGTAGAGATCAAATTTAAAGTTCTGGCACAGGTTAGATTTTTTTCTTCTTGTGAGGATAGTAAGGGTGGCTGTCAAGAGGAGAATTGCCAAATATGTAGCTATCCTTCTGCCTTCTTTATCATATACTCTAAGTAAACTGGCTTAAATCCCATCCTTCTCTCTCCTTTGGCATTGGTCCCTTTTTGAAATATGAAAGTTATAGAGGTAAATTAGAAAATAAGCCAGTATTATATGAAAACATATTTATTGTCTGAATAATAAAACTTAGCTAAGGAGTTATTAGAATTAGAATTCTCCTTACTTGAAGTACAAGTTTCCAATAGGCAAACAGAAGCAAAACCCCCAAATGAGAAAGAATACATTGGAAACCTAAATCATAGGTATTTGGGAGTATGTTTAAGCAATCTATCTACTTCTCTATAATTTACTGTAGCACTGATGACAAAGCATAGACATACAATGAGCGGCGTGGAGAATCGGCACATCCACGTGAGTGTGCAACCACTGCAAAGCTTAGACTTCTTACATGTGGTCACTTTAACTTACACATACGCACAGAGGCACTTCAGAAATCTCCTTGCAAAGGATGATTTGCATATAGTTTCTTGACACTACTTTTACAAAAACAAAAAAATGAAAAAAAAACAAAACCCAACTCTCTGACCATGGTTAATAAATAAGAGAGAAAAGAAGAAGAAACAAGCTACTGCCATGAGCTGGCAGGCACACGGAACAGCACCTTGGACCTGATTTGAAAAGCAAGCAATTCTGACAGTTTTCGGAGCCCAAGAGAGAAGGCTGGAGTCCGAAAGGAGCTATGCATTATAATCTTTGTTTATTTCCACATAATCCCCAGGATGGAGAAGTTTAATCAGTCCCTACCACATTAACTGTGTCCTTATAGATGTGGCTGAAACAAGTATCTCTGCAGAGTTATAAAGCCCTCTAGGAATGGCATTGCTTTAAATTGTTCTTTCCAGGTGATATAGCCATAACAATCACATAAATAATGTACAAAAACAAAACCAAAAAACAATATTACTCAACTCTGAACTTTTTCTTTCTTTTTAAAGATGACCTCAGATTCATTCTCAAAGTGCAAATCTGGATAT